>JAJOZX010003690.1:0-469141 GCA_023014485.1 Bathynomus jamesi
CGTATAAATTTCTGGGGCAGAGGTTTTGACGACTGATCTAGACTAATTTTGGGGCGCAGAATCCGAATTTTTCTATGCCATCGCACCAAATTGGTGCGAAAGTGGTCAAAATGGCAAAAAATTGGCAAAAATGGCAAAATTTTATCAGTTTTTCGTATTTTTGTC
Source organism: Bathynomus jamesi (assembly GCA_023014485.1). Lineage (NCBI taxonomy): Eukaryota > Metazoa > Arthropoda > Malacostraca > Isopoda > Cirolanidae > Bathynomus > Bathynomus jamesi. Next base: position 166 of record JAJOZX010003690.1, read on the forward strand.
ATATTCTTGATTTGAAAAATTTTTAAGGGCAATTTTTTGTTTGAGAATCTGTTTTTGTAACATACTGCTGCCTGAACCAAGAAAACTGACAAAAATGTCAAAAAATAACAGCAAAAATAGTAAAAAATTAAGTAAATATTGTCAAAAAATCGCAAAAATGAAATTTTTGGCTATTTTGGTGCATAAACTAGCTCTAACCAATCATATCGAACTAAATAGTCAAGAAATTAGATATTAATAGCTCTGCAAGAATTTATTAAAACAAAGTATGCACAAATGTCTAAATTTCGGGTATAAATCGATAAAAATGGTTGTAAAATACTTGAAAAAATAGCCAAAATAAAAAAAATAGTACTAATTTTATGTTATTCTTAGGCTTGCTTGTTGTAAAATGCTTGAACTTCTTATAGAATCGATCTATTTGATTTCTTTAGAGTAACTAAGTCATATTTATTGTGTTTCAGGTTTAGTATTGGTAGTAGCTACAAATTGAGGATCCCTGTATTCATTATGTGATTCAACAGATGATAGATCATGGTAAGTAATAATCGAATTGAATATTTAAAACATAAATATAAAGACCAATGTGTTACAAATGAATTTTTATATGTATAGAATAGAACCAGTTTATTATAATTGCAAGAAGTCTTAGTATATTTTATTTTTTCAGGATGTATGTCAACTTGTGCCAGAAAAGAAGCATAGCTCAAACCTTGGTAAATGTATCTTGTGCCAGAAGAACAAAAGCCCAAGTGGAGAGAAATATTTGAGCAGCGGAGAACATGGAATAAAAAATTTGCTTCAGTTGGCTTCTGCGTACCCAAATGATGACAGAAGCAAGCGTTTGAAAGCTCTTACTGAGAGTCAGACTCCTTATATCCAGTATCACAGCACTTCGTGCTATGCAACATATAAAAAGTTCGTTGAACGTAGCCAGAAGTCTAAAAATGCTGAATCTGAACCCTCCGATTCCTCCTTAGGGGAAGCATTAACTCCTCCAGAAAATAGTTCAAGCAAAAGGATTAAAACACAGCATATCAAGGATATGAAAGTGTGTGTATTTTGTGGTTCAGCTCGAGTCAAATTGAAAGGTGGAAACATTGACCATGATTTGTTTCGGATATGTACTCCAGGTCGTGCCCAAAAGTTATTGAGTTATGCTCACTTGTTCCAAGACGATGTTTTTACCAGAGTAGCGATGTTGAACGAATACAAAGATGTATTCGCTGCAGATGTATTCTATCATAATAATTGTATAAAGAAGCATTTTGCAGCCTATGATCGCAGAATAGAGACGATTTTGGAAAACAGACAGCAAGAAAATGAAGTTATGGGTTCTACTGACATGGTTCAAGAAGCGTTTAATGATGTAGTCTCAAAAATAGACTTCACAAGCTGTGGATACAGTGTCACCTACTTGAGACAAGAGATCAATAAAAAGCTGAACCAGGATGAATCTATCAGTAACTATTTGGTTAAGAGCCTGCTTATAGACAAATTTAAGGACACCATTTATTTTACATATCCTAGCAACAAACGAAAATCCCAGATGGTTTATTCTGTCCAGATTGAGAGTGCAAGAATTGTTGAAACTTTGCGGAAATCATCTGTCGAAAACGTTGCTAAGGACCTAAGGAAAGAGTTAAAAACTTACAGTTTTGGTTTACGCTCTAGCTATTGTGATCCAAACGATCTTGATCTAGCCTTAAAACGCTTCCAAAATGAACGTCCTCCAATATGGATGGAATTTCTTCAGCATTTGTTTTCCACCCGGAATGTATCAGATAGCAACAATCAGTTGATGCTGAAGTGTGACACTATCTTCCAGATGTTGTTTTACATCCTTCATAATGGTTTGGAGCCCACCCCATTGCATGTCGGATTTGCTCAAACTATACATAACCTGTCACAGTCTAAAGATCTTATTGAAATTGCAAACAAACGGAGCATTTGTGTAGGATATCAAGAAGTTCGCAAAATAAATTTTGCACTAGCAAAACGTACAATATCTTTATGTGGTTCACATAGAGTTCCAGTTCCTCCAGTATTTGATCAAAACCATCCAATTCAAGCAGCAATGGATAATTTTGACACCTTGGAAAATACCTTGTCTGGAATTGGTTCGACACACGATACGGTGCTAGTTTTATTCCAAAATGCTCCATTAAGCTCTGCACCAACACAACAGCATACTAATAAGATCAGTGAAGCTCCAGAGTCAACCCTCCGGCTTGGCAAGTTACAAAGCGTTCTTCCTTGCCAAGAAATTATCTCGATTGGACCAAGACATGAACGAGGTACAATAAGTCAAGATTTCCAAGTCTCTGAATACAAGGCAAACGATCATTTACTAGAGACTGTTAATCTCGACCATTTCCTGTGGTTTGTGATGCGATACAAACATAGAACAACCACAATACAGGGCTCTTCAACTAACTCAAATACTGATAATGATGACTTTGTTCCAAGCTTTGTTGCTGTCAAAAGCCCTTTTGTAGGAGATAGCTTGAAGCCTACAACTATTGCGTTCACTCCCATACTGCCATACAAAGCAACTGAATTTGATACCATTTTTACAACAATGATTAACTTTCAGGACGTGCTTAAGCAGCAGAATAAGCCATACGGTGCACTGTGGTGTGATGAAGGAGTTTATGCTATTGCGAAGGAAATTCAGCTCCTGAAAAAGATCTGTTCAGTAATTTGTTTATCGGATTGGGTGGATTCCATTTTGAGAAGATTGTACTTGCTTGTATTGGATCTTATCTTCATATATCGGGAATTGAATCTGTTTTGGTTGAAAGCGAATGTTTCGGTCCAGACACAGTAAAATCCGTTATGAATGGCAATCATTATGTGAGAGCCAAGCAAGGATTATCTTTCGTGCACGAAGCAATAACAAGCATTATGTTCGATGGGTTTTTGAGTGTCGATGAACACCGTAACTTATATCAAGATGCTGCAACTAAAATTTCAATTATGGTTGCAGAACAAGAGCAATGGGACGACTTTAAGTCTTCGATATATACTCTGTCTCAATCCTTTCAACAATATATAAAGCAGAGGTCTGATAGTAATGAAAACTTTCATTACTGGTATCATTTTACCAATAGATTGTATCCAATCATCAGAGATTTAACCTACTCAATGCGGGCAGGTGATTGGTCACTATTTCTTTCTTCCATACAGAGATCAATCCCACTTTTCTTCGCCTACAATAGAACCAACTACGCCAGATGGGCACCAATCTTCTTTGAGGATTGTTTAAACCTTGAGGTACATTTTCCTGATCTCCACAAATCATTCCTTAGTGGTGGTTTTGTAGTGAGGAGAACGACACGACAATGTAGTGGAGTTCCAATGGACCAGGCACTTGAGCAACATTATAATAAGCCTGCAAAAGTGTCCGGAGGATTAATTGGCTTTACTCGGAGAAAGGAAGCAGTGGCACTGTGGAATATTATTAAACATGAGAAGGACTTATATTCTTCACAAATGAGAGGTTCCGGCCAGTTTGAAAATCGTGACGAGTATGATATTCATCATGAATACTCCAAGAGCCATGCCTTATCGAGCTCCAGTAATGTCCAAGCTATTCAACAGTACATTTACAAAGTTGGAAACACATTGAGCAAAACATTAGATGGCAAACCATTCAGAAACATTGCTACCGGTGAAGAGGATAAAGAGTCTTATACATATCACATTACTTGCCTGGATAGAGGAGATGTTGCTTACAAGAATTTCAAAACCGAACGGCTTGAGAAAAAACAGAAACTTTGTTTGCAGCAATTAAGAGGCAAAAACCCGCAACAGCGAGGAACACTTCCAGAAAACGAAAGGAATATGACAAAAAAAGAAACCATTGCAGCACTGAACTACATTGCATTTGCTCAGCTCAGGGAATTTCCATTGAATCAATTACTTTTCCATGAAATTACACCTCTTCCATTTTTTCTTGTAGACAGTGATGGTTTTTTGAAGAAATCAAAAATTGGATCGGAACTTGAAAAGAAACTGGGTGAAGACCTCCCATTGTTGTTAGAAGGGAATGATGCAATGATTATAGATTTTATGGCTCAAGTAAGGAAATTTCCGGTGAAAAAAGCAATGTTGAAAACATTTGGTGAATTTGCACAATCACTTTTAAATATGTTTTTGAGTATGGGATCCAAGTCAACCACAATTCATATCTTATTTGAAAATTACAAGGCTTCAAGCATCAAGACTGGAGAACGGATGAGACGATCAATTGCGCACTCGAAAATACAAATTTCCACAACATCACCTGAGCAGAGGCTTCCAATTGACTTCAACAAGTATTGAAGTTCCACAGATAACAAGGCAAACTTCCAAAATTTTTTTTGTCGGCTTTTTTATGGAAAAACTACCATGGAGATAAAGTAATTGTACTGGGAGGTGGTACTCTTGAAAAACCTGAAGTTTGTGTCCAATTCCAAAGAAGAAGCAGATGACAAAGTGATGTTACATGTAAACTAGGTGGTGGATAAAGCAATGCCTGGTGGTGGAGCTACAGTTTCAGTAGCTACCAGTGATACTGATATCTTTGTGTGCCTCATCTACTATTTAACAAAATGGATTGAGCATGGTCTGAAGGAATTATGGTTTGTTAAAGGCTCTGGAACAAGTCGCAAAATCATTCCTCTGCACGGCTTGCATCAAAAGCTTGAAAACGATTTGATCCAAGTTTTACCTGCCTTGCATGCTTTAACTGGCTGTGACAGTGTCAGTAAAGTAGGCAAAAAATCTAGTGCACTGAAGCAGTCAAACTACTTTGATGAAATTAAGGACTTTGGCAAGGAACCACTTACTGAGGGAATAATCGAAGGTGCCGAAAACTTTCTGATTCATTGCATCAAACCCAAGTCAAAATCCATATCATTTGATCAACTAAGATCTGAGCAATACTACAAAACTGGGGACAAAATCGATTTTACTCAGCTTCCTTGCTCTTCAAAAAGTATTAGACTGCATATTAAACGGGCATATCTTCAGTGCAAACTTTGGCTTGACTCTCCATATGGCTCCATATCTGAAAATTTAAATCCACTTGACTATGGTTACGTAAAGTCTGATGAGGGACTTTTGGAACCTCAACTAACCGATTACCCAGATAAACCTCAGGATTTGATTGAACCTTGCAGCTGCAAAACCTGTACCAAGAGGTCAAAATGCCCTTGCACTGCGTCATCCATACCATGCTGCTCATTCTGCAAGTGCAATCAAAGAACATGCCAAAATCCTAACGCCTGAATTTCAGCAGGTAACTGAATAAAATTACAGATGAACAAATCTGTACATTGTACTTCTGTTTCATTTTCATGGTGTCGGAAGATGATCACAAAAGCCATAGTGCTTTTATTTGTAAATAATGTTTCAATAAAAGTTTCAAAAAACAAAAAAAAAAAAAAAAAAAAAAAACAAAAAAAACAATGGGCCTCATCATTAAATGAGGTCGTTCCCACTAAGTTAGCTATAACTTAGCCCATTGCCGTGGTGCTGCACTGGGAAGATGCACCTGAGTGACGGTAACACTCTTTCTCAATCACATAAGCGGCCTTGACAGTTTTTGTCATTTTTGCCAAACTCTTTGCCACTTTTGCAAGATTTTCAGTCAACTTCATCATCAGAAATAATACATGATCTTATCTCACAGTCTTTTACAACATGCAAACCTAAGAGTTTTATAAAATTAGCACTATTTTTTATATTTTGTCTATTTTTCAAATATTCTACAACCATTTTAATCATTGTAACCCAAAATTTAGACATTTGTACATGTTTTTGTGTTAGGAAATTTTAGTAGAGCTATTAATATCTAATTTCTTGACTATTTAGTTCGATAAGATTGGTTAGAGCTAGTTTATGCACCAAAATAGCCAAAAATTTCATTTTTGCGATTTTTTGGCAATATTTACTTAATTTTTTACTATTTTTGCTGTTATTTTTTGACATTTTTGTCAGTTTTCTTCGTTCAGGCAGCAGTATGTTACAAACACAGATTCTCAAACAAACAATTGCCCTTAAAAAATGACAAAAATGACAAAAATAAGAAAAACTTATAAAATTTTGCCATTTTTGCCAATTTTTTGCCATTTTGACCACTTTCGCACCAATTTGGTGCGATGGCATAGAAAAATTCGGATTCTACGCCCCAAAATTAGTCTAGATCAGTCGTCAAAACCTCTGCACCCAGAAATTTATACGAACTCTAGGCCAAATCCTGTACTAAATATATTTATTGTCCATGAAGTTGATACAGAACCTAAACGTAGGTCACCAGTTAGAAAAATTTTCTTTCTCACTCTGGTAAACTAGAGATAAAACCAACATGAAACTAAACCTTCGTAATTGGTTTAGTTTCACATTGGTTTTATCTCTAGTTTACCAGAGTAGGAAAGAAAACTTTTCTAACTGGTCACTTACGTTTAGGTTCTGTATCAACTTCATGGACAAACTCGCCTTCGGATTAATTGCTAATCATTCGTCACTTAAATGGTTCGGGAAGGAATAATCATGCAGTGAATATAGTTGTTAGGGATATTTACTAATGTCCAAAAGTTGTTAGGGCAACTCTTTCTCTTTATACCCGAGATTAACCTAGAATAAATTCCAAACCAGTTGCAGGCTTGGAAACGAATGAGTAGTCCTTGTCGAGTCGAATTTTCGGTAACTACTCCCCTTATCTCACTTTCCCTGTCTTGTCACATATTTCAAAGGTTAATTCCATATTTCACATTAATTTTCAAATAAAACTCTCGCTAGTCTTTCCAGTAAAAATTATGGATCACCTGAATGAAGGTCAGGGTCCCCAGCCTTCTTTAGTTAGCTTTATAAGGCTAACGAACGAAAATATCACGACATACCCTAACCAATCGTCAAGGGCGTACAGTTGACCTAACGATTGGTTAGGTTAGGTTGTGATATTTTCGTCAGTTAGCCTTATAAGGCTAACTAGAGAAGGCTGGGGGCACTGATCTTCAGGTGATTCAAAATTATTATTGCAGCTGTCGGATCTTTTCCGTTTGACTGCCGCCATTGAAACATAATTAAACTTTTTGTATTTTTTGCAGGATTCACTCAAAATGGCTGTAGAATTTAATTTGAAATGGTTTTGGCAAAATCTACATATTTTCGTTAGTTTAAACGAAAATATCGCGGACTTACCCTAACTAATCGTGAAGGGCGTACAGTTGACCTAACTGGGCAAAGAAGCCACGTCGTCAACATGATACATCACGTGCCTTATTTCCCAGCTACATATATTCAAAGTATTGCTAAAAAGCATTGCAGACTTTTCTGAGTAATAAAATCAAAGTTTAATTATGTTTCAGTGGCGGCAGTCAAACGGAAATTGTTTCAATGGCGGCAGTCAAACGGAAAAGACCCCAGCTGTCTAAGCTAGTCTACTAAATAGGCCTACTATGGGTTAGACATAAATAAGCTAGTTCTATAAATAAATTTGTTGTTATTTTTCTGCCTTCGTAACAACTACAGATGTCATATAACAGAGGAGACGACGCAAATAAGCACTTTAATCGCTGAAAATCTAACATCCGAGCCGAGAAGCTAACCCACGACCTTCAGATTAAATTTTCATGGCTCAACGGTATACTAGGTTACCCTCGCTGGGGACTGGTTCAATTAACCTCTCTACTACCAAGGTTTTTTTCATCTACCAGAGATTCTACCTATTACCAAAAGGTGTAAGAACTCTATTTATACGCTATACAAACTTAATTCTGATTTCAACATATCACGTATTACCTTAGCAAATCATTATTTACTTCTACCCTGTGTGAATTTTACAATAACATTCTCTACTACATGAATTTGGCAAATGGGTTTCTTGCAGATAACACGGATTAGTCTAGTTTTTTGATCTCGTTCCTTAGAACAAATCGCACAAATATTTCTTTAAGAAATTAACAAAGAAAATTCATTTATCTTCCTGTGTCTTTCAAAGACTCGGTAACAAATACTAGAAAGGAAAATTATATACACAAAATATACACGGAACATGGGCGTGGGGTAATTTGATTAGCCCCCGTTGGTAGTAGAGGGGTTAACAAATTCACTTAAAGTAAACTTAAAACAAAATGGTACTTAAGGTTGTATTAAAAGAAATAAAAGCTTCTCATTCGTTTTAACAACAGATATTAAATGTTGATTAGTCTAAGCCAGGGGTTCTTAACCTCTGGATCGCGACCCAAACTTGGGTCATTAAATTGTCATTTATCATTTATTTATGTTATCCCTAATCATTTTATCATTATTATTTATTTTATTATGTACTGCGATTGATCGCCGAGCTAGCTCCGAGACCAGAATTTGGATCGCAGCCTAAAATGGTCAAGAACCCCTAGTCTAAGCTAAGGTGAATTTCATTTAGAATTGGGACTCATCAAAAGGGTTTATGCTATTTGGAATACATTAATTTAATGGTATCTTTTACTTAGCAGTTTCTTTGACCCAAATTATTATTAACTACAGGGTGTCCACAATGTCTTGTGACCCCCAATAAAATACTAACTGATTTTCGTTTTTCTTTCAGAACTCATTTGAAATCGTGATAGCGGCAACTATACGACTGCACAACGCATTCTGGCTAGTACCTGGGTTCATGAGCGACCACCATTGAAAATATCTGTGCCGACTTCCAGGACAGATTCAATGGTGCAGTTCTTTTTTGAAGAAGCTGCACCATTAAATCGGACCCAGGTACTAGCCAATATGCGTTGTTCAATCGTATAGTTACTGCTACCACACACTTCAAATGTGTCTGAAAGAAAAACGAAAATTAGTTAGTATTTTACTGGGGTGACAAGATATTGTGGACACCCTGTATTCTCTTTGCATTTGCGTCTTTCCTTTCGTAAAAATCCTCATTTTATAGATGTGGCCTCTATAATAAGATTTTGGTTTTTCAGAGTTTATCGTTCTATCGAGGATTTCGTTGTAACTAAGCGGTTGCCATAACGAAATGAATATTGTAACGAACTGACCTTTATTCAAATTTGTTTATAATCGAGTCGCCTTTATAATGACCGGTCATCGTAACAAAGTGGTCTCTGCAACAGGTTGCCAGTCATGACAAGTGGTCGCATTAGACGGAGAATCAAAGTGGTCTTTATTTGTGATTTTTCGTTATACTAAAGTGATCTTCATGAAGGGCCAGTCGTTATTCAGAGGTGGTCCTTATGATAATTTTCCGTTATATCGATGTGGTCCTTAGTAGTATGGAAAAACTATACACGCTAACAACATGGTATCGTATGTGGTACCTTTACTTCTTAATTAAATATAAATTATAATTTATATTTAATTAAGAAGTAAAGGTACCACATACGATACCATGTTAATTAATTAATAATTATTAATTAATTGAATTAAATATCTACAAAATTGCCTCGGGATTAGCGACATAGCCTATTGGGAATGAAAATAATTGCCATACGTACATAGAACCCATATGTAGGCATCGGGCCTGCATAACAACAAGAAAATCAAATTTATTATTTCGTGTTCAAACTTTTCCACTGCCAACTCGTGAAAATTACATCGAGACGAGTCAACGAACTTTGCGAAATCAGCATATAATAAAAATATGAAGATTATATTATATCGGCTCGCTCGGAGCTGCTTATGTTACAGCTATGCTTTAAGCAAGGAAGATGTGCTTTGTCTTCCTATAAGTTCTGAGTGAATTCCTCATAATATAAAACTTAATAACTATAAAAAGGATAGGCCTATTCCTTCAGATGTTTAAATAGTGACTGCCTACATTAGTTACATCGAGTCAACTCATTGTGTAGCTCCATCGTACCACTGCCCTACATCGAAACATACCGAAGGCAAATAAACAGAGGTCCTTTGAAGATGTACATATACATAACTATCCAACGAAAAAACGGATGAGGATAACAGGCAATCAACCCATAGCCCAATATAATTTTTTCATAAGTAGTATACAAGAACTTTTAATACACTCCTAACACATGCTTAATTGTTTGTTTACTTTTAAATATGTAGTTTTCTGTTATTTACATCGATATATATATACACCATCCGTTATAAGGGGCCCCCTTCTTTAAGTTCCTAACCCATTTATGGGGCCTCACAGGTATTAATGAAGGGCACTTGTCCCTGGAGGCCTCGTCTCCGTTATAAGGTGCCCCCCCTTCCTTAAGTTCCTAACCCATTTATGGGGCCTCACAGGTCTTTGTGAGTGGGGGAAAAAAATTTAAAAAATTGAAAAGATTCATCCTCGCCTTCCTACATGAGACAAAAAATCCTCCTGTGGGGTTCTTTCACGGTCTTTCAGGAGTACAAACAAACAAAAACAGACAAAGACAGAGTTTGACACTCAATTTTCAACTTATACCTTTAAACATTAGAAATGAAAACTTAGAATAAATATCTGAAAAAGGGTTTAATACACATAACGAGAGTATGCATCGACCTCAAAACATACAATGACTTGTATTGTATTCTCAAAGCATATTATTATATTCTAATACCACATTACCTCTTCAAATGTAATTCCATTTTCATATGTTAACAAATTGCGAACATCACAAAAAACAAATTCAGGTTAAACACGTTTTAAATCAAAAACATTTTTCTTTGTTTAATATCTGTATTATGAAAAATAAAATGAAGGCTTATTATTTTAATTTAAAGAAATTAATTTCCCTTTTCTTAAAGGAAACTGACTTATTTTCATCCGATCTGAAGCTCAAATACAAGAACTTTTTATACACTCCTAACACATGCTTAATTGTTTGTTTACTTTTAAATATGTAGTTTTCTGTTATTTACATCGATATATACCATCACATTCACAGGCCATCTTCTGGTATGTGAACTAATAATTTTATTGCACATCAAATTTTGTTATAAAATTGCGTGTGTTAAAAGAACATCAAATTGCTTAACGCGGATTTAAAACTAAAACATCAAATCTGTTTCCTCCTCTAAACATCCACTTAAACATTATTACTAATATTGATTTATTGTTATTATTATATATATGTACACAATTTAGGGTGCCACACTCTATATGGGCAGTTTTTAGAATTTGGAAATTTCGAATGGCCCTTAGTCATATTGTTTGGTTGGATGAGAAAACCCGAAATATGAAGTTTGAGCCCGATCGAAGTACATTTAGAGGTTCCGCATCGACCGTTTCTGTTGTACCGTGTGTTCGAAATAATGGATTTATCTGGGAAACCTGTAACCATGGCACTATTACATATATACAGGGTTGAAAAAAAACCATAATTTAAAAAAAAAAAAAAAAAACCAATGGTTTAAAAAAAAAAAAAAACAGATAACTCAATTAAGTACTGGTACTCAGAAATTAGAATTGCTGACTGTCTCATTTTTTAATTGGAAGATGTTAGATGTAAGAAGTGCTAACTTCACAAAAATGAAAATAAACCTAATAACAACATTTATATTTGTAGCTACATGCGTTTATAATGTAATTGATACAGGTAACTTCAATCCTTTTATGTGCAATGCCACTATTAAATAGGCCTGCTAGTGCAAGGTAGCTATATTATATACTACCGTACATACTAGGCTACCCTGAACTGATGGTTTTTAGGTCTTATCAATATAAATATAAGTTTTAGTTTTAGAGCTATTAGTTTATGAATTAAATAATTTGTGTTGTAAAATTGAAATTATAAAAAAAAAAAAAAACCCCAGAAAAACATGGTGTTTTAAATGGTTTAAACCATGGTTTAAACCATTTGGGTTAAACCAGCCAACCCTGCATATATATATTGCTATAATTTATGCATTTCATAAATTTAAATATTTATAATTAATATTTGCTTCTCATTGTATATATTTTCACTACTTTTCAGCATTGAGATCTGGCAACAGCGCAACGCCGGGTTAGTGTGGTGAGTCACACTGTCACAGTCTTCAGTCAATCAGTCTCCTTCACGCATTCAACGCGTGATCATCTCGTGATGGCTACCGCAAGCTCACTGAGATCCAAGACCGAGATATGGCTAATCGGACACGCCAACCCAAGCCCCCTAACGGGAAACCGGTTACCTTCAAATGGTGAAGTGCTTCGCCGGTTTATACAGTTTCATTAGGTGCAAAAACAACTTCTAACCGAGGCGGCGCGTAATGTGATCGTCGAGGTGTATACTTTCTGGGCTATGGCCAGAATCCCGACCATGACCTCCAAAAGCGCCGCGCGAAAACTGCTTAGACTTTATGACAATTGGCAGGCACTGCAGCGCAGCCGGAAGCGGTCCGGCGCCACAGGTGAGGCAGCCAGGGCGGCCTTCACCGAGGGACTCGATGACATTTTTGACGTGGCTCTCGACAACGCCCTCTCCGTCATCACCATCCAGGAGGATCGCGACTTCCTTCTTACTCAACGCGAAAAGGGTCGCCGTGGTGTCGTGTCCGGGGTGGACAAAATCCTCACTGGAATTGAGCAACGTGCATCCGCGCGTGAAGCTGCCAAAGAAAGGCAACGCCAAAAGCAATCAGAGCAATCACTGGCAACAGCAACCCTTACATCATCAAACTCGTCGTCGTCGCCTAATTGCTCGACAGAAGAGGAAACCAATCTACCTACAAAGCGCCGTCGCAAAAAGAACATTATGACTCAAGACCTAGCGTCGGCACTGGACCGGACAAAACAAGCAACCGTGGAGCCGTTCAACTCATGAAAGCAGCTGCTTCCAGTCTGGATATTCAAGACACAGATGAACTGGCTCTCAGTCACGAGACGATTCGGCGTTGGCGATTGCGCCATCGAGGGGAAATCGCCAAAGAAGTGAAGATGACGTTCGATCCCAGTGTCCCGCTCATCGTTCACTGGGACGGGAAGATGGTCTCCGACTTCAGCGTCAAGAAGGTCGATCGCCTCGCCATAGTCGTGTCCGGCGACGGCGTCGACAAACTTCTCTCCGTGCCGAAGCTGCCTGCTGGAACTGGTCGCGCCCAAGCAGATGCTGTGCTGAACTCGTTGGATGACTGGGGAATCGCTGATCGTGTCGTCGGGCTCTCCTTTGACACGACAGCTGCCAACACGGGCGTCGTTTCGGGCGCTTGCGTCTTCATCGAGCAGGGCCTTCACCGCCAGCTGCTGAACCTGGCCTGTCGGCACCACATGCTAGAATTGGTGGCAGAGAAAGCCTTCATCGAGTGCATGGGCCCCTCCTCTGGTCCTGACATTAAACTGTTCTCGCGACTGAAGGAGCGCTGGCAATCCGTCTGCACCGACCAATTCAGCGCCATCTCCAAGGAAGACCTTACTAAGCCGCTGCTCAAGGCGCGAGACGATCTGATCGCGCGTTTCAAGGGTCACATCACCAAGGGCCAGCCGCGGGACGACTACCGAGAGCTCCTGGAGCTGGCGATCATAGCGCTTGGAGGCGTCCCCCAGCGAGGTGTGCGCTTCATGCGACCGGGCGCACTCCACCGCGCCCGGTGGATGGCCAAAGTGATATACGCCATCAAGCTCCACCTCTTCCGGCAGCAGCTCCCCATTAAGGCTCGCGAGGCCCGGGGCATCCTGCGCTTCGTAAACTTTGCGCTGCTGGTTTACATTCCGGCCTGGTTTACGGCGCCCCTTCCCGCCGCTGCCCCTCGAACTGACCTGGCGATGCTCAAGGCGCTGGTTGACTACGACAAGGTGGACAAGGACGTGTCCAAGGCTACCTCCCCTGTGTTTCGACGACATCTCTGGTACCTGAGTGAACACCTGGCCGCCCTCGCTCTCTTCGATGACGACACTCCGCTGGAGGAGAAGAGTCGAATTGCGACGGCCATCAAGGATGTCGAGGGCACCGAGGAGCCACCCAAGCGCATTGCCCTGGACGTCTGCCCGGAGGAGCTCGAGCGAAAGACAGTCGCAGACTTTTGCACGACATCCAGCACGCTTCTTTTCGAGCGGCTCGCGATCAATACTTCTTTCCTAGAGTTGGAGCCGGCTACCTGGTCGAACAATGCGTCCTACCTGGCGGGGAAACGCCGTGTCTCTACGTTGAGCGTTGTCAATGTCCGGGCGGAGCGAGGGGTCGCGCTGATGCAGAACTACAATCTCGCACTCACCAAGGACGAGGAGCAACGGCAGTACTTGATGCAAGTCGTTGAGAAGCACCGCAAAGAGCACCCGAGCGCCCGCAGCGGAAATCCTTAACGGGTTTGGGAGTACTTTATGGTATATTTGAATTTGCTTCATTTTTATAGGGTGTTACTCCTATTAATCCTGTATAACAATGTATAATCGTATATACTTTATTTCTTAGTTATTATTTTGATTTATATGGCCAGTAGGCTCAGTATATTACTATGATTAATACGGAATAAAATGTTTTTTATTTTAATAATATTAAGTTGTTTTGTTGCAATAAAATTGAAATTGATTTAATGATTTTGTATTATTAATAACATTACACACAGAGAATAGTATCCTGCTACCCAGGCATGGTGGGACAAGTTTATTCCAATTAATTATGAAATAATGTTGAACAATATTGTTAAGGTGTTTGCACTGTTTGCTAGTTGCGTATTGTGTTGTTATAAGCTGGTTGCCGGTTGGTGTGGTTTGGATTACAAAGCATAAACGTATTAAGGTGAAACTTTGAAAAAAAACTTTTGAACCGCGACAAAAATATTAATATAAAAAAAAATATTGGAGATGGAATAAACTTAATGCTATGGAAATATAGCTGTGACTGTCCTCTACGCCATGGTATATGATAGCATTTATATTGACATTGTACATGTTACTTTACCCCTTGGAGCTGGAGCAATTTCTTGGAGAAACTCATTACTTCTGACACGTGGTACGCCAGAGATGGTCGATGCGGAACCCCTAAATATCCTTCAATTTGGCTAAAATTTCATATTCAGGGCTTTTTCACCCAACCTAACAATCCCACAAAGGGCCGTCCTAAAAATCAAAAAATGATATAATATATATATATTATATATATATATATATCCTATAATATATATATTAGGCCGGGTCGAAATTTTTGATTTCTTAGGTACATAGTGTGAGGTGGTTCACTCAATCATAGTAATACCCTGGTAAAATATTTTTGAATTCTGAGGACCCCTACCCCCCCCCCCCCCCACCGGTTTCAGTTTTCTTAGAAAATTCATAACATTTGAGATAATTTGCGATTTACTTCGAAATTTTTTTATTATTACAAAAATTCGATTATAAGTTTTTATTTATTTTTTAATGAAAAAAATTTAATACATAAATTTTTAGCTATTACACTAGGCAACAAATTTCAACTTTTTTTTTGTTACAGACACGTGAACTACTGATTCCTACTAAAGCGCTGATGCTGATTTCAGATCTGATATCAAAATTTCTCTATCACGTCCAGATTTTGTGTAACCGAAAACCCCTATTTTCATTTTTTTTTTCTCACCCGCTTCTATTACGAAAGCCGTCTAAGCTACTTTTCCGTGCCACGTTTTATGTTAAGCATACTTAAATAATTAGTGAACAGGGATGTCTTTCCTCCTTTATTCTGGCTTAAGACAGACAGCGGAATTCCGCTGGCGGAGTTACCACCCCTGCGCCCAACCATCCACCCAAAGCGCGTTAGTATTTTGTTGTTACTACTGAAAGGCAAATTCCTGTTCTTAAGTGAAACTTTGGTGTGTCCTCTTCCTTTGTCGCTTGTAGGATGACGAGCTCTCCTTCTGCAGGAACCAACAATAATCTCCCATCATATTTGGGTTGAAATTACCTTGGTATCTGTTTTCCATAACTGAGATCTGTTGGTGGAAGCGCTCACCATGCTCGTCACTTACAGCCCCAAGGTTGGCCGGGAAGAAGTCAAGATGAGAATGTAAAAAATGAATTTTCAAAGACATTCTGCATCCCATTATTTCATAAGATTTAAGCATGTTTTCTACGAGTTTACGGTGGTTTTCAGCTTTGTGGTTTCCAAGAAAATTTTTGACAACTTCAACGAAAGATGTCCATGCTCCTAGTTCATTCTCATTTAGGTTACGATGAGTCGTGGATGACACTGCGGATCTGTGGTCCAGTGAAAACTCCAGCTTCTAGCTTAGCATCTGTCAATATTCCTTTGAATTTATCCTTTAAATATTGGAAACCACTACCTTGATGATCCATACCCTTCACGAAATTTTTCATAAGGCCAAGTTTAATGTGAAGTGGTGGAAGATGTACTTTCTGAGGGTCAATAAGTGCTGGGTGTTTCACATTGTATTTACCAACAACATGTTCAGTTCTAGATGGCCAATCATGTTTTTTGTAGTGGTTCTTGTCATCTCTGCTGTTCCATAGACACAAAAAGCACATATGCTTTGTGTAGCCCAACTGTAACCCAAGAAGTAATGATACAACTTTAAGGTCGCCACAAATATTCCATGTGTGGTCCTTATATTTGATGAGTCTTAGCAGCAGTTTCATCGATTCATAAGTCTCATTAAGGCCAGTGGCATGTGCTACAGGTATTGAAGGTTTTTCATTGCCGTTGTGCAGCAATACAGCTTTAAGGCTAGCTTTACTAGAGTCAATGAACAGTCTCCATTCTTTTGGATCATAGCGACAGCCAATCCCTTGCATCAGACCACTGATATCGTGGCAGAAACAAACGTTTTCTTCCTGTAAGTAAAATGATGAAAACTGCAAATGGCGATGGCGGAAATGGGAAACTTTGGTGTTTGGTTGGAGAAGATTAAATTCTTGAAGTCTTGAACCAAGCAACTCTGCCTTTTCTTTTGGTAATTCCAAATCGCGCACTAAGTCATTTAACTCCGCT
The DNA here is from genome assembly GCA_023014485.1 of Bathynomus jamesi. Classification (NCBI taxonomy): domain Eukaryota; kingdom Metazoa; phylum Arthropoda; class Malacostraca; order Isopoda; family Cirolanidae; genus Bathynomus; species Bathynomus jamesi. The sequence continues at coordinate 16,983 of JAJOZX010003690.1, forward strand.
TGACTTAACAAATGTGGGGAAATATTTGCATCTGGAACATATATGCCATCTTTCCCTGTTTCTATATCACTAGCAGAATCTTCAGATGAACTGCTGTCTGTTATCGTTGCTGGTGGAACTGGTGGTGGTTTGTTTCATCATGTGGTACTGGTTTCATTGCTGATTCGCAGTTTGGGTACGTGATCTTTGATTTGTTTTTCTTTGTGAAACCAGCAATCTTTGTCAAACAAAAATAACAATCATTGAAGTGATTTTTCGGCTCACGCCAAACCATGGGGACTGAGAACGGCATAGCTTTTCTTTTACCATTCATCCAAGCTATTAACATTGCATTGCACTGTGCACAGCAAATATGTGGTGCCCAGTCCCTCTGTTGGTCTCCTAACTTAGTCAAAATAACACTTGTAGGCAAGTTTAATCTTTGTTATGATGTTTCTACGTTGTGGCTTAGGTGTATATTCGAATTTGTATATAGTTGGCAAAAAAAATTGCTTTAACCTTGAAAAGCAAGTTTCATATTACTGGCATTAAGCCGATTAAAACCAAAATCTGGACGTGGTAGAAAATTTTACTAAAAGTGATTTGCATTTTACACAAAATCTAGACGTGATAGAAAAAATCTAATTATAGATTTGAAATCAGCATACCGAAATTAGCTAGGAGCACCTATTTGGTCTTCTGTAACAAAATCTTTGTTGCCTAGTGTTATTGGTAGAAATTTAGAAATTAAGAGACAGAAATTGGATAAAATTTTTTACCTAAAACTAATGTTTTTTTTTCATTCCTTCCGTTGACCTTTCCACTCAAAAGTAGGCAGTTCTTTTCTAGACTCTAAAGTATTTAAAATAAATTTATGCCGATTAATATAACCAATTCTTTCCTGGCTAGATTTAGTTGCTAAGTTCACACCCCATTCAACGCTTTGGCTGTGACATGGAAAATCTAGTATTTCTAGAGGTTTAGTTCTAATCTGAAGCAATTGCTCATTCTGAAGTTTTGGCTAAATTTTCGTAGGTATATCTATTTTGAAAATTTTCTATTAATTCTAAGTCTTCTTCATAATGTAAGTCCTCTCTGTCTTGAAAATCGACATCTTCATTTTCATTATCATCATCTATCACTTCTGATGATGCAAATTCCCTTGCTTCTCTTAATTTTTCTTTTGATTTCTTTTCCCTTTCCTGTGCTTTTTGGATTTTGCCTAACTTTCTCAAATTACTTGTAGTAGTTTTTTATCAATTCTTTCTTTTTGATCAATAAAAACTTCCCATTCTATAATAGATATTTTATGTTCACACCTACAAAGTTTTCTATCCCTTATGTCTTTATCATAACAGTGGCATGGAGATATGTCAAACATCTCGTCATATTTCTTTAATTTTTCATAATATTTTTCATTTCTTTTTATAATAGGGCATTTAGTTAACTTATCAGCATCTTCTATAAGTCTAGTAACTAACATAAATTCCCTTTGTATCAATTGTTGGGAAAGAAAATTTTTGCCAAATTTCTTTTATATCTTGAACAACTACGTTATAGCAATCATTTTTACTTATTTTCCCCTGTGCTTTAGATTCTTCCTCTCTAACAATAAAATGGAAGTGCCTTACAGCATCAGCTTTTGATGGCGTCATGGCAGATGAAAATTTTGCTGGATATCCAAAGGCTGCATTGTGGCTTCTTTTTCTAGTAGCCATAATTTAATTTAATAAGATTTTAACTATATTTAATTTATTACTGATATTTTAAAATTAAATAACGTATTTTAATACAAACTTTTAACATTCTAGGTACCTAAATAGGAATCTGGAAATAAAAAAAACAAAAATAATGTAATATTAGGTCTTATATCCGGTGCTATGAGTCAACACCGGATTTAAGACCCTACCCCCTACCCCCCGACCGCAAAAAAAAGTTGGTGAATGGTCTATTCTGATGTAATTCGTGCCGGGGAACCCGATTTTGGCCATCCGAAAGCAAAAAAAAAAAATATTTAGGGTCGATTTTTACAATTTTCGATTTTTGGCCTATTTCCCATACAAATTCATATGGAAAAAAGTGAGTATCGGTAGGGGGGGGGGGTAGCGAACGTCCCTCAGCCTTGATTTTTGGTGTGGATACTACTATTACAAAATGATGAACCTCACAATATGTACCTAAGCAAAATCTTGACCTTGACCTCTTTTCGACCCGGCCTAATATATATATATATATATATATATATATATATAAAACACAATATCCAAATAAGAAGGTTTGGGTGAAAAAAACAACTTTCTTAATAGATGCAATTAAAGAAAACGGGATGTTGAGTTTGTGGGAAGTTAGCATTTTTAAATAGATTCAGTGGGAAATAGGTACTGAAAGTTGAGAGATTTTTCATCAAGAATCTTACTAGTTGCAGTCATAATTATCGCCTATTCACATTACGTTAATTATCACTCCTCTAATTTACTGACTGTTCACAATTCCTCATAATTCTCATAATAAACGTATTTGTTCTTTTCACTTTTCTTTCGCACCAGTCAATCACAGTATTTACATCAATCACACAGAACGTACATGCTTATTGATTTTGTCACAAGTTGTACCAAACATGTCTTCACAAACTCAAGCGTACCGTAACTTTTTTCACCTCTGAACTCGATAATTTATTTCGAGTTCGAGTTTACGAAAACAATCGAGTTCGAGTCCACAGCCCTGCTCTGGTCATGCTGCAATTCACCTTCCCATATCTGGTCCCGATGGCGTTTAATAGAACGACCATCTTCTAGTTGGCACTTGAAGGAAACAGGACCCGTTCTCTCCTGCACAGTTGCAGGAACCCATTTTGGTCCAGCCCCATAGTTGCGAATCATAACTGGATCATTAGGTTGCTCTTCTATAACTCTCCCTTTTTTAGTGTCGTGGTACAACTTCTGTTTTTCCTGCCGGCGTAAAACTCGTTGTTGTAACGTTTCGTTTGGACGTAACATCGAAAACTGAACGAATTCCCCGGCCAATCATAAGTTTAGAGGGCGACACCCCCGTCGTTGTGTGAGGTGTTATTCGATATTTAAACAAAAATTTATCCAACACCACTTGCATTTCCTCCCCACGAGAATGACGCAAGGCCGACTGGAAAGTACGGACTATGTTTTCCGCGAGACCGTTAGTAGACGGGTGGAAAACACTAGACCGGACATGTGTAATGCCATTTAGGTGGAGAAAAGAACGAAATTCCTCACTGGTAAAACAAGTACCATTGTCTGAAACCAGGACTACGGGTAAACCCCATCGAGCAAAATGCGAACGGAGTAAGTGAATAGTAACACCCGAAGTCTTGAAAGTGGTTGGAAAAATTTCCACCCACTTAGAGTAGGCGTCTACAATGACCAGGAAATAGATATTATTTATAGGACCTGCATAGTCAACATGGATCCTATGCCAAGGTATAGTAGGCCATTTCCAAGGATGAAGTGGACTTTTCCTTGGGAGATCTCTGTTCTCTAGGCAGTTTTGACAGGAACGAACCAATGATTCGAGTTCTCCATCTAAACCGAGCCACCAGAAATAAGCTCTCGCCAGCTCTTTCATTTTTGTTGCCCCCATGTGTTCAGCGTGAAGTTCCTTCACTAAATACCTGCCTTCATTCGGAATTATCACTCTGTGGCCCCATAAGGACCCATTTTGGATCGAGAGGCCAGACTGACGTTGATAAAAAGGCTGTAATTCACTCTCACCTTAGTAGGCCAACCAACTGAGCAGTAATGGATGACCCTAGACAGAATAGGGTCTGATTTTGTCCACTGCTCTATTTGTACCGCAGATACTGGAGTGGATTCCAAAAACTCCACCAAGTGAACCCATTCTATAGGTATAGGTACACATTCATTTGGATTTTCTAAAGGCAACCTACTTAGCGCATCAGCCATACCTAGAAGTTTGCCTGACCGATGTACTAAGTCAAATTTATAGGCTTGTAGAATCAGTGCCCATCGTTGAATCCTACCTGAGGCCATAACTGGAATATTTTTATTAGGTGAAAATAAACCTAAAATAGGCTTATGGTCAGTAATTAGTTTAAATTCATGACTCCATAGATAGGAATGAAATTTTTTTAATGCAAATACTAAGGCTAAGGCTTCACGTTCAAGTTGTGCATATCGTCTTTCAGTCTCAGTTCGTGTTCTAGAAGCAAAACAGAATGTGGTGAGATAACACTGCCCCAATTCCATAAGAACTGCTATCTGCTGAAACTATGAGAAGAAATTTAGGATCATAATGCACTAGGAGAGTGGACTTTAGTAGTACGTCCTTTGAAGCCTCAAATGCTTCCTCTTGGGTTTTCTCCCATCTCCTCTGTTCCCCAGATCATAAGAGCTTATTTAGGGGTTCAAGGAAAGTCGATGCATTATGCAAACATTTCCTATAAAAGTTTAGGAGACCTAAATAAGCTTGTAACTGTGTGATGTTTTGTGGAGGTGGTGCATTTTTTATTGCTTCTAGTTTATCCACCGTTGGATGAATGCCTGAAGCATCTATGCGGAATCCTAAATATGAAACCTCGTTAGTGACCCACGAACACTTTTCTCTCTTTAGCTTAAGTCCGGCATCCCGGAGTCTTTTCAGAACTGTGGTTAATCTAGTTAGGTGTTCTTTTTTAAACGAACCTGAAATGAGGACATCATCTAGAAAACAAAGTACCCCCGGAATGTGACCTAGAACTTGGTTCATTGTCCTCTGAAAAATACCCGGAGCCGATGCTATTCCATAGCATAGCCTATTGTACTTATATAGGCCTCGGTGCGTATTTATGATAGTTAGTTCTTTAGAGTTTTCATCTAAACTTAGTTGAGCATAGGCTTGGGACATATCTAGTTTTGTGAAATATTTACCCCCAGCAAGAGAGCTAAGTAATTCATCAGGCTTGGGTATAGGGTAACAATCTAGAAGGACTGCTCTATTTGCTGTTAAACGGTAATCCCCACATAACCGCACGGACTTGTCCGATTAAGTACAGGAACTACTGGGGCAGCCCACTTAGCGTGTGTGACTGGTTCGATAATTTTATCTTTGAGCAGCCTGTCAATTTCTAAATCTACCTTCCCCCGCAGTGCATGCGCAATTGAACGAGCCTTACAAAATTTCGGAGTTACAGTAGGATCTACTTCTATACAGACCTGATGGCCTTTTAGGTTGCCTACTTCAGGCCCAAAAACAGAAGAAAACTCCCTTAACAATGAATCTATGTCAGACGGATATGAGAGTGTATGCACATCTGCCTGACCCTTTGGCAAAATTTTGTCAATCGGCATTTTCAAAGCATCAATCCAATCACGGCCTAGTAGAGTAGGCCCTTGCTCATCCACCACTAAGAGTTAAGGGATGAGACAAAGTTTTCTGGTCGAGTGTAACTGTGACGGATGCTTCTCCACAAATAGGAATTTGTATGTCCCCATCTTTTTTTAATATGGTTTTAGATGCATGTAGTTTAGGTGTATTTTTTAAAGTTTTGTCTAAAACTGTTTTGGACATGACAGTTCGGGCAGCACCTGTATCTAGTTCTAGAGGAACTATAATTCCATTTAGGCCTACCTCTACAATATATAGGCCTGTATTATTACCACTTTGCTGCTCATAAAATAGGTACTCCACTCCAATGTTCGAAGTATTTCCCCTTTGAGGATTTACACTAGAAATGTTAAAATTAGAATTTTCACCCTTTGTTTTCTTTGAAAAACACACTTTAGCTATGTGGCCTATTTTACTACAGTTTTGGCAAACTGCTTCTTTAAAAGGGCAGTCCTTCTTCTAATGGTGTTTTCCACACCCTGTACATGACTTGGAAGGCTTTCCCTCCTGTTTAGCATTTGAATTAGTAGGCTTAGTCGTATTTGCCGCATACCTTTTATTTGTCTGTCTAGTAGGCTCATTAGGTCTGCCAGGGCTGGAAGATTTAAAGCTATTTACGTGTTGGGCTTTACTACTGTGACTGCCAAAAGTTCTAACATCTTTAGTAGCTGCTTCTCTAGTCGCAGCTATTTCTACAGCCTGACAAAAGTTAGGTCCTGTATAGCTAATAGGGCTCTCTGGGTAGACTCCTCTTTGAGACCCATTACAAACCTATCTCTTAGCATTTCGTCTAATTTGTCCCCAAATTTACACGTACGGCTATGGCTTTTTATTCCTGCAACAAACTCTGCAATGCTTTAATTTACCATCTGATGCCTCGAATAAAATTTGAAACGTTCATAGATGAGAACTACTTGGGGTTTGTAGTGATCGGTTTGGGCCTGCACCAATTCACTATTGGTGCAAGTTTCCGGTGCTTTAGGAGAAACTAGGTCCGTAACTAAGCCAAACGTTTTAGGGCCTATGATAGTTAAAAAGGTAGGTACTTTCTTAGCCTCAGGAATGGAATTTGCCTCGAAAAACAACCTCACCCTAGTGGTATAAGTTTCGAAGTCCTCCCCAGAGTCTTCGTAGGGGCTTATATGGCCAATCACCGACATGCTAGAGCAAAACCGAATTAGGCCAAATAACGTGAAGTAGGTTAGATTTGGTTTAAATTTGATCTGGTTACTCCCCAGTTAGGGCTGAATAGTAAATTGTATTAGAGTTAGGGCTGAGAATGAATTAGGCCAAATTAGTACAAATACCAATACTCTTGATAACAATAAACTAATAAAAAATATAATCAAAACTCAAAAGAAAAAGGTCAACAAAGAAAGTAAAAGAGATGCAAATAATATACCATCACAGAACAAGAACCAGACTAAATTACAAGCAAACTATTCCAAGGGTTCTTTGTGATTTTTCTATGTAAATGCAAGAAGTATCCGAGATAAAATAAATGAATTCAAGGCATACATAGGTATTGAAAATCCTGATGTTATGATTGTCACTGAAACTTGGACAAAATTCAGTACGATACCAAATAGTCTATTTAGTGAAAGAGATAATACCATTACTTATGAAAGTGATGGCTATGAATTTTTTTATTATGAACGTAAATATTCAGAGGGTGGCGGAGTATTTATTTATGCCAAGACAAATCTGAATCCAGTTGAAGTTACCTCCATTAAAGAGGAAATAGTTGAATCTGTATGGATAGATATTGGGCATAAAAATGCCAGGAAAATCAGGATAGGGGGTATTTATAGACCACCTGAGGGATGTTCAGTTGGAGGAATCCCCAAAAGTAGAGAAGAAAATAAGTATGTAGAAAATAAACTTATTGATGAAATAAATAAAGCAATGACAAGCAATATTATTATCGTTGGAGATTTCAATTATAAGCATATAGACAGAGCTGGGCAGTATTTAAATACATTTGTATTTAAATACGTATTTAAATACATTTGTGTATTTAGAACTGTATTTATAAATACATTGTTTTTCATGTATTTAAATATAGTATTTAAATACTTTAATGAGTATTTAAATACAATGTATTTAAATACTCAAAATATAAAAATGTAAATACTTTTACTGGTTTAATACACGTTCTGTACTAGCACAGTACGAGGCGTCGACAGTGTAGTACAGCATGGTTCATGTTTCAAGTGTCAGTTCAATCAGTTGTGTGCCACTCTTAGTCGAAAGCGGTTGATTTCTTTATCGTGTGCGTGTCATGGCTTCAACAAGCAAATCCGGTGAATCAAACAGTGATATATCTGCAGATAACAATTTAGTGCACCCTCAGTTTGATGGAAAATACTTTAAAATTAAATCTAAAGACGGTAATAAGGTAAAGTGCACCTGCTTGCTGTGTAAACACGAAGTCTCTGCTGCAAGCAATGCTACAACGAATCTGTACACTCATCTGAAGGTAAGTGTTTTTTTAGACATCAAAAAATATCTTGAAATTGACATGAATTAGTGAATGCATATGTTAAAATTTGTATGTATTTAAAATGTATTTACAAATGTATTTAAATACAATTGATGTATTTTGTATTTAGTATCTAAATACATTCGTAAAATGTATTTAGTATTTAAATACATTTCTCCCATGTATTTAGTATTTAGTATTTAAATACATTCAATGTATTTATTGCCCAGCTCTGCATATAGACTGGGAAATATTACAAACACCAGAAAGTAATGAGAGATTCTTAGACTGTATAATTGAGAACGGTTTAACCCAGTTAGTAAAGGAGCCAACCAGGGCCGATGCCATTCTAAATTTAATTCTAACAAATAATCCAGATACCTTCCAGGATATCTCGGTTTCAGAAACACTAGGTTCAGGTGATCATTGTATCCTTCGGTTTAATATTGTTTGTAATTCAAGACCTAGTGAAAATAAAGTAGAAGTTCCAGATTTTAAAAGAGAAAATATAAATGGACTAGTAAATGATCTGTGTCTAATAAATTGGACAGATATTCTACAGCCTGAACAGACAGTAACTAGTATGTGGGAAAAATTTAAAAGTATAATAATGAACATACAAAGGAAGCATATCCCACAGTGTAAAATCAGAACTGGAAAAAATAAAAAACAACCTTGGATAAACTGCAATGTAAAAAGAGCAATCAGAGAAAAAACAAAAGCATTTCATAAATTCAAAAGAACTAAAAATTGCACAGACTCCGAAATATATAAAAGTAAAAGAAACATTTGCAGGAAAGCAATCAGAGATAGCAAACGAGACCTGGAAAAAAGCCTAGCCAAGAATTCAAAAAACAATCCTTAGAAGTTTTTCAGTCACTTCAATTTGAAAAGTAGAGTGAAGAAGAAAATTGGCCCCCTCCATATAGATGATAAAACTATAGATGATGATCTTGAAATAACTGAAGAACTAAACAAATACTTCTCATCAGTATTCACAAATGAAAATTTAAATAATATTCCTGATCTTATACTACCAGGACAAGATAGAGAAATAAATGAATTAAGGGTAACAAAACTAGATATCCTAAAAGCAATAGATAAATTAAAAATGGAAAAATCTCCAGGGCCAGATGAAATGCACCCATTAGTCATAAAAACTGCCAAAAAGAATATAGCACAGGCACTAGAAATTATTTTTAATAAATCATTGATATGTACTGACATTCCAGAGGATTGGAAGAAAGCAAATGTGGCTCCAATCTTTAAAAAAGGAAATAGAAACTTGGCAAAAACTACAGACCCATCAGCCTCACCTCCATTATTTGCAAATTACTCGAAAGTATCATTAGAGGTAAAGTTACTGAGTTCCTTGAAGAGTGCAACCTTATAAATGATAGCCAACATGGCTTTCGAAATGGAAGGTCCTGTCTAACCAACTTGATTGAATTTTATGATGGAGTCCTGTTGCATATGGACAATAAAGAGCCAGTAGATATAGTATACTTAGATTTTGCAAAGGCATTTGATACTGTTCCTCATGCAAGATTGTTGGTAAAAGTTAGAGCCCATGGTATAAGAGGTCATATAGCTGACTGGATAGAAGAATGGCTGAGAAACAGAAAACAGAGAGTTCATCTACAGTAAATGGAAATAAGTCTACTTGGAGACCCATATTGAGCGGAGTCCCACAGGGGTCTGTGCTGGGACCTCTGCTTTTTGTTGTCTATATAAATGATCTAGAGAAGGGCCTATCATGTAAAACCTCAAAATTTGCTGATGATACAAAATTAGGCCATAATGTTAAGTCAGTAGCAGGAGCAATTACAATACAAAAAGACTTAGACAGAATAATAGCCTGGGCAGATAAGTGGGAGAGGAAATTTAATGTTGATAAGTGCAAGGTTATGCATATTGGGCCAAAAAATCCAGAATTTGAATACAATATGAATGGAATTTGGATTAAAAATTATGATAAAGAGAGAGACTTGGGTGTCACTGTGACTAATGAACTTAAACCCTCAAATCACTGTACGGTAATCAGAAATAAAGCAAATGCTAGACTCAATCTCATGCAGAGACACATTGAATACAAATCACCCAATATTATAAAGCAACTATACATTTCATATGTGAGACCCCTCCTCGAATACTGCATTGAATTTAATAGTCCCTATTTGATACAAGATATTGAAAAACTGGAAAAAGTACAGAAACGAGCAACAAGAATGATCCCATCTCTAAGACAATTGACATTAAGGGGAGACTGGCGTATCTAAGCATGTTCTCATTAAGAAGGAGGTGGTTAAGGGGTGATATGATAGAGGTGTATAAAATGATAAAAGGGTTGGATAAGATAGATTTTGAGTCTCTTTTCATTAAAGATCACAATAACCAGACTAGAGGTCATAGTATGAAATTATTTAAGCCAAGATGTAGAACAAATTTAAGAAAACATAGTTTTACAAACAGAGTAATTAAGTTTTGGAACAGTCTGACAGAAGAAGTGGTGACTTCAGATACACTTGATTCTTTTAAAAGAAGGTTGGATAGTTTGATGTCTGCAAGGGACATCTGGTGATGGTGTTTAAGCCCATTTTTATTGCATGAATGGTACTAGTTTATTTCATATATATTATGTGCATTTGGGTGATAGATCCCACAGCTCAACACAGGTGTTGTGGGATATAGGGAGGCAGCATCTTGGGTTAGGGGATACTCTCTGTCCTTACACACCCCATTTAAAGAGATTCCTCTGCTGAGCGGTGCCCCCCATAGTACTGTGAGGTATTGAAAAACTCATGATCTTCACTTGCCCCACAAACACCTTTAAATGGGAGCATACACATTTCTATATTACTGTACAGTCTTTACAGCCACACCTACACTTTTCCTCCTAAGTATATATATTGTAATGTATATGGTTGTAAATTGTGACTTGGTCCGCAATTGATATGGACCGTGACTTATTTTTGGTTGGCAAGGTACTGGTATTGATGGGTACCTTAATGAAATTGACTGGATTCTTTGGATCTAATATATTTGCATGTCAGTTATAAATAGATATAGAGTGTAACATATTTGTGGATAGTAAGTAGCCTATTATGACTTTGATCCTCTGGATCCAGAGATTCTATCTTTACTTTTAAATTGATAATTAATTAGTTTTAAATTGATACTTAATTAGTTTTGTAAAAATTGGTTGTTGCCAATGTACAGGCAGTTTTTACATAGTGGAGCCACCTCGATGGGCCGAAGTGGCCCCTAGTGTGCCCACTATAAAAATTTCGGTTAATATTCATTTTAATGCTTTGTTCGTTTTCGATAGAAGGAGACATTCTATGACAATTTAACATATAAATTCGTATTCAGGACACCTTGAAACCTCAGGGAAACTGATAAAAAATGAAGGAAATGTAATAATTATTTTTTATGGAAAAAAAAAAATTTTAGACGTAAAAAGCAGCCATTATAGGCCATTGACCGAGTATTTAGCTCTTAACGCTGTTAAAATTTTAACGATCCTTGTCCTCTCCAGTTTTATGGGGAGACATCTCGTGGCAAAATTAGGAAACATAGGTCAAATCAGCCAATTAAATCTGGTTTTTGTTTCACGTGACCTTATCCGACCAATCAGAGACGTACATTTTGAATCTCTCATAATGCATACTCATTCAAAAATGCTTTTTCAGTCTGGTTTTCATTATGGTTTGCGGAGGTTGTGATTTGGATTACTATCAATTAATACAAGATATTTATAAGAAAGAAGCCGGTGCTGAAGCTTTCTTTACGAGTCACGGTGTTTTACCTAGTCGTGTTATTTGTCCGCAGTGTGGTCGTGAGTGTAATTATAGAGAAGTTGCTGCTCAATATTATTGCACAAGATTGACTAGGGACGAGCGCGGCAGAAAAAAAAAGTGTTCCTTCTCTGTTTCCCGTCGAAAAGGCACGTGGGTTGAAAAATCCCACCTCAAACTGTGGCAAAACTTATTGTACGTTGGGTTATTCTTGACAAAGCGTTCGACACAGCTAGATGCACAGCTGTATTTAGCGTTAGCTTCCGAGAGTGCGGTTAATTGAAGGAGTTTTTGCTTCGAAGTCTGTGAGCATTGGCTAGGCCAACAAGGTCAAATTGGTGGGCCTGGCGAAATCGTCGAGATCGACGAGTCGAAATTCGGCAGGTCTAAATACGGACGGGGAAGAAATATTGGCGGTACCTGGGTTTTTGGTACCTTGGAACGCAGTTCCAAAAAACTACTACTGTTTGCGGTTCCTCAGAGAGACGCAACAACTCTTGTTCGCCTGATCCAGCAACATATTAGGCCTGGGACTACAATCTATTCCGACGAGTGGCGTGCGTATTCTCAACTCGGAAATCTAGGCTACATTCACCGGACAGTCAACCATTCACGGCGGTTCGTGGAAGACACCGTTCACATTCAAAATATTGAGCGTTGTTGGAAAGACGTGAAGAGCTGCATATTACGGTCTGGCAACAAAACCCAATCCTATTCAAAGTATCTTGCATGGTACTTGTTTAATAGGGTGGATCGATTTTACATTTTTTTCGATTTCCATATTCTAATAGAGACGAAAACTTGCGCATGCATGAGAAAATAGCCTCTGCAAAATCTTAGCTTAATAGGTAATCATCTTCTGCCCCCGGCAGAGCGATGAAAATCATATTTTAGTAGTCAAAAACGTATTTTTCTTATAATTTTTAAAATATTTCAATATGCATCAAAATTATTCCTAATAACTATAAAGTCGATGAAAAAGACCTCATATTATCGTTTTTCCAAGCGCGTTGTCCTACGTTAATATCTTTTGCCCCCTGTCTCATTTTTTAATTGGAAGATGTTAGATGTAAGAAGTGCTAACTTCACAAAAATGAAAATAAACCTAATAACAACATTTATATTTGTAGCTACATGCGTTTATAATGTAATTGATACAGGTAACTTCAATCCTTTTATGTGCAATGCCACTATTAAATAGGCCTGCTAGTGCAAGGTAGCTATATTATATACTACCGTACATACTAGGCTACCCTGAACTGATGGTTTTTAGGTCTTATCAATATAAATATAAGTTTTAGTTTTAGAGCTATTAGTTTATGAATTAAATAATTTGTGTTGTAAAAATTGAAATTATAAAAAAACAAAAAACCCCAGAAAAACATGGTGTTTTTAAATGGTTTAAACCATGGTTTAAACCATTTGGGTTAAACCAGCCAACCCTGCATATATATATTGCTATAATTTATGCATTTCATAAATTTAAATATTTATAATTAATATTTGCTTCTCATTGTATATATTTTCACTACTTTTCAGCATTGAGATCTGGCAACAGCGCAACGCCGGGTTAGTGTGGTGAGTCACACTGTCACAGTCTTCAGTCAATCAGTCTCCTTCACGCATTCAACGCGTGATCATCTCGTGATGGCTACCGCAAGCTCACTGAGATCCAAGACCGAGATATGGCTAATCGGACACGCCAACCCAAGCCCCCTAACGGGAAACCGGTTACCTTCAAATGGTGAAGTGCTTCGCCGGTTTATACAGTTTCATTAGGTGCAAAAACAACTTCTAACCGAGGCGGCGCGTAATGTGATCGTCGAGGTGTATACTTTCTGGGCTATGGCCAGAATCCCGACCATGACCTCCAAAAGCGCCGCGCGAAAACTGCTTAGACTTTATGACAATTGGCAGGCACTGCAGCGCAGCCGGAAGCGGTCCGGCGCCACAGGTGAGGCAGCCAGGGCGGCCTTCACCGAGGGACTCGATGACATTTTTGACGTGGCTCTCGACAACGCCCTCTCCGTCATCACCATCCAGGAGGATCGCGACTTCCTTCTTGCTCAACGCGAAAAGGGTCGCCGTGGTGTCGTGTCCGGGGTGGACAAAATCCTCACTGGAATTGAGCAACGTGCATCCGCGCGTGAAGCTGCCAAAGAAAGGCAACGCCAAAAGCAATCAGAGCAATCACTGGCAACAGCAACCCTTACATCATCAAACTCGTCGTCGTCGCCTAATTGCTCGACAGAAGAGGAAACCAATCTACCTACAAAGCGCCGTCGCAAAAAGAACATTATGACTCAAGACCTAGCGTCGGCACTGGACCGGACCAAAACAAGCAACCGTGGAGCCGTTCAACTCATGAAAGCAGCTGCTTCCAGTCTGGATATTCAAGACACAGATGAACTGGCTCTCAGTCACGAGACGATTCGGCGTTGGCGATTGCGCCATCGAGGGGAAATCGCCAAAGAAGTGAAGATGACGTTCGATCCCAGTGTCCCGCTCATCGTTCACTGGGACGGGAAGATGGTCTCCGACTTCAGCGTCAAGAAGGTCGATCGCCTCGCCATAGTCGTGTCCGGCGACGGCGTCGACAAACTTCTCTCCGTGCCGAAGCTGCCTGCTGGAACTGGTCGCGCCCAAGCAGATGCTGTGCTGAACTCGTTGGATGACTGGGGAATCGCTGATCGTGTCGTCGGGCTCTCCTTTGACACGACAGCTGCCAACACGGGCGTCGTTTCGGGCGCTTGCGTCTTCATCGAGCAGGGCCTTCACCGCCAGCTGCTGAACCTGGCCTGTCGGCACCACATGCTAGAATTGGTGGCAGAGAAAGCCTTCATCGAGTGCATGGGCCCCTCCTCTGGTCCTGACATTAAACTGTTCTCGCGACTGAAGGAGCGCTGGCAATCCGTCTGCACCGACCAATTCAGCGCCATCTCCAAGGAAGACCTTACTAAGCCGCTGCTCAAGGCGCGAGACGATCTGATCGCGCGTTTCAAGGGTCACATCACCAAGGGCCAGCCGCGGGACGACTACCGAGAGCTCCTGGAGCTGGCGATCATAGCGCTTGGAGGCGTCCCCCAGCGAGGTGTGTGCTTCATGCGACCGGGCGCACTCCACCGCGCCCGGTGGATGGCCAAAGTGATATACGCCATCAAGCTCCACCTCTTCCGGCAGCAGCTCCCCATTAAGGCTCGCGAGGCCCGGGGCATCCTGCGCTTCGTAAACTTTGCGCTGCTGGTTTACATTCCGGCCTGGTTTACGGCGCCCCTTCCCGCCGCTGCCCCTCGAACTGACCTGGCGATGCTCAAGGCGCTGGTTGACTACGACAAGGTGGACAAGGACGTGTCCAAGGCTACCTCCCCTATGTTTCGACGACATCTCTGGTACCTGAGTGAACACCTGGCCGCCCTCGCTCTCTTCGATGACGACACTCCGCTGGAGGAGAAGAGTCGAATTGCGACGGCCATCAAGGATGTCGAGGGCACCGAGGAGCCACCCAAGCGCATTGCCCTGGACGTCTGCCCGGAGGAGCTCGAGCGAAAGACAGTCGCAGACTTTTGCACGACATCCAGCATGCTTCTTTTCGAGCGGCTCGCGATCAATACTTCTTTCCTAGAGTTGGAGCCGGCTACCTGGTCGAACAATGTCCTACCTGGCAGGGAAACGCCGTGTCTCTACGTTGAGCGTTGTCAATGTCCGGGCGGAGCGAGGGGTCGCGCTGATGCAGAACTACAATCTCGCACTCACCAAGGACGAGGAGCAACGGCAGTACTTGATGCAAGTCGTTGAGAAGCACCGCAAAGAGCACCCGAGCGCCCGCAGCGGAAATCCTTAACGGGTTTGGGAGTACTTTATGGTATATTTGAATTTGCTTCATTTTTATAGGGTGTTACTCCTATTAATCCTGTATAACAATGTATAATCGTATATACTTTATTTCTTAGTTATTATTTTGATTTATATGGCCAGTAGGCTCAGTATATTACTATGATTAATACGGAATAAAATGTTTTTTATTTTAATAATATTAAGTTGTTTTGTTGCAATAAAATTGAAATTGATTTAATGATTTTGTATTATTAATAACATTACACACAGAGAATAGTATCCTGCTACCCAGGCATGGTGGGACAAGTTTATTCCAATTAATTATGAAATAATGTTGAACAATATTGTTAAGGTGTTTGCACTGTTTGCTAGTTGCGTATTGTGTTGTTATAAGCTGGTTGCCGGTTGGTGTGGTTTGGATTACAAAGCATAAACGTATTAAGGTGAAACTTTGAAAAAAAACTTTTGAACCGCGACAAAAATATTAATATAAAAAAAAATATTGGAGATGGAATAAACTTAATGCTATGGAAATATAGCTGTGACTGTCCTCTACGCCATGGTATATGATAGCATTTATATTGACATTGTACATGTTACTTTACCCCTTGGAGCTGGAGCAATTTCTTGGAGAAACTCATTACTTCTGACACGTGGTACGCCAGAGATGGTCGATGCGGAAACCCTAAATATCCTTCAATTTGGCTAAAATTTCATATTCAGGGCTTTTTCACCCAACCTAACAATCCCACAAAGGGCCGTCCTAAAAATCAAAAAATGATTATATATATATATATATATATATATAATTATATATATATATATATATATCCTATAATATATATATATTAGGCCGGGTCGAAATTTTTGATTTCTTAGGTACATAGTGTGAGGTGGTTCACTCAATCATAGTAATACCCTGGTAAAATATTTTTGAATTCTGAGGACCCCTACCCCCCCTACCGGTTTCAGTTTTCTTAGAAAATTCATAACATTTGAGATAATTTGCGATTTACTTCGAAATTTTTTTATTATTACAAAAATTCGATTATAAGTTTTTATTTATTTTTTAATGAAAAAAATTTAATACATAAATTTTTAGCTATTATTGGTAGAAATTTAGAAATTAAGAGACAGAAATTGGATAAATTTTTTACCTAAAACTAATGTTTTTTTTTCATTCCTTCCGTTGACCTTTCCACTCAAAAGTAGGCAGTTCTTTTCTAGACTCTAAAGTATTTAAAATAAATTTATGCCGATTAATATAACCAATTCTTTCCTGGCTAGATTTAGTTGCTAAGTTCACACCCCATTCAACGCTTTGGCTGTGACATGGAAAATCTAGTATTTCTAGAGGTTTAGTTCTAATCTGAAGCAATTGCTCATTCTGAAGTTTTGGCTAAATTTTCGTAGGTATATCTATTTTGAAAATTTTCTATTAATTCTAAGTCTTCTTCATAATGTAAGTCCTCTCTGTCTTGAAAATCGACATCTTCATTTTCATTATCATCATCTATCACTTCTGATGATGCAAATTCCCTTGCTTCTCTTAATTTTCTTTTGATTTCTTTTCCCTTTCCTGTGCTTTTTGGATTTTGCCTAACTTTCTCAAATTACTTGTAGTAGTTTTTTATCAATTCTTTCTTTTTGATCAATAAAAACTTCCCATTCTATAATAGATATTTTATGTTCACACCTACAAAGTTTTCTATCCTTATGTCTTTATCATAACAGTGGCATGGAGATATGTCAAACATCTCGTCATATTTCTTTAATTTTTCATAATATTTTCATTTCTTTTTATAATAGGGCATTTAGTTAACTTATCAGCATCTTCTATAAGTCTAGTAACTAACATAAATTCCCTTTGTATCAATTGTTGGGAAAGAAAATTTTTGCCAAATTTCTTTTATATCTTGAACAACTACGTTATAGCAATCATTTTTACTTATTTTCCCCTGTGCTTTAGATTCTTCCTCTCTAACAATAAAATGGAAGTGCCTTACAGCATCAGCTTTTGATGGCGTCATGGCAGATGAAAATTTTGCTGGATATCCAAAGGCTGCATTGTGGCTTCTTTTTTCTAGTAGCCATAATTTAATTTAATAAGATTTTAACTATATTTAATTTATTACTGATATTTTAAAATTAAATAACGTATTTTAATACAAACTTTTAACATTCTAGGTACCTAAATAGGAATCTGGAAATAAAAAAAACAAAAATAATGTAATATTAGGTCTTATATCCGGTGCTATGAGTCAACACCGGATTTAAGACCCTACCCCCTACCCCCCGACCGCAAAAAAAAGTTGGTGAATGGTCTATTCTGATGTAATTCGTGCCGGGGAACCCGATTTTGGCCATCCGAAAGCAAAAAAAAAAATATATTTAGGGTCGATTTTTACAATTTTCGATTTTTGGCCTATTTCCCATACAAATTCATATGGAAAAAAGTGAGTATCGGTAGGGGGGGGGGGGTAGCGAACGTCCCACAGCCTTGATTTTTGGTGTGGATACTACTATTACAAAATGATATAAAACACAATATCCAAATAAGAAGGTTTGGGTGAAAAAAACAACTTCTATAATAGATGCAATTAAAGAAAACGGATGTTGAGTTTGTGGGAAGTTAGCATTTTTAAATAGATTCAGTGGGAAATAGGTACTGAAAGTTGAGAGATTTTTCATCAAGAATCTTACTAGTTGCAGTCATAATTATCGCCTATTCACATTACGTAATTATCACTCCTCTAATTTACTGACTGTTCACAATTCCTCATAATTCTCATAATAAACGTATTTGTTCTTTTCACTTTTCTTTCGCACCAGTCAATCACAGTATTTACATCAATCACACAGAACGTACATGCTTATTGATTTTGTCACAAGTTGTACCAAACATGTCTTCACAAACTCAAGCGTACCGTAACTTTTTTCACCTCTGAACTCGATAATTTATTTCGAGTTCGAGTTTACGAAAACAATCGAGTTCGAGTCCACAGCCCTGCTCTGGTCATGCTGCAATTCACCTTCCCATATCTGGTCCCGATGGCGTTTAATAGAACGACCATCTTCTAGTTGGCACTTGAAGGAAACAGGACCCGTTCTCTCCTGCACAGTTGCAGGAACCCATTTTGGTCCAGCCCCATAGTTGCGAATCATAACTGGATCATTAGGTTGCTCTTCTATAACTCTCCCTTTTTAGTGTCGTGGTACAACTTCTGTTTTTCCTGCCGGCGTAAAACTCGTTGTTGTAACGTTTCGTTTGGACGTAACATCGAAAACTGAACGAATTCCCCCCAATCATAAGTTTAGAGGGCGACACCCCGTCGTTGTGTGAGGTGTTATTCGATATTTAAACAAAAATTTATCCAACACCACTTGCATTTCCTCCCCACGAGAATGACGCAAGGCCGACTGGAAAGTACGGACTATGTTTTCCGCGAGACCGTTAGTAGACGGGTGGAAAACACTAGACCGGACATGTGTAATGCCATTTAGGTGGAGAAAAGAACGAAATTCCTCACTGGTAAAACAAGTACCATTGTCTGAAACCAGGACTACGGGTAAACCCCATCGAGCAAAATGCGAACGGAGTAAGTGAATAGTAACACCCGAAGTCTTGAAAGTGGTTGGAAAAATTTCCACCCACTTAGAGTAGGCGTCTACAATGACCAGGAAATAGATATTATTTATAGGACCTGCATAGTCAACATGGATCCTATGCCAAGGTATAGTAGGCCATTTCCAAGGATGAAGTGGACTTTTCCTTGGGAGATCTCTGTTCTCTAGGCAGTTTTGACAGGAACGAACCAATGATTCGAGTTCTCCATCTAAACCGAGCCACCAGAAATAAGCTCTCGCCAGCTCTTTCATTTTTGTTGCCCCATGTGTTCAGCGTGAAGTTCCTTCACTAAATAGCCTTCATTCGAATCATTGTGGTTATCACTCTGTGGCCCCATAAGGACCCATTTTGGATCGAGAGGCCAGACTGACGTTGATAAAAAGGCTGTAATTCACTCTCACCTTAGTAGGCCAACCAACTGAGCAGTAATGGATGACCCTAGACAGAATAGGGTCTGATTTTGTCCACTGCTCTATTTGTACCGCAGATACTGGAGTGGATTCCAAAAACTCCACCAAGTGAACCCATTCTATAGGTATAGGTACACATTCATTTGGATTTTCTAAAGGCAACCTACTTAGCGCATCAGCCATACCTAGAAGTTTGCTGACCGATGTACTAAGTCAATTTATAGGCTTGTAGAATCAGTGCCCATCGTTGAATCCTACCTGAGGCCATAACTGGAATATTTTTATTAGGTGAAAATAAACCTAAAATAGGCTTATGGTCAGTAATTAGTTTAAATTCATGACTCCATAGATAGGAATGAAATTTTTTTAATGCAAATACTAAGGCTAAGGCTTCACGTTCAAGTTGTGCATATCGTCTTTCAGTCTCAGTTCGTGTTCTAGAAGCAAAACAGAATGTGTGAGATAACACTGCCCCAATTCCATAAGAACTGCTATCTGCTGAAACTATGAGAAGAAATTTAGGATCATAATGCACTAGGAGAGTGGACTTTAGTAGTACGTCCTTTGAAGCCTCAATGCTTCCTCTTGGGTTTCTCCCATCTCCTCTGTTCCCCAGATCATAAGAGCTTATTAGGGGTTCAAGGAAAGTCGATGCATTATGCAAACATTTCCTATAAAAGTTTAGGAGACCTAAATAAGCTTGTAACTGTGTGATGTTTTGTGGAGGTGGTGCATTTTTTATTGCTTCTAGTTTATCCACCGTTGGATGAATGCCTGAAGCATCTATGCGGAATCCTAAATATGAAACCTCGTTAGTGACCCACGAACACTTTTCTCTCTTTAGCTTAAGTCCGGCATCCCGGAGTCTTTTCAGAACTGTGGTTAATCTAGTTAGGTGTTCTTTTTTAAACGAACCTGAAATGAGGACATCATCTAGAAAACAAAGTACCCCCGGAATGACCTAGAACTTGGTTCATTGTCCTCTGAAAAATACCGGAGCCGATGCTATTCCATAGCATAGCCTATTGTACTTATATAGGCCTCGGTGCGTATATGATAGTTAGTTCTTTAGAGTTTTCATCTAAACTTAGTTGAGCATAGGCTTGGGACATATCTAGTTTTGTGAAATATTTACCCCC
This sequence comes from Bathynomus jamesi, assembly GCA_023014485.1. Classification (NCBI taxonomy): domain Eukaryota; kingdom Metazoa; phylum Arthropoda; class Malacostraca; order Isopoda; family Cirolanidae; genus Bathynomus; species Bathynomus jamesi. Next base: position 37,607 of record JAJOZX010003690.1, read on the forward strand.
AGCAAGAGAGCTAAGTAATTCATCAGGCTTGGGTATAGGGTAACAATCTAGAAGGACTGCTCTATTTGCTGTTAAATGGTAATCCCCACATAACCGCACGGACTTGTCCGATTAAGTACAGGAACTACTGGGGCAGCCCACTTAGCGTGTGTGACTGGTTCGATAATTTTATCTTTGAGCAGCCTGTCAATTTCTAAATCTACCTTCCCCCGCAGTGCATGCGCAATTGAACGAGCCTTACAAAATTTCGGAGTTACAGTAGGATCTACTTCTATACAGACCTGATGGCCTTTTAGGTTGCCTACTTCAGGCCCAAAAACAGAAGAAAACTCCCTTAACAATGAATCTATGTCAGACGGATATGAGAGTGTATGCACATCTGCCTGACCCTTTGGCAAAATTTGTCAATCGGCATTTTCAAAGCATCAATCCAATCACGGCCTAGTAGAGTAGGCCCTTGCTCATCCACCACTAAGAGTTAAGGGATGAGACAAAGTTTTCTGGTTGAGTGTAACTGTGACGGATGCTTCTCCACAAATAGGAATTTGTATGTCCCCATCTTTTTTTAATATGGTTTTAGATGTATGTAGTTTAGGTGTATTTTTTAAAGTTTTGTCTAAAACTGTTTTGGACATGACAGTTCGGGCAGCACCTGTATCTAGTTCTAGAGGAACTATAATTCCATTTAGGCCTACCTCTACAATATATAGGCCTGTATTATTACCACTTTGCTGCTCATAAAATAGGTACTCCACTCCAATGTTCGAAGTATTTCCCCTTGAGGATTTACACTAGAAATGTTAAAATTAGAATTTTCACCCTTTGTTTTCTTTGAAAAACACACTTTAGCTATGTGGCCTATTTTACTACAGTTTTGGCAAACTGCTCTCTTAAAAGGGCAGTCCTTCTTCTAATGGTGTTTTCCACACCCTGTACATGGCTTGGAAGGCTTCCTCCTGTTTAGCATTTGAATTAGTAGGCTTAGTCGTATTTGCCGCATACCTTTTATTTGTTGTCTAGTAGGCTCATTAGGTCTGCCAGGGCTGGAAGATTTAAAGCTATTTACGTGTTGGGCTTTACTACTGTGACTGCCAAAAGTTCTAACATCTTTAGTAGCTGCTTCTCTAGTCGCAGCTATTTCTACAGCCTGACAAAAGTTAGGTCCTGTATAGCTAATAGGGCTCTCTGGGTAGACTCCTCTTTGAGACCCATTACAAACCTATCTCTTAGCATTTCGTCTAATTTGTCCCCAAATTTACACGTACGGCTATGGCTTTTTATTCCTGCAACAAACTCTGCAATGCTTTAATTTACCATCTGATGCCTCGAAAAAATTTGAAACGTTCATAGATGGAACTACTTGGGGTTTGTAGTGATCGGTTTGGGGCCTGCACCAATTCACTATTGGTGCAAGTTTCCGGTGCTTTAGGAGAAACTAGGTCCGTAACTAAGCCAAACGTTTTAGGGCCTATGATAGTTAAAAAGGTAGGTACTTTCTTAGCCTCAGGAATGGAATTTGCCTCGAAAAACAACCTCACCCTAGTGGTATAAGTTTCGAAGTCCTCCCAGAGTCTTCGTAGGGGCTTATATGGCCAATCCACCGACATGCTAGAGCAAAACCGAATTAGGCCAAAAACGTGAAGTAGGTTAGATTTGGTTTAAATTTGATCTGGTTACTCCCCAGTTAGGGGGAATGATAGTAAATTGTATTAGAGTTAGGGCTGAGAATGAATTAGGCCAAATTAGTACAAATACCAATACTCTTGATAACAATAAACTAATAAAAAATATAATCAAAACTCAAAGAAAAAGGTCAACAAAGAAAGTAAAAGAGATGCAAATAATATACCATCACAGAACAAGAACCAGACTAAATTACAAGCAAACTATTCCAAGGGTTCTTTGTGATTTTTCTATGTAAATGCAAGAAGTATCCGAGATAAAATAAATGAATTCAAGGCATACATAGGTATTGAAAATCCTGATGTTATGATTGTCACTGAAACTTGGACAAAATTCAGTACGATACCAAATAGTCTATTTAGTGAAAGAGATAATACCATTACTTATGAAAGTGATGGCTATGAATTTTTTTATTATGAACGTAAATATTCAGAGGGTGGCGGAGTATTTATTTATGCCAAGACAAATCTGAATCCAGTTGAAGTTACCTCCATTAAAGAGGAAATAGTTGAATCTGTATGGATAGATTGGGCATAAAAATGCCAGGAAAATCAGGATAGGGGGTATTTATAGACCACCTGAGGGATGTTCAGTTGGAGGAATCCCCAAAAGTAGAGAAGAAAATAAGTATGAGAAAATAAACTTATTGATGAAATAAATAAAGCAATGACAAGCAATATATATCGTTGGAGATTTCAATTATAAGCTATAGACAGCTGGGCAGTATTTAAATACATTTGTATTTAAATACGTATTTAAATACATTTGTGTATTTAGAAACTGTATTTATAAATACATTGTTTTCATGTATTTAAATATAGTATTTAAATACTTAATGAGTATTTAAATACAATGTATTTAAATACTCAAATATAAAAATGTAAAACTTTTACTGGTTTAATACACGTTCTGTACTAGCACAGTACGAGGCGTCGACAGTGTAGTACAGCATGGTTCATGTTTAACGTGTCAGTTCAATCAGTTGTGTGCACACTAGTCGAAAGCGGTTGATTCTTTATCGTGTGGTGTCATGGCTTCAACAAGCAAATCCGGTGAATCAAACAGTGATATATCTGCAGATAACAATTTAGTGCACCCTCAGTTTGATGGAAAATACTTTAAAATTAAATCTAAAGACGGTAATAAGGTAAAGTGGCACCTGCTTGCTGTGTAAACACGAAGTCTTGCTGCAAGCAATGCTACAACGAATCTGTACACTCATCTGAAGGTAAGTGTTTTTTAGACATCAAAAAAATATCTTGAAATTGACATGAATTAGTGAAGCATATGTTAAAATTTGTAGTATTAAAATGTATTACAAATGTATTTAAATACAATTGATGTATTTTGTTATTTAGTATCTAAATACATTCGTAAAATGTATTTAGTATTTAAATACATTTTCCCATGTATTTAGTATTTAGTATTAAATACATTCAATGTATTATTGCCCAGCTCTGCATATAGACTGGGAAATATTACACAAACACCAGAAGTAATGAGAGATTCTTAGACTGTATAATTGAGAACGGTTTAACCCAGTTAGTAAAGGAGCCAACCAGGGCCGATGCCATTCTAAATTAATTCTAACAAAATAATCCAGATACCTTCCAGGATATCTCGGTTTCAGAAACACTAGGTTCAGGTGATCATTGTATCCTTCGGTTTTAATATTGTTGTAATTCAAGACCTAGTGAAAATAAAGTAGAAGTTCCAGATTTTAAAAAGAGAAAAATATGGACTAGTAAATGATCTGTGTCTAATAAATTGGACAGATATTCTACAGCCTGAACAGACAGTAACTAGTATGTGGGAAAAATTTAAAAGTATAATAATGAACATACAAAGGAAGCATATCCCACAGTGTAAAATCAGAACTGGAAAAAATAAAAAACAACCTTGGATAAACTGCAATGTAAAAAGAGCAATCAGAGAAAAAACAAAAGCATTTCATAAATTCAAAAGAACTAAAAATTGCACAGACTCCGAAATATATAAAAGTAAAAGAAACATTTGCAGGAAAGCAATCAGAGATAGCAAACGAGACCTGGAAAAAAGCCTAGCCAAGAATTCAAAAAACAATCCTTAGAAGTTTTTCAGTCACTTCAATTTGAAAAGTAGAGTGAAAAGAAAATTGGCCCCCTCCATATAGATGATAAAACTATAGATGATGATCTTGAAATAACTGAAGAACTAAACAAATACTTCTCATCAGTATTCACAAATGAAAATTTAAATAATATTCCTGATCTTATACTACCAGGACAAGATAGAGAAATAAATGAATTAAGGGTAACAAAACTAGATATCCTAAAAGCAATAGATAAATTAAAAATGGAAAAATCTCCAGGGCCAGATGAAATGCACCCATTAGTCATAAAAACTGCCAAAAAGAATATAGCACAGGCACTAGAAATTATTTTTAATAAATCATTGATATGTACTGACATTCCAGAGGATTGGAAGAAAGCAAATGTGGCTCCAATCTTTAAAAAAGGAAATAGAAACTTGGCAAAACTACAGACCCATCAGCCTCACCTCCATTATTTGCAAATTACTCGAAAGTATCATTAGAGGTAAAGTTACTGAGTTCCTTGAAGAGTGCAACCTTATAAATGATAGCCAACATGGCTTTCGAAATGGAAGGTCCTGTCTAACCAACTTGATTGAATTTTATGATGGAGTCCTGTTGCATATGGACAATAAAGAGCCAGTAGATATAGTATACTTAGATTTTGCAAAGGCATTTGATACTGTTCCTCATGCAAGATTGTTGGTAAAAGTTAGAGCCCATGGTATAAGAGGTCATATAGCTGACTGGATAGAAGAATGGCTGAGAAACAGAAAACAGAGAGTTCATCTACAGTAAATGGAAATAAGTCTACTTGGAGACCCATATTGAGCGGAGTCCCACAGGGGTCTGTGCTGGGACCTCTGCTTTTTGTTGTCTATATAAATGATCTAGAGAAGGGCCTATCATGTAAAACCTCAAAATTTGCTGATGATACAAAATTAGGCCATAATGTTAAGTCAGTAGCAGGAGCAATTACAATACAAAAAGACTTAGACAGAATAATAGCCTGGGCAGATAAGTGGGAGAGGAAATTTAATGTTGAAGTGCAAGGTTATGCATATTGGGCCAAAAAATCCAGAATTTGAATACAATATGAATGGAATTTGGATTAAAAATTATGATAAAGAGAGAGACTTGGGTGTCACTGTGACTAATGAACTTAAACCTCAAATCACTGTACGGTAATCAGAAATAAAGCAAATGCTAGACTCAATCTCATGCAAGACACATTGAATACAAATCACCCAATATTATAAAGCAACTATACATTTCATATGTGAGACCCCTCCTCGAATACTGCATTGAATTTAATAGTCCCTATTTGATACAAGATATTGAAAAACTGGAAAAAGTACAGAAACGAGCAACAAGAATGATCCCATCTCTAAGACAATTGACATTAAGGGGAGACTGGCGTATCTAAGCATGTTCTCATTAAGAAGGAGTGGTGTTAAGGGGTGATATGATAGAGGTGTATAAAATGATAAAAGGGTTGGATAAGATAGATTTTGAGTCTCTTTTCATTAAAGATCACAATAACCAGACTAGAGGTCATAGTATGAAATTATTTAAGCCAAGATGTAGAACAAATTTAAGAAAACATAGTTTTACAAACAGAGTAATTAAGTTTTGGAACAGTCTGACAGAAGAAGTGGTGACTTCAGATACACTTGATTCTTTTAAAAGAAGGTTGGATAGTTTGATGTCTGCAAGGGACATCTGGTGATGGTGTTTAAGCCCATTTTTATTGCATGAATGGTACTAGTTTATTTCATATATATTATGTGCATTTGGGGTGATAGATCCCACAGCTCAACACAGGTGTTGTGGGATATAGGGAGGCAGCATCTTGGGTTAGGGGATACTCTCTGTCCTTACACACCCCATTTAAAGAGATTCCTCTGCTGAGCGGTGCCCCCCATAGTACTGTGAGGTATTGAAAAACTCATGATCTTCACTTGCCCCACAAACACCTTTAAAATGGGAGCATACACATTTCTATATTACTGTACAGTCTTTACAGCCACACCTACACTTTTCCTCCTAAGTATATATATTGTAATGTATATGGTTGTAAATTGTGACTTGGTCCGCAATTGATATGGACCGTGACTTATTTTTGGTTGGCAAGGTACTGGTATTGATGGGTACCTTAATGAAATTGACTGGATTCTTTGGATCTAATATATTTGCATGTCAGTTATAAATAGATATAGAGTGTAACATATTTGTGGATAGTAAGTAGCCTATTATGACTTTGATCCTCTGGATCCAGAGATTCTATCTTTACTTTTAAATTGATAATTAATTAGTTTTAAATTGATACTTAATTAGTTTTGTAAAAATTGGTTGTTGCCAATGTACAGGCAGTTTTTACATAGTGGAGCCACCTCGATGGGCCGAAGTGGCCCCTAGTGTGCCCACTATAAAAATTTCGGTTAATATTCATTTTAATGCTTTGTTCGTTTTCGATAGAAGGAGACATTCTATGACAATTTAACATATAAATTCGTATTCAGGACACTTGAAACCTCAGGGAAACTGATAAAAAATGAAGGAAATGTAATAATTATTTTTTATGGAAAAAAAAAAATTTTAGACGTAAAAAGCAGCCATTATAGGCCATTGACCGAGTATTTAGCTCTTAACGCTGTTAAAATTTAACGATCCTTGTCCTCTCCAGTTTTATGGGAGACATCTCGTGGCAAAATTAGGAAACATAGGTCAAATCAGCCAATTAAATCGGTTTTTGTTTCACGTGACCTTATCCGACCAATCAGAGACGTACATTTTGAATCTCTCATAATGCATACTCATTCAAAAATGCTTTTTCAGTCTGGTTTTCATTATGGTTTGCGGAGGTTGTGATTTGGATTACTATCATTAATACAAGATATTTATAAGAAAGAAGCCGGTGCTGAAGCTTTCTTTACGAGTCACGGTGTTTTACCTAGTCGTGTTATTTGTCCGCAGTGTGGTCGTGAGTGTAAATTATAGAGAAGTTGCTGCTCAATTATTGCACAAGATTGACTAGGACGAGCGCGCAGAAAAAAAAAAGTGTTCCTTCTCTGTTTCCCGTCGAAAAGGCACGTGGGTTGAAAAATCCCACCTCAAACTGTGGCAAAAACTTATGTACGTTGGGTTATTCTTGACAAAGCTTCGACACAGCTAGATGCACAGCTGTATTTAGCGTTAGCTTCCGAGAGTGCGGTTAATTGAAGGAGTTTTTGCTTCGAAGTCTGTGAGCATTGGCTAGGCCAACAAGGTCAAATTGGTGGGCCTGGCGAAATCGTCGAGATCGACGAGTCGAAATTCGGCAGGTCTAAATACGGACGGGGAAATATTGGCGGTACCGGTTTTGGTACCTTGGAACGCAGTTCCAAAAAAACTACTACTGTTTGCGGTTCCTCAGAGAGACGCAACAACTCTTGTTCGCCTGATCCAGCAACATATTAGGCCTGGGACTACAATCTATTCCGACGAGTGGCGTGCGTATTCTCAACTCGGAATCTAGGCTACATTCACCGGACAGTCAACCATTCACGGCGGTTCGTGGAAGACACCGTTCACATTCAAAATATTGAGCGTTGTTGGAAAGAAGACGTGAAGAGCTGCATATTACGGTCTGGCAACAAAACCCAATCCTATTCAAAGTATCTTGCATGGTACTTGTTTAATAGGGTGGATCGATTTTACATTTTTTTCGATTTCCATATTCTAATAGAGACGAAAACTTGCGCATGCATGAGAAAATAGCCTCTGCAAAATCTTAGCTTAATAGGTAATCATCTTCTGCCCCCGGCAGAGCGATGAAAATCATATTTTAGTAGTCAAAAACGTATTTTTCTTATAATTTTTAAAATATTTCAATATGCATCAAAATTATTCCTAATAACTATAAAGTCGATGAAAAAGACCTCATATTATCGTTTTTCCAAGCGCGTTGTCCTACGTTAATATCTTTTGCCCCCGGCAACAACGTCAAATGTTGAAAAAATAGGTAATTTATATACATATTTTCAGATCGGCTCTTTGTCTTAAATAATGCATTTATATATTTCCCATAGCATTTATATCGTTGCTTAGGCATGAAATAACACACACGCAAAATTTTATGACTCTAGAGTAATATCTTCTGTCCCCGAGAAAAGTCTAAATGTGGATTATAATTACGTTAATGCGATGTTATAAGTACGATAAGTACTAAGTACAGCTCCTCGCTTGCTAATTTTATAAAATTAGCAACCCAGAACTCACCACGAGGAGGTGGCTGTACGTCGAGTTCCACCCTATCCAGCCCCAACCACCCTTCCTTTGGCTGCATGTCGATGTACATACGGTAATCTTTCTTAGAATTAAATCGTGGAATTTTTGTTCGGGAGTGAAGACGGGAGCGGATGAATCCGTCCCTCTCTTCTATTCCACTTACACTGGCAGAGGCTTCGGTTACTAATTTGATGAGTCTCTCGACCGCTTGAGTATGACAAGGGAATAGTGGGATCAGTCCATCAGGCTGGTCTCCCGTCTCAACAAACTCTTTTATTCGGGTATCAGGTATTGTTTTTGTAACGGGGGGTTCGGTCACCTCAGCCGTTTGCCAGTTGATCATTTCGTAATAGTTTTGACTATCGTAGAGCAGCTCAGGCATGGCGAAGGCTCGAATTTCCCCCGCTGGTGATTGTTTTGATCGTGCTTTTAATATTCTTCTCCATCCCAATTCTCTTATGTGTTGCTCATCGGCATGTAGCAGTAGCATGGAGATCAAAATATTTTCTGGGTGAGCAAAGAAAGAATTTCTACGGAGGACTTTGTTGGCGATTGTCTTAGATCTTTGAGGCATGGTCTGGGAGAGACGCATCATTTCGAAAAAATGTTTTGCGCCCTCAGTGAAACTGGAGTTTTTCTTTATCTTAAACCAAATTGGTGCGTAAACTGTCATAATGAATCGCACAATTTCGTTGAAGGTGCTGGAGGGTTCACTGGTTGAAACATAGAGGCGCAGAAATCTATTTGCTGTTGTCAGCCACCTGGAATGCGCCATCTTACCTGGATTTCGAGCCGCGAGAGCTGAAGAGCAGCTACCGCTCGACACTGCTCTGTAGATGCCTAACAAATATTTCTGGTCAGTGCTCAACTCGGCATCATCTACAGTATGTCAATGTCAGGAGATGGAATGGCATCGAATTCTGTAATTGGAAGTTTTTCGCAGTCGTTCAGTTGTTTTCCAACTGGTCCAGTAAAGCCCATTGGCCCAGTTGTTTTGCCGTCCAAGTCTTGAATGAGGTGTCGCAGTGATAATTCATTACCGTGTAATAGGCATATGATCCACTGAACTGGCCTTTGTAGTTTCATTTCAATCATACGAATGGCTCCACCCTTTCGACCCGTGTTCACTGCTGCTGCTGGCAGCACTCACCAGAGATGACCTTTAAACCCTAGTCTAGAGTCATAAAATTTTGCGTGTGTGTTATTTCATGCCTAAGCAACGATATAAATGCTATGGGAAATTATAAATGCATTATTTAAGACAAAGAGCCGAACTGAAAATATGTATATAAATTACCTATTTTTTCAACATTTGACGTTGTTGCCGGGGGCAAAAGATATTAACGTAGGACAATGCACTTGGAAAAACGATCATATGAGGTCTTTTTCATCGACTTTATAGTTATTAGGAATAATTTTGATGTATATTGAAATATTTTAAAAATTATAAGAAAAATACGTTTTTGACTACTAAAATATGATTTTCATCGCTCTGCCGGGGGCAGAAGATGATTACCTATTAAGCTAAGATTTTGCAGAGGCTATTTTCTCATGCATGCGCAAGTTTTTGTCTCTATTAGAATATGGAAATCGAAAAAAATGTAAAATCGATCCACCCTATCAGTTTAACCGTGAATATCCCTCTCAACAACGTCTCCACAAATTCATGTTGGTCGCCGCGGATTTGTATAAACACCCCAACGGTGCTATTTAAGGTAAGAAATTGTGAAAAAACGCGGGTTAGGTTAGGTTAGGTCTGAACCAAAACACATTTTTCTGGTGTTTTTTGGTGTGATTTGCTCAAATCTGAACTTCGTTTCTTTGGGAAATGAGCCGTTTTTGAGAAATTTTCAATTTTAAAATTTCTCAAAAATGGCTCATTTCCCAAAGAAACGAAGTTCAGATTTGAACAAATCACACCAAAAAACACCAGAAAAATGTGTTTTGTTCAGAAAGGAGAAAAAGCACTAAAACGAATAATTACCAAAATTTCTTGTTCTTATGAGTTAGGGCTGAGTAGGAATTACATCCAATTTTCCAAACAACCACTTGAACCCAATAAGCCAACTTAAATCCAATGAGCCAAATTAAATCCAATGAGCCTAATTTAATCCAATGAACCAAACTTATTCCACTGAACCAAATTAAATCCAATGAGCCAAATTGAATCCCATGAGCCTAATTGAATCCAATGAGCCAAATTGAATCCCATCCTCGTCGCCAAATGTGATAGCTTGGGGTTAGACACTCCGTTAGGTTATTAGGTTCCTAAACAACAACAAAGGCACTTACCGGTGCGTTGAATTAGATATTCCTTTAGGGGCCTACCATAGATTCCTGCGTCCCACAAACAGCCTACCTAACTCTCTCTTACTTTACTAATTTAGAAGCTACAGACATTACCCCTAACTATACTTAAGTACTGACAACTTTCTACCCCATTTGTCACCTTAGAAACACCACCAAATAAACACTGAGCACCAACGCTTAGGTCAGATAGGAAGAAGCGTCTCTAGGCTAGCCCAAAACAATACGAACAGCCGCGTTGGTCCGTTTATCCCTTCGTGTTGCCATTCAGCTTAGATTTAGTGATATTTCCCTTTTAGTGACTTTAGACTATATACATATATATATATACACACGTCACCCAAAGATAAGAAATTACTGGCCAGGTGTCAGTGATTGCACGTGTGTAACTACATTACGTAGGATTAACTGCTCAAGGGAACCGTGAACACAAAGCTCATACTGAAGGTTGCTAGATGTGTATGTAGTCTTGCAGGAAGGAAGTCTGAGCCCTAGAATAAAGTTACACTCTCTAATTATGCTGTGGACGTCTATCCTTTGCGTCCTCGAGAAGCAAATCTTTACACTGGACATACATTTTGTACTCTGCTTCGTCAAATCTCTCAGCTATGGGTATTACAGTGAGGTCCAGAGCTTCATAATCTGTTTCTCTGTAAAGATCTTCAAATGCTTAGCGACCTTCCGGTGGAACACAATCCTCTTCTAGCCTAGCTGGAACTCTTCTAAATCGAGGCATTGAGGGTACATCTACCTGAGAGGAAGAACCTAGAGGCTGTACTTTCTTTCAGGAAAGACTAGCCCCTTCATCATTGCGCAAAGTTCAAAGAGTTTTAACAGTCATACCACCAATAACTTATATATATATACAGTGTTGGGCACTAAAGCGTTAATCCGATAACAGTTAATTAACGAAGTTAACTTTTTTTAACGGACTATTAACGGAAGTTAATTTCCATTTATCGTTATCGGACCAGTTAACTTCCGATAACTCGATATTTAGTCTGTTAAAGTCCGTTAACACGTTAACTGCGAGGAGTCATTCACGGAAGATCACCGCTCCGCGAATGAATTCAAACCGCCATAACTTCAGTCTGCTTCCAGATCTCGCAAGGGGAGGTTGTGCGCTTTTTATTGAAGGTAAGAAGGTTCTTTTAACGTTAGTAAAAGTCCTATAATCGAGAGAGTCGAGAGAGCACTGAGGAACCGGAACGTTGACAGCACCACCAGCTCTAGCGACAGCAGCATGCCTGACGACCTCTTCGCTGGGTGGACGGCCGGTGGCTCAAGTACCAGTGTCAAGCAGAAGGTTAAGAGACTTGTCGACACTTGGCTGGACACTGATGGGAAGGTAGACATGGCCGACTCTGACTTCATGGGGGAGCAGATCTTCATCAACCTCTTCCTGAAGTACAATACGCCAATTCCGTCCTCTGCCGCAGTGGAACGACTCTTCTCTCTCGGCAAGGACATCCTGAGGCCCAAGAGGTCAAGACTGGCAGTTGGGCCTAACTTTGAGAAGTTGGTCTTTCTGAAGGGCAACCAGCACATTGTGTCATAGTCTTTAATAAATGTGCCTAAAATTTAATTTTACCTTTCAGTTCCCGCCATAATAATTCTCTGGTAAATTAAAATTTAGTTAATGGTTACAAGGGTAACGGGTTTCAAAACATGTAATCAGTACATTTTTTATTAAAAATAAAAAAAAAAGTTATTAAGCAAAAAAGTTGCAAAACTTGATAAAAATACAGTTAAATACCTATTTATTGTTGGATTTTGCATAAATAAACATTTTATATGGGTTTTAAAGCTTTTTTCCTTGATTTTTTTAAATGTTAGTAAAGAAATAGTTATCGTTAACGGATTATCGTTAACTTCCGTTAACTTTGTAGTAAAATTATCGAATTATCGTTATCGGAGTTAAAAATTGGGGTTAACGGATTATCGTTATCGTTATCGTTATCGACTCTTGAGTCAGTTTTTTGAAACTGACTCCTGACTCCTGACTCCCTGCAATAATTCTATACACTACAGTATTATAGCTGTAGCATTAACCTAATCCTCTTTTCCCATTGGAGAGGGTTAGGGGTCCAAATCTGTATATGTAAGACCTAAGAAGGCCCTCAAACAGAGTCGGGTGAGATGAGCAGACTATCACAAGCCTCAACCCTATGACAGAGGCATTGCACTTAGCTTTAAAGATACACCCTAAGGTACTAAAGGATTTAGCAGAATAAATAATAAATCTCAGTCTTAATTAAATTTTATTTTGCTTGATATGTAGATATAAAAATAAATAAATCTTTATAGCAACTTTTCTGAAATAGAAATTAGAAATTGATCAGTTCTAATTGAATTTATAGCCAATAAGAAAATATTTTAATAAAAAACAGTATTTTACCAATAATTGCAATTTTTCTACAAAATGCAAAAATATACAAATCATTTAAGAGTTGGAAGTCATTATTTTTACCGACTCTGACTCCGACTCCCGACTCCTCTAAAAAACTCAAAAAAGGGCCAACTCCTGACCCCATTAACTCCCGACTCCCGACTCCCGACTCGATACCTCTGATATATATATATATATATATATATATATATGATACACACAGACCGTGCATTGAACAAGGAACTCTTCTAGGAAAATTAAATCCACTATAGTCCGAATAAGTAATGGTAAATGACAAATACTATAGTTTTTTCTTTTTCATGATGCTCGCCCGACGTAGGCAACGGGTTACACGCAAAGAGGTCCCAAAAATATAGCTTTCCTCACCAGCTATCTGCAGCTTTGGGACAGGATCTAGGGTTTAAAGCAGCCTAGCCCAGCTGCATTTAGAGTTAGTAATTGTTTGGTAGTTGACAATTACATTATTTTTTTATGCATAGTTCTGTCTCATTTATTCTAAATAATGTATAAGCTAATTTTCAGGAATTTCATAAAGAGTATTTTTTCTGTTTGTCTTCTGAAAGTACATATTTGTTGTTTTGGACATAAATGTTTCATAATTGTTTTTTATTAACACAGCCATTTTTTGTATGTGTGTGCTGAGGTGATGTAGTAAGGCGTGAGTTGGTGGATGGAGGGGTTGGGCCTCAAATGGGTATACTGCTTTGGGCCCCTAATGGCTAGAAACGGCCCTGTGTTAGGTGCTAGGTATGCTACTAAAATGTTAAGTTTTGATTAACATCCAACTAAAACTTGTATTAATAGATTTTATAATTTTCAATTGTATAGACTACGCCCATACCCAATACCTTTTAGCAGCTGGATCAAGGATTTTATTCACCAAGTGGGTTTAACTTTTGATTTGATAGCATCTCAGCAAAGTTCCTATTTAATTTATCACCCTGTAACAATGAGTTTTGACTTTTCTATTCATACCACTAACAACAAATTGGCTTTTGCAAATGTGCTCCAAAGAGGTTTTCTGGAAAGAGTAGAAACTTACAAAGAAAGAGGATACTTGCCTGTATATACTGATGGATCTAAATCAGAAAGTGGCACTGAATGTGCATTTCTTTGGGATGGGATGATTAAGGGTTTTTGCCTTCCAAAGCACTGTTCTATATTTACTGCAGAATTGTATGCTATACTACAGGCTTTAATATATATTTGTCACAACTCAGACCTTACTAAGTTTGTTGTTTGTTCTGACTCCCTTTCTTCCCTAAAAACTGTACAGTTCTCTTCTGGGCATCATATAGTCATTCACATTATTGAATCACTCAATCAGTATAATCTTGATGTTGTCTTTTTATGGACTCCTGGTCATGTTGGTATCCGGGGGAATGATACTGTTGATGAAGCAGCACGCATGGCTTGTAGTCTTGACGAAGTTCAGACAATCCCTTACACTGTTGATGAATTTATGAAGCCCATTTCACATTTCATTCTCTCCGAGTGGCAACAGGAATGGTCCCGATTCACTGGACTCCTCCCCCAGCTGGAACCTGTCCTTTGGAAAAGGATGCCAGAAAAGAATCGCAGGAGTGATGTCATATTGACCAGGCTTAGGTTGAATTGCTCTAAACTGTCCCATGGACATTTTTTGATGCAACTTTATTTAAAAAGTGTGATACTTGTAATGTTCAACTCACCCCAGAACATGCGATCATTCATTGCCCTACTTGTAATTTTCTTAGCACTACAGATCTACAGAAGCTAAGGCTAACAAAGACCCTAAGATCCATTCTAAGGTTAGCCCGAGAGAAAGAAGAAAGTAAAGGGTTAAAAGAAGAGAATAAGGGGTTAAGTAAGTAGCAAAACCTATCACTCATGGTTAAAATTCATTCAGAAAGAGAGAAAGAAAGACACCATCGCCATCCGCCAGCCACTGCCGACAAGTCGGAAAAATAGTCGAAGAGAATAATTCCAGCTGTTGCAGACCAGTCCTCCACTCCATAGGGAGGTTGAGGGTACAGCCCACTCTGCCGGAAAGGGGTGAAAGATGAAAAGAAGTAAAATATGAACGCATTACAAACCATGCAACACATTCTTGACTCAAACACTATCATACCATGCAAACTACAGATATGCAACGAAGAGAGTTACAGACATGCAAATAAGGAGAGAGAGAGAGAGAGTGTGTTAGTTAGTTAGTTAGTTCACGCTACGAGCTACATCTAAGTTCGTGTTAGTCTAATTTTTTTTTTTGCTGGCATCACAAGCTGGTATTATCGTCAACAGACTCATCCTCGATCACCACCCCCAGAGCTCCTGTTGTTAATGGTTTTATTACATTAAACAACGTTAATAATTCTAAGGAGGAAGAGGGAAAAGGGTGCAGCTCGGAGGGAAAAGGGGTGGCTCGGAGGGAAAAGGGGGATTGTTTTATTATTATATTAATCAACGTTAATATTTTTAAAATGCCTATCTAAATGGTTCGTAAACATATTAACGCTGGTAGAGTTCATGACAGGCGTGGGAAGATTATTCCATTTATCAATTACTTTAAACGTAAAGAAGTTTTTCGCGATATTAGTAATGAAATGTCTGCCACGCAACTTAAATCCGTTATTACGAGTATTGCTATTATTGAAAGTGAACAGTTTGTCAAAATTTACGTTATTGATGTTATTAACGATTTTGAAAACTTCAATAAGCTCCCCCCTTAATCTCCTAGTTTCAAGTGAATGCAAGTCTAACTCTTTAATCCTATCTTCATAAGGCTTGCGCAATGGTGGAATTAGTTTCGTGGTACGACGGTGAACCCTTTCTAACCTATCAATATCCTTACGCAAATACGGGTACCAAAACTGAACGGCATATTCTAAATGAGGCCTGACTAGGGACTTGTAAAGGGGCAATATAATATTATTTGATTTAAATTTGAAGTTACGCGCTATGAAGCCTAACATCCTATTAACTTTAGCGCAAGACTCCAAGCACTGGTTCCTAACTTTTAAATCCTTAGATACGCGTATGCCTAAATCTACTTCTTCGTCAACGCTCGCTAACTCTCTATCATCCATCGTGTACTTGTAATTATTGTTACGAGAACATATATGCAAAACTTTACATTTGTCTACGTTAAATTGCATCTGCCACTTATCCATCCACTCCATAATCCTATTTACATCGTCTTGGAGCCTATTTCTATCGTCCTTGTTAACAGTGACGGGCATCGATACATGAAAATCGCTAAAGCGATACCGATACATCGATACATGAAGAACGTCTTAGGCGATACCGATACGCCGATACTTTCTAGATGTCTTAAGCGATACCGATACATGTATCGCCGGTACATTTTTATAATTATTCATTTAATATGTAGGTATTAGATATTATTGTTTATACTAGTAATTTGCACGCACTGTAAGTAAAATCAACGACATTTTAATGGGTTTTATAGATGTAAATAAAAACAATTGCTTTATTTAATGAAAGTATGTTTTAATTTTGTAGGATACATGAATGACTGAAAATATTACACTAACAATTAAAAGTAATTACTTACCCTTAAAAAATACCAGCTGGCTAAACATCTGGTCAGACAGTCTATTCCTTTTTGGAGCGTGAATGTGACCAGCCAAACTAAACAACCGTTCTACAGGAGCAGAGGATGGTAGTGGTGTGTTATACTTCAGGAAGACCCGTAGAATTCCTGGGTACTGCCTCAGAGATTGGAGAGAATGACTTCCGTCACCCAGATACTGTAAAACTTCCATCTCAGTGGAATCTTGGGTTGCAGAGACATTAGTGGAAGCAGACTCATAACAGAAGAAATCATCTGCACTTTCGTCAGATGCAGCATCACTTAGTTGTTGCTGGGGGGTCTGCTCGCTGAGGCTCTTAACAGCATTAACCAACATTTCTTGAACCCACTTTTTGACAATGTTAGTATTAAATTTGCCTTTTATTGTCATCCACTTTAACTTGAACAGAGGATTTGAAGACGATGCCAGTATTGCTGCTTTACACTCATGCGACGCAAGGCACAGAAACTTTTCAAACCGCTTAGTGAACCCTACTATGACTGCATTGAGAAGTGGCTGACAATGACGCAATGCCTCCGAATTCAAACACTCTAGCTATACGCTCTTTCTATAGTATGGTTAATTAATCTCAATAACACAAGTACAAACGTGTTTAAAGGTTGCGCCGTACTGTGTGACGTGACCAGTAGAGTAGTACTGTCATTAAATAAATATTTAATAATATTATTATTTATGTATATTCATAAATATAACTCAGTAGTGTCATATTATAACATCTATTTAAATATTTAAAAATTCTTATTAATGTAGATCGATGTATCGAAGTATCGATTTTTTTCGATACATTTGTGAAAAATGCTCTGTATGAATTGGTCCACAATTAACCCACCCCTTATATCTCCAGTCTAACTATAGAGTAGATCAAGTCTAGCCTAGAGGGGTCAGCCTAGAGATTCCGGAAATGGTCCAGAGCGGGCAGATAAATTGAGGTCCACATTAGGATTCCTCACCAAACTAGGTTAGGCAATCTACCTTTACCTTTGTTAAGCTATGAGTTGATGCTGGGTCTTAGGCCACAATGTAGGCCTAAGTTGTCTGACCCAGCTTAATTTAATGAGTCTACGTAAAACTGGGTTAAAAACACAATTAGTCACTTACTGCTAGTTATTAGAGAGTCCCTTTTTCCGTCTTGTTTAATTGTTAAGAGCGTACTTGCTGGTGGGGATCTTTCTTCGTTGTCTGTTCTTCTCCCTTCCCTCGTCCCGTCTTGTCGCCCCGTTCCTCGTTTTCGTTCTCCTCTGTTCTCCTTTTCGCGGGGCTTTTTCCACCAGCGTCGTCTTGGTTTTTTCTTCGGTTGGTCGATCGGTAATGTATATCTATTACCGAGCACGCTCTTGTCACACAGTATATAAATACTAGTGTGGAGAATAACTCTGGTGAGCAACCAATTGGTTTCATCCACCCAGTTATTGACATAAAAGGAATTTAATAATTGTTAGATTAACTACCTACCTACTCAGTGAACCATTTTCGTTACCTCCCAACTACCCACTCATCAGTTTTCCATACATTTAAGAAAATTGACCTTAGCGATACCGATAAATCGATACTTTTGTCAAGTAGCTAAAGCGATACCGATACCGATACAAAAGTATCGATCGATACGTATCAGCGATACATGTATCTAGGTACTGCCCATTACTGCTTGTTAACAACCTTACCGCCTATTTTAGTATCATCCGCAAATTTTGACACGTTACTAGTCAAACCTACATCCAGGGCCGGATTAACCATTAAGCAAAATAAGCCCGTGCTTAGGGCATCAAGGGAAGGGGGGCACCACAGAAATTTTCAGTGCAAAAAAAATGTAAAAACAAGATTCAATCATGCTGAACTTTATAAAATAATTGTAGAAGACAATATTGAGTGTGCCTTCCCAAATGTAGAAATTGCCTTTCGTATATTTTTAACATTAATGGTCACAAATTGCTCAGCTGAGCGTTCATTTTCTCAGTTGAAGTATATTAAAAATACCAACAGAACAACTGTGCAACAAGGCAGGCTGGATGCCTTATCTCTACTAAGTATAGAAGCAGATGTGTTACGTAAGATTAGTTTTGAGGATCTGATCAAAGACTTTGCAATTAAAAAAAGTAGGAGAAAACTTTTCAAATATAAATGAAGTGGAAGTATACAAAAATAAACATTATTTTCCATCTTACTGTAAGTTTTGTTTCATTTCAAAAAATAAAATTTTATTTTATGGTTTATTTTTGTTTATATTTTGAATTACATATATATGGGGCACCAAAATCTTTTAAGTGCTTAGGGCCTCTAAAGGTCTTAATCCGGCCCTGCCTACATCTATGTCATTAATGTAAATTACGAATAACAATGGGCCTAACACTGAACCCTGTGGGACACCGCTACCGATATCCAACCACACCGATTCACTACCATTAACAACGACCCTCTGTCTCCTAGCATGAAGCCATTCCTCTATTTGATTAACTATTGTAATGGTAAAGGAATTTGTTTTTCTTATGAAAGTGTTTTGGGAAATTAATTTCCGTCATCTTTACTTTTGACCTTCTTAAAGAAAGCCAATTTAACCTGATCTAGGTGTTTATTGTTTGATAGTCATTTTGTAGTAGCTACAGTATTACTCTTTTACTAAGAGGTTCCTTTTTCTTTTCCATCCTATGTGTTGTAGAGTGGAACCCTACAACTGAAGTGGTAGTCTTTTTTCATTTCCTTTTTAGTCTTGGTGCCAATCATCCAGCAGGGTTGCAGCATCTTAAACAGGGGAGAAAAAAAAAAAAGCATTTGACAAGGTTCCACATAGGAGACTTCTACATACATTAAAAGCGCATGGGATATTTGGGTCAGTTACGAATTGGGTAGAAAACTGGTTAGAACTTAGAAGACAGAGAACATAGAGTAATTCTAAATGGTTATGAATCTGGGTGGCAGAAAGTGAGAAGTGGGGTACCACAGGGATCAGTTTTAAGTCCATTAATCTTTATTTTATATCTAAATGATTTAGAAAAAGGAGTAGGCTGCAAAATTTCTAAATTTGCAGATGATACAAAAGTAGTTTTCCCTGTTAAAATATAGAAAATTTTTATAAACTGCAAAAGGATCTTGATAGGTTACGGTAGTTGCTTAGGCTAGTAAATGGCAAATGGAATTCAATATTTAAGAGTGCAAAGTCATCCATTTTGGTAGAAATAATGAAAACTTTAGTTATGAGATGCAAGGGAACTGGTTGGAGGATGTTAGGGTAATTATGTATATTGAGTAACTCAGTCATTTTACACACCAAAACACATTTTTCTAGTAGTATTTGATGTGATTTGTTTAAATCTGACCTCCATTTCCCTCGGAAATGAGATCCAACAAAGTTATAGTACTTTGAAGTTTGGCTCATTTTCAAGGGAAATGGAGGTCAAAATCTAAGCAAAACACATCAAATATTACTAGAAAAATGTATTTTGGTATTAAGTAACCTAACCTAACCTAACCTAACATGAATATGTTATTACCAGTGCTGGGCAGCGCAAACGAAAATTCACTTGCGCAAGCGCAAATGCACAAACCCAAACTCATACCTTGCGCTTGCGCAAACGCAAACTATTTATATATACAGGGTTTTCCAAAAAAAATAAGCGGTTTTTTTGGGACACCCTGTATAAAATTAAATTTATAGTAAATCAAATCAAATCAAAATACTTTATTAACAGACACACGATCCATAGATATATCAATAAAGAATAGATACAAAATTACAATGTTAAATAAATAATAATAAAAAAAAAAGAAATTACAATATTACAAAAAAAAAACGCTTCAAAGCTCCTCAGAGTCCTCCTCCAACTCCATCGTGAGCAGGTCCATGTTGCCCTTCAGGAACACAAACCTCTCAAAGTTCTCAGAGGTCAGGCTGGACCTCTTGGGCTTCATGATGTCAGACCCCTGGGAGAACACCCTCTCCACAGCTGCAGAGCTGGGGATGGTCTCTGAGGCTGTCCATGGTTCACTAGTTATAGACAGTAGTTATGACTTATGAAGTTTCTAGAAGTTACTAGAGTAGTTAGTAGTTTGAACTCCGAAATAAAATTAAAATCAACTAATCAAACAAACGTGTTTCACTAGCGTTGTTGGTATACTGAGTGCTCACTGCTGTCTGGCGGCGCCACCTGTCTGGCAGTCACGTGTTTATGAGCTAAATCCACTATTTTTAATATTTTTTTTTTTTTCACGTTTGCGCACAAGTTTGCGTTTGCGCAAACGCAAATGCGCAAGTTTGCGCAAGAATTGGCGCAAACGCAAATGCACAACCGAAATCACACTTGCGCAATTGCGCAAGTGTTTGCGCAAGTGCCCAGCACTGGTTATTACATTATCATTTGTATAATTTAGGTCTCTGGGGTACGGGGGTGGAGCCCCCGTAAAGATCACGCATGACAAATTGATCGATATTGATCGATTTTAGCATCGGAAATTCAAAAATAAAAAATATAATATACAGATCAATTTGTGATGCGTGATCTTTACGGGGGCTCTGCCCCCGTACCCCCGAGACCTAAATTATACAAATGATAATGTAATAACATATTCAATATTTCTATTGCTCGGGAGTCATTAGAATGCACTTCTATTAAATCCTCAAAATAATATTCACACCCTTCACATGTCATCGTGACCAACATCTATGAAAAACTAACAGAAGTGGAACTAGCAACTTAAACAGCCTAGCAACTTAAAACACCTAGCTCATATATCATGTTCTCATGACGTCACCAATCAAATATTGGAAGGGCGGGAAAAAAAATGCAAAAATGTCATAATATTCAAATCTACATAATTTGGTAAGGACGCATCTGCGAGCATAATGACTTATATGAAAATGATGAGAAAATTAAGCTTTAATATTTTATAATTATATTTGCTTTTGATATTCTGAGTACGATAAAACTCATATTAACCGATGTTAGACAGGAAAGGGATCTTGGCATTATAGTTTGTAGTGGTCTAGCATTTTCTAAGCAGTGCCTAGACCTAAAGGCTAGAAAATAATGCAAATAAAATGTTAGGTATTATTAAGAGGAATGTTAGTTACAAGAGTAAGGAAGTCATCTATAAATTATATAATTCTTATGTTAGGCCTCAATTAGAATACTGCATTCAAGCTTGGTCCCCCCACCTTAGACATGATATTGATATGCTTGGAGGTGTGCAATGTAGGGCAACCAAGCTTATCCCTAACCCAAGAAGAGTGGGTAATTTTTTATTATCACTCCGGTCTCTTTAATTCCAATAATTTATGGATCAATGGATTCGTTATTACACCAGAAATGCGATTTGGATAGTCTCAAGTGAGGGAACTGGCCCAAAACTAAGTTAGGACACGAAGTTTGTTTTGGGGTATAAGTGTGAAAAAATACCCTAAAATGCGGGTAATTCCTTCAGTAGAGACTATCTAGGGCGCATTCGCGATGTAAAAACGAATCCATTGATATATAAATTATGGAAATTGTAGAAACAGCCAACATGAGTGACCTAAAAGGTGTATATATATATATATATATATACACATTCATATATATGTAGTAAAACGAACACTGTATATGTTATATATACCGTAAAACTATACTAACCCAACCTACCTAACCTAACCTAACCTAATTTTAGGTACTACTATTACCTGTGTGTATATATATATATATATATATATATATATATATATATATATATATATATGTGTGTGTATATATATATATATATATATATATATATATATATATATATATATATATATATAAAATCAAACACACACTTATTACCACAAACAATACCTTCCTTGTTTTTCTTAGGGCAAATAAATTCTTTTAGCAATACACCGTGTTCTACATAAGAATTAAATGCAGCCTCTTCATCATCAAAAAATTTGCATGAAGTTAAACACAGTGCATAATTACAACCATCGCAAACCGACGCCATCGTGACACTAAAATCTTATGAGTTCAGGTCAAACCCCCCAATTTTGTTAGCGGTACCTTCCTAACCTTTGTGGGATCAGCCATTTTATCACTCCCAAAAACATGATCCGCGATTTTATCACTCAAAAAAATAATTTCTTAACATTAATTTTATAGCTTTAATCGGCATTTGCCTTCATATTGTACTTAATAAAAGGGGCATTCCAGGACAGATCACCTGAACTAGGAACCTTGATATTTCAGATTTTGATGAAATTTGGTGGAGTGGTAGCCTTCACCAAGTTATGTAAAACTGCAATTTTTTTTTGTTCTGTGACCACTAGGTGGCAATGTACGGGGGGTCAAAATTTTGACGAATGGAGCAAGCGCGCACCCTTTAAGAAGTCATATCTCAGCTTGTAGTTGACCAATCAAGTTGATTTTGGTGTCATTTATTTCATCTGACCCAGGGCTTTTAAATGATCCCAAACTTGATATGGTGCAAAATGAAAAAAAAAATTATAACCTTTTTTAGTTTATTTTTTTTATTTTCACCCCGCGCGAGGGTGAAATTAAAAAAAAAAAAATATCCTAAATTTAACTTCTATCTATATACAAAACACATATGCAATGAAATTCCTGTGTATGAAGCAATAAGTAGGTGAAATGTGCATTAAAAAAACAATTTTTGCTTTTTTTAGCACTTTTTTTCAACATTCCACACACTATGGTATAGTCCGCTTTCTGTGTGTATTTTTTTATACAATTGACCATTTATTTCTTGTAGATATGGAGAAACAATGTAAGAAACAATATGTAAGAAACAATACTAATAATAATAATAATTGTATGACAGTTAATGAACCAAAACAACTGTACCTGTACAAGTTAATGATAGGTAGAAGTATTACCAGAACCATTTAAGTTTTCATCAATGATTCTAGAAGTTTCTTGTTAAAAACGTATTGTATTCTTGAACCACCAGTTAACTGTGGTTCAGGCAGAACTCCAATTATCTGCTCTCGTGGTTTGTAACATTGTTCGCGTTTGTCGTCTGAAAACCAGTAGGCAGGTCGTATTCCAGAAGGGTGAAGAAAACGTACGAAGTAGTCCCTAAATTTATCTTGTATATCATTATGAAGACTTTGGTTTACAGGCTGAATGGAACTTTTTTGCCGCTTTGCATGGCAAAAATGCATGTGATGGAATTGGAGGAACATTAAAAAGATCAGCAGCTACAGCCAGCTTACAAAGACCATTGGATTGTCAAATTTTAACACCTATTGACTTCTTCAACTGCTGTCAAGAATCCATACCTACAATAAAAACCTTTTTCACTGAATCAAAGAAAGTCGAGGAAACACAGGAATCACTGAAAACACGATTTCAAGCAGCAACAACTATTCCTGGAACTCAAAAACACCATCGCTTCCAATCAACTGACAACAAGGAACTGAACATTTATCAAGTTTCACAAAGCACTTCAGATCAAAATAAAACACTGGTAAAAGTCATCAATGCTCCAGATTCATCAATAAGTGGAGATAACTCATCCAGAATACCAGCTAATTCTTATGTTTGTGTGCAAGAAGGAGGGCAGAAATGGGTTGCTTATGTGGAATCTTTTGACGATGAATTTAGGGACTACTACGTACGTTTTCTTCACCCTTCTGGAATACGACCTGCCTACTGGTTTTCAGACGACAAACGCGAACAATGTTACAAACCACGAGAGCAGATAATTGGAGTTCTGCCTGAACCACAGTTAACTGGTGGTTCAAGAATACAATACGTTTTTAACAAGAAACTTCTAGAATCATTGATGAAAACTTAAATGGTTCTGGTAATACTTCTACCCATCATTCACTTGTACAGGTACAGTTGTTTTGGTTCATTAACTGTCATACAATTATTATTATTATTAGTATTGTTTCTTACATATTGTTTCTTACATTGTTTCTCCATATCTACAAGAAATAAATGGTCAATTGTATAAAATAATACACATAGAAAGCGGACTATACCATAGTGTGCGGAATGTTGAAAAAAGTGCTAAAAAAAAGCAAAAATTGGTGTTTTTTAATGCAAATTTCACCTACTTATTGTTTCATACACAGGAATTTCATTGCATATGTGTTTTGTATATAGATAGAAGTTAAATTTAGGATAATTTTTTTTTTAATTTCACCCTCGCGCGGGGTGAAAATAAAATAAATAAAAAAAAGTTATAAATTTTTTTTTTTCATTTTGCACCATATCAGGTTTGGGCTCATTTAAAAGCTCTGGATCAGATGAAATAAATGACACCAAAATCAACTTGATTGGTCAACTACAAGCTGAGATATGACTTCTTAAAGGGTGCGCGCTTGCTCCATTCGTCAAAATTTTGACCCCCCGTACATTGTCACCTAGTGGTCACAGAACAAAAAAAAATTGCAGTTTTACATAGCTTGGTGGTGGCTACCACTCCACCAAATTTCATCAAAATCTGAGATATCAAGGTTCCTAGTTCAAGTGATCTGTCCTGGAATGCCCCAAAAGTTGTTTAAAAAATGTAAAGAGTCTTATGGTAAACTTTATTTTCATTTTCCAGAGGCTGGACTGATAGTAAAAAATTACCGAAGATTGGAATACAGGGATAGATTGAAGGAACTAGGTATGTTTAGTTTTGAGAGATGATGTTTGAGGGGAGATATGATATAGATGTTCAAAATGTTTTCAGGCTTGGACACTTTAGAGCAGTGGCTCCAAACCTTTTTTGGTTCACGGCACCCCAGTGCTATCTATCCACTTTCATGGCACCCCTGTGAATTAGTGTTTACCCCTGTTCAACAGCCAGTGAGCACCACGTACCTTGAAACAGAGTCTATATCGTTCCTTTATGGGAGTTATAAATTGTGAATTTTGTTTTGTTTTCAAAATGTCATACAAGCCCTCCTGGGAAGAAGTGGATAAGTGTTGAATTATTGGATAAAATTGAATCTGTAAGGACCAAGCCTGAGGAAAGTGTATATTATATTTCACAAGATATCTTATTGCAGTTACAACTTCAATAAAAAATGTTGAAAAATTGGTAATTATTCGTTTTTTGACCCAGTCTCTTTTTATAATGAGAGAAAACTTTTCTGGTCAATTTTGAGGTGTTCTGCACGAATCTGCCATCCGTTTCCTGTGCAAATGCGTAGTTTTCAAGATATCGTCATCTCGAAAACTACGCATTTGCACAGGAAATGGATGGCAGATTCGTGCAAAACACCTCAAAATCGACCAGAAAAGTTTGCATTTCTGCTAAACACAACTTAACCTAACCTACCATAACTTAACCTAACCTAACCTACCATAACTTAACCTAACCTACCATAACTTAACCTAACCTACCATAACTTAACAACCTAACCAGTCACCTTATTTTGGAGGATATAGTTCTGCAATTGCAGTAAGGAAGTGATGCAGAACTGTAGAATCATCAGGATGTTCTGCCAGGAACAAGTATCGTGCAAAATATTTCCGGTAATGAGGGCGTCTGTTCCCAGCACGTAAAACTCACAATTTCACATCCTTCCACAAGCATTCAATGTTTTGCGTGTGGATGGTGTGGTCTTCGGGATCCACAAAATTTTCACTGTGATTAATTTGCTTATGCGTGTAGCCCCATCTTCATTGAGGCCAACAAGGCAGATTAGGTCTTCAAAATCAAGTTCACAAGATTGACACGTCATGGTTCTAGAACGAAAATCACCAAACTAACGAGTAACAGAAAGAAGTAGGCAAAATCAAGAAAAAGTAGCCAAAAATAAACAAAGTAACCTATAGTTGAATGAAACTCTCCAGAAAGGTAGCCAAAATAACAATTAACCGAAATTTATATACATACATATTAGAAAGTAGAAAATATTTTTTTATAAAAAAGTACATTTTACAAATTTGCACAAGATAATATATATATTTTCTTATTCAGTTTGATTGGTTATTCAATATATATTGCTGTTATAGCTGGGTGTGACTGGGTTAAA
Organism: Bathynomus jamesi; assembly: GCA_023014485.1. Taxonomy (NCBI): domain Eukaryota; kingdom Metazoa; phylum Arthropoda; class Malacostraca; order Isopoda; family Cirolanidae; genus Bathynomus; species Bathynomus jamesi. Next base: position 63,874 of record JAJOZX010003690.1, read on the forward strand.
AAATGAATAATAACCGAAAAATCAACAATCTTTGTGGCATTCCTGGGCAGTGTCAGTGGGCACCCTGGTTGAAAACCACTGCTTTAGAGCTACATAACTTTTTCATACTAGAGATAGATGGGATAACTCTTAGGCATAGTAAGAAAATTAGAAAGCAGACTTGTAGACTTGATCTATGAAAATAGTTTTTCAGAGTAGTAGATTTTTGGGTAAATTTATAGTATTACACCTGTCTCCCTTTGGAGGTGAAATTTATGTTTTTCCTATGGTTTTTGATGTGTTTTGAATGAATCTGACCTTCAAAACCGTTGGAAATGACTCGTTTTTGAGATCCCCCCCCCCCCCCAGCTGGCAATGTGGGGGAAATCACAGAAAATGAGTCATTTCCGACGGTTTTGAAGGTCAGATTCGTTCAAAACATCAAAAACCATAGGAAAAACATGAATTTCACCTTCAAAATTGACCTAACCTAACCTATCCTAAAAGAAAAACAGGAATTACCTTTAAAATCTGAGAGAATAATCACAGTACCATCTTTTCTTCGTTTTAAGCACAACGTAACTTTTTCTACAATGCCACAGTTTCTGGTCTTGACAATATGTACACTCCGTTTTACAATCTCTATCACATGATGGCATGCGAAATGAAGTAGACTTTGCCCAAGGGCTCTCTCTATGAGAACACATGCACCACTGAGACGTCCTGTATTGCTTGCTGTCGTGTCAAAACACAGACCCTTGACCTTTTGGGAAAGATTCCAGTCATTCATACAGGATACAACAGCATCAGCTTGGGCTTGGCCTGTTCCAGATGCAAGTTTTGGTACACCAAGCAAACAATCAACATCAATTCCTGTCACAATCACAGGTAATCGGTCGATTTTCTCGCGCCCAGTAAGGTCAGGAAGCAATTTTCTGTCCCAGTGAACAGTCAATGGTGCTTGGGGATTGCATGAAGTTTTTGCATCAGCTGCTGTTTTTGCTCTGTTTGTGGATCGTGCACGTTGAATCAAGCTACGGCTTAGTGTTATCTCATCAACATTATGGCCAAATGAATGAGCTGTAGCAGCTAACAAGTGCACCGCCTGGCGATCTGTAACTTTTTACCTATCTAATGCTGCTGTGACATCTTTTGAGAGCAATGTCTTTCTTTTGGTGCTGCTTGCAAATCTTTTCCTCTTTCATGACTTTTCCATTTCTGAGTCTGCACATTGTTCAACTACATCTTCACTTGAGCTATCAGAAGAAAAAATCAACTCACTACTGGAACTTGAAATTAGTGCCTGTTGTTCCTGCTTTGATTTCTGCCACAACCTTTCAAATGATTCTTTCCTTTTAGCTTTCTGCTCTTGTCTCTCTGTCCATGCTTTATCTTCACTTGCCATATATCCTTTCTGACCTTCTCTCTGACTGGCTAGAAACTCCAGGTCTTCTGTCAGTTCTGTTCGTTTCTCAGCATCTTGATGAGCTATGTCAAACAGCTTACCAAGCTTTGAATTGAACTGTGCTTCATTAGAAATTTGTTTCTGGGTACGACGGTTTATGGCCTTCTTAAAACACTGCCATTCTGCATGTACTTTCAGAAGCCGCTTTTCTATATCATAACTGAGAGCAGTTGGTATTCCAGCCTTCAGCCAAAAACTAAGGACTTCTGATACAGTTATGCGTGCACTTTCTTTGAGTGTCTTTTTCTGTTCTGTATGATGATAGAAAAACACTGACAATGTTTCACGAAGTGACGGAAGTTTGCTGCTGTTGTTTCGATGGAGGGCGTTACGATCATCTTCGGTGTAGGGCCGCCACGATCGAGTTTCGCGACGAATTAACTTTATGTAATTAATATAATAAACACTTTTAGGTATAGGCCTATCCTGTGGTTTATTATAAGGAATTCACTCAGAACTTTAGGGGGGACAATTTCACATCCTCCCTGTTTAAAGCTTCGCTGTAACATAAACAGCCCTGAGAGCCGTTCCTTGGTTCGCTTGTATTTCATTATTTTTGCCGATCTAGCAAAATTTTGTTTGGTCTACTTCTCTGTGGTAGACTAAACAATAATTGAGTTTTCTTGTTGCTATGTGAGGCTGATTCATACATACAGGTTCTTTGTACGTATGGCAATTCAATTATTTCATTCCCAATAGGCTATGTCGCCAATCCCGAGGCAATTTTGTATAGATATTTAATTCAATTAATTAATAATTTATATTTAATTATGAAATAAATGTACCACATATGATACCATGTTGTGAGTGCGTATAGTTTTTCCATATACTGGGGGTGGCTGGAGAAAAATTTGTATGTTGTAGATCAAATGTTTTGATAAACTGTGTTTTAAACCATTTGAAATGGATTGAAAAGAATGAAATAGGAATTTAGGAAGAGAGAGGTTACTCAAGACCTATTTAAATATAAAAATTCAAGAGGCCAACTTCTCAAGTTTAGTTAAAGTTATGTCAATCAGTTTGACTCCCTTTAAGTATAGGAAATTTATGGAATTAAAGTATGGTTATTAAGCATTTTAACTTTGCTGAATTTGTGTAAGGTTTATTAGTCACCAGTTTTAATTTTTTCTTGTAAAAGTTTTCTGGCTTTCAAAGCAGTCTTTCTTTGAGGCCTGTCAGGTTTTGTGGGACCCCCATGTGGTGTATTTTGTTGTGGGTATCCCTGATGATGAGATTTGTGAAGTGATTTCTCTTGGAAGAAGAATTGGGTGCTTAGAGTTGTAAGTCAAAGTTGACTTGTTAAGCCTTCCTTTCACCTATCAGACCCTCTGTATCCAGGTACAGATTTAGATCCATGACAAGTGAAGGAATTCCTTTGTTTAATGTGTTACTGGACCTAAGATACTTCAACTCCTTGTCAAATTTTGAAGCTTGTATCTGTTGGAGCCAGTATTTTGTTGCAGTTTCTGTTAAGTTAGAAAAGGCCTTCTGAGGACAGTGTTTGAGAAGGTAGCTATTGACAAACTTGCAGCAATAGACTGTAATTCTCAAGAGTTTGTTGAGGTCTGAATAAAGGTGATAGTCAAATATAGGTTTGTCCTCAGTGATCTTTTCAGTTGTTGTAGAGTTGAGTGTGAGGTTAACTACTTTGGCTGGCCAAAGATCCTCACATGTTAGCCATTCGGGCCCTTCATACCAGATTTTATTTGTTTTCAACAGCTTGTAAGAGAGCCCTCTTGTCAAAAAGTCTGCAGGATTCTCTTTTGTTTTTATGTACCTAAATTTGATACCAAGGTTTGTGTTTGCAGTTTTGATTTCTGTTAGTCTGTTTTTCACAAATATATTTTTGCAAGAAGTTGTATCTGTGTTGGTCACCCATGTTAGACAAATTTGACTGTCTGTCCATAAGTAAATGTATTATGTCAACTTCTTTATACACTTGTGAGAGAAAGTTTGCTGTTTTAACTCCCAATGAGACAGCTAATAATTCAAGTTGTGGTACAGTTTTCTTTTGGTTTAAGGTGCCACTTTTGCCTTTGAATAAACCAAGTTACTTTCATTTTCACTTGTTAAATAGGCACAACACCCGTAGGCTTGTGTGCTGGCATCTGTAAAAATGTGTAGTGTTTGCGATTTCAATCTGTAGCCAGCACATCTTGGTACGTAGATGTCTTGAACTTTGTTCAAGTCTGTGGCTAATTTTTTCCAATGAAGTTGGTCTTCCACTGAAAGTGGTTCATCCCAATCAATTTTCTTTTTCCATAAGTCTGCAAAAGGGTTTTGGATCTTATGGTTGCTGGTAAATATAATCCAATGGGGTCGAAAATTTTGGATGATTCTGAAAGCACTTGTCTTTTTGTATCGCATTTGGATTTAAGTTATAACTCTTTGTGCAAAGAGTGTCATCGTGTTCGGAATTCTGTTTTAAAAACCAAAGCATTCCAAGTGTTTTCGTGTAATTGTTTGGTTCAATGTTCCCATTGTTGTCTTTTGTTATTTGTTCATTTAATTTAGGAGAATTAGAAAGAGTTTGTACTGTATTCAAACCTCCTACCACTTCAGACTAGTCAATACCCGTAGTTTTAGTGGAGTAAATTTACTCCTCCACAGGTAGATCTGGAGGGCTTGGGGGTTCGAATCCTGTACTGGTTTTGTGTTGTTTGGCCTATGGCCTAGGGAGGCCACAAGACTTTTTTTTGTTTGGTCTCTGGCCAAAGGAGGCCTCAAGACCCTTGCTGTTTGGGTTATGGCCAAGGGAGGCCACAAAACCCCTGTTTGGGCTATGGCCAAGGGAGGCCACAAAACCCCTGTAGTTTGGGCTGTGGCCAAGGGAGGCCACAAGACCCCTGTAGTTTGGGCTGTGGCCAAGGGAGGTTTGGGTTGTGGCCAAGGGAGGCCACAAAGCCCCTGTTTGTTGGGCTATGGCCAAGGTAGGCCATCAACCCATTTGATGAATTTGTTGGGCTATGGCCAAAGGTAGGCCAAGGCCCTTTGATGAATTTGTTGGGCTATGGCCAAAGGTAGGCCATCAGCCATTTGATGAATTTGTTGGGCTATGGCCAAAGGTAGGCCAAGGCCCTTTGATGATTTGTTGGGCTATGGCCAAGGGTAGGCCATCAGCCCTTTGATGAATTTGTTGGGCTATGGCCAAGGGTAGGCCATCAACCCTTTGATGAATTTGTTGGGCTATGGCCAAGGTAGGCCATCAGCCATTTGATGAATTTGTTGGGCTATGGCCAAGGTAGGCCATCAGCCCTTTGATGAATTGTTGGGCTATGGCCAAGGTAGGCCAAGCCCTTTGATGATTTGTTGGGCTATGGCCAAGGGGCCAAGGGGGGGGGGGGGTAGGCCATCAGCCCTTTGATGAATTTGTTGGGCTATGGCCAAGGGTAGGCCATCAACCCTTTGATGAATTTGTTGGGCTATGGCCAAGGTAGGCCAAGGCCCTTTGGAGTAGAGTAGTTTGTTTGTACGTGTCACTGTCTAACCATATAATTTTTGGCACAAAATTATGTGCACAGAATCAGAGCGCAGCAATAAAAGCTTCTACTCTCCGATCCTTGGTTATGTTTAGACAGGTTGTTGTGTTTGAGACACATGAAAGAGTAGTGTATGTGTGTGTGTGTGTATCATTCCTCCGAATCCAGTTGGTCTTCAAAACTTGGATTCACCACTCCAATGAAATTAATACCCGTAGTTATGAATGAGTAAATGTTGTGTATCCTACAGGTAGGTCTGGAAGGTTTGGGGTTTTGAAGGAATCCAATCTATTTGCAAGGAATGTATGTGTCTGTTGATGAAATCTGTTGTGATTCTTCCTTTAAAAGAAGAATTGGATGTTTGGAGTCGTATGTATATATTTATATACTGTACCGTACGTATGTGTGTAAATGTGTATTTTGTTATAGGGTTTTATTTTTGGGTTTTGGATTAGGTTAATCAATTTGGCTGAGTAAAGATCCTCAAACGTTGCATTTGAGACCCTTATATCAAGCCTTGTCTGTAATAGGTTGTGCCTATATGTCAAATAGGAATTGGAATAGGTTGGGCCTATATTGGTCAAATAGGAATTGGAATAGGTTGGGCCTATATGTCAAATAGGACTTGGAATAGGTTGGGCCTATATGTCAAATAGGACTTATGCCTATATGTCAAATAGGATTTGGAATAGGGTCACTAATAGGTGTTAGGTGGGTGTAGGTTTGAATTTGTGCAATTGCTTTAGGTCTTTGTGATGTTACAGTTCGAGTCGAATTTTGTGATGTTAATGAGTCTTATGAGTAAGTTAAATTGCTGAAATAAATTTTATAACCTACACCACAGGTTCAATTATAAATTTAGTGTTTTTAGTTAGGATAGGCCTTGAGTGTAAAGAGTAAGGCCTACTTTAAGAGGTAGGCCTATTATGTAATGTAAAGTTAGGTGGGCCTACTAAATAGACCTATTTGTTGGGCCTACCAAGTAGGCTTATGTTTGGGCCTATTATTTTGTAGGACCTTAAATGAGTTAAGCCTGTTAAATTAACAAGGCTTTGTTTTTAGTTTGAAGAGTAGGACCTATTAAATAGGCTTAATGTTGTGGGCCTATTTTTTTATAGGACCTAAATTGAGTTATGCTTGTTAAATGAACAAGCCTTTGTTTTCGGTTAGTGTAAAGGTAAAGGGATCGGTTCCCAGTTTTAGGCCACCATATGAAAAAACTATAGTGGGGTTACGGTTGAAATTGGGGTTAGGCCAATGAGGTAAGCCTAGCCATCGCGTGTGTCAGTGTAAATTTTGGAGGGGTTAGTTCCCCACACACAGGGCCACCATATGAAAAAACTATATAGGGCTATGGGTTGATTGCCTGTGCCCTCATCCATTGGAAATTTCCAGCAGACTTCAGTGGAGGGTTACCGACAAAAGCCCTATGCTTTTCGTTAGAGAGTTATGAATATGTAGGTCTTTAAAGGACTCTTTATATTTATATTGATTACGGTATTCTAGCGTCTGGATTTGCGTGACCTACAGTATATTAGAATGAAAATAATTTGCCTCACCTTATTTTTGCTGGGTCTTTGTTTGTTTCGATGGAGGGCATTACGATCATCTTCGGTGTAGGGCCGCCACGATCGAGTTTCGCGACGAATTAACTTTATGTAATTAATATAATATAAACACTTTTAGGTATAGGCCTATCCTGTGGTTTTATAAGGAATTCACTCAGAACTTTAGGGGGGACAATTTCACATCCTCCCTGTTTAAAGCTTCGCTGTAACATAAACAGCCCTGAGAGCCGTTCCTTGGTTCGCTTGTATTTTCATTATTATTTGCCGATCTAGCAAAATTTTGTTTGGTCTACTTCTCTGTGGTAGACTAAACAATAAATTGAGTTTTCTTGTTGCTATGTGAGGCTGATTCATACATACAGGTTCTTTGTACGTATGGCAATTCAATTATTTCATTCCCAATAGGCTATGTCGCCAATCCCGAGGCAATTTTGTATAGATATTTAATTCAATTAATTAATAATTTATATTTAATTATGAAATAATGTACCACATATGATACCATGTTGTGAGTGCGTATAGTTTTTCCATATACTGGGGTGGCTGGAGAAAAATTTGTATGTTGTAGATCAAATGTTTTGATAAACTGTGTTTTAAACCATTTGAAATGGATTGAAAAGAATGAAATAGGAATTTAGGAAGAGAGAGGTTACTCAAGACCTATTTAAATATAAAAATTCAAGAGGCCAACTTCTCAAGTTTAGTTAAAGTTATGTCAATCAGTTTGACTCCCTTTAAGTATAGGAAATTTATGGAATTAAAGTATGGTTATTAAGCATTTTAACTTTGCTGAATTTGTGTAAGGTTTATTAGTCACCAGTTTTAATTTTTCTTGTAAAAGTTTTCTGGCTTTCAAAGCAGTCTTTCTTGAGGCCTGTCAGGTTTTGTGGGACCCCCATGTGGTGTATTTTGTTGTGGGTATCCCTGATGATGAGATTTGTGAAGTGATTTCTCCTTGGAAGAAGAATTGGGTGCTTAGAGTTGTAAGTCAAAGTTGACTTGTTAAGCCTTCCTTTACACCTTATCAGACCCTCTGTATCCAGGTACAGATTTAGATCCATGACAAGTGAAGGAATTCTTTGTTTAATGTGTTACTGGACCTAAGATACTTCAACTCCTTGTCAAATTTTGAAGCTTGTATCTGTTGGAGCCAGTATTTTGTTGCAGTTTCTGTTAAGTTAGAAAAGGCCTTCTGAGGACAGTGTTTGAGAAGGTAGCTATTGACAAACTTGCAGCAATAGACTGTAATTCTCAAGAGTTTGTTGAGGTCTGAATAAAGGTGATAGTCAAATATAGGTTTGTCCTCAGTGATCTTTTCAGTTGTTGTAGAGTTGAGTGTGAGGTTAACTACTTTGGCTGGCCAAAGATCCTCACATGTTAGCCATTCGGGCCCTTCATACCAGATTTTATTTGTTTTCAACAGCTTGTAAGAGAGCCCTCTTGTCAAAAAGTCTGCAGGATTCTCTTTTGTTTTTATGTACCTAAATTTGATACCAAGGTTTGTGTTTGCAGTTTGATTTCTGTTAGTCTGTTTTTCACAAATATATTTTTGCAAGAAGTTGTATCTGTGTTGGTCACCCATGTTAGACAAATTTGACTGTCTGTCCATAAGTAAATGTCCATTATGTCAACTTCTTTATACACTTGTGAGAGAAAGTTTGCTGTTTTAACTCCCAATGAGACAGCTAATAATTCAAGTTGTGGTACAGTTTTCTTTTGGTTTAAGGTGCCACTTTTGCCTTTGAATAAACCAAGTTACTTTCATTTTCACTTGTTAAATAGGCACAACACCCGTAGGCTTGTGTGCTGGCATCTGTAAAAATGTGTAGTGTTTGCGATTTCAATCTGTAGCCAGCACATCTTGGTACGTAGATGTCTTGAACTTTGTTCAAGTCTGTGGCTAATTTTTTCCAATGAAGTTGGTCTTCCACTGAAAGTGGTTCATCCCAATCAATTTTCTTTTTCCATAAGTCTTGCAAAAGGGTTTTGGATCTTATGGTTGCTGGTAAATATAATCCAATGGGGTCAAAATTTTGGATGATTCTGAAAGCACTTGTCTTTTGTATCAGCATTTGGATTTAAGTTATAACTCTTTGTGCAAAGAGTGTCATCGTGTTCGGAATTCTGTTTTAAAAACCAAAGCATTCCAAGTGTTTTCGTGTAATTGTTTGGTTCAATGTTCCCATTGTTGTCTTTGTTATTTGTTCATTTAATTTAGGAGAATTAGAAAGAGTTTGTACTGTATTCAAACCTCCTACCACTTCAGACTAGTCAATACCCGTAGTTTTAGTGGAGTAAATTTACTCCTCCACAGGTATATCTGGAGGGCTTGGGGGTTCGAATCCTGTACTGGTTTTGTTGTTTGGCCTATGGCCTAGGGAGGCCACAAGACTTTTTTTTGTTTGGTCTCTGGCCAAAGGAGGCCTCAAGACCCTTGCTGTTTGGGTTATGGCCAAGGGAGGCCACAAAACCCCTGTTTGGGCTATGGCCAAGGGAGGCCACAAAACCCCTGTAGTTTGGGCTGTGGCCAAGGAGGCCACAAGACCCCTGTAGTTTGGGCTGTGGCCAAGGGAGGTTTGGGTTGTGGCCAAGGGAGGCCACAAAGCCCCTGTTTGTTGGGCTATGGCCAAGGTAGGCCATCAACCCGTTTGATGAATTTGTTGGGCTATGGCCAAAGGTAGGTCAAGGCCCTTTGATGAATTTGTTGGGCTATGGCCAAAGGTAGGCCATCAGCCATTTGATGAATTTGTTGGGCTATGGCCAAAGGTAGGCCAAGGCCCTTTGATGATTTGTTGGGCTATGGCCAAGGGTAGGCCATCAGCCCTTTGATGAATTTGTTGGGCTATGGCCAAGGTAGGCCATCAACCCTTTGATGAATTTGTTGGGCTATGGCCAAGGTAGGCCATCAGCCATTTGATGAATTTGTTGGGCTATGGCCAAGGTAGGCCATCAGCCCTTTGATGATTTGTTGGGCTATGGCCAAGGTAGGCCAAGGCCCTTTGATGATTTGTTGGGCTATGGCCAAGGGTAGGCCATCAGCCCTTTGATGAATTTGTTGGGCTATGGCCAAGGGTAGGCCATCAACCCTTTGATGAATTTGTTGGGCTATGGCCAAGGTAGGCCAAGGCCCTTTGGAGTAGAGTAGTTTGTTTGTACGTGTCACTGTCTAACCATATAATTTTTGCACAAAATTATGTGCACAGAATCAGAGCGCAGCAATAAAAGCTTCTACTCTCCGATCCTTGTTATGTTTAGACAGGTTGTTGTGTTTGAGACACATGAAAGAGTAGTGTGTGTGTGTGTGTGTATCATTCCTCCGAATCCAGTTGGTCTTCAAAACTTGGATTCACCACTCCAATGAAATTAATACCCGTAGTTATGAATGAGTAAATGTTGTGTATCCTACAGGTAGGTCTGGAAGGTTTGGGGTTTTGAAGGAATCCAATCTATTTGCAAGGAATGTATGTGTCTGTTGATGAAATCTGTTGTGATTCTTCCTTTAAAAGAAGAATTGGATGTTTGGAGTCGTATGTATATATTTATATACTGTACGTACGTATGTGTGTAAATGTGTATTTTGTTATAGGGTTTTATTTTGGGTTTGGATTAGGTTAATCAATTTGGCTGAGTAAAGATCCTCAAACGTTGCATTTGAGACCCTTATATCAAGCCTTGTCTGTAATAGGTTGTGCCTATATGTCGAATTGGAATAGGTTGGGCCTATATTGGTCAAATAGGAATTGGAATAGGTTGGGCCTATATGTCAAATAGGACTTGGAATAGGTTGGGCCTATATGTCAATAGGACTTATGCCTATATGTCAAATAGGATTTGGAATAGGGTCACTAATAGGTGTTAGGTGGTGTAGTTTGAATTTGTGCAATTTGCTTTAGGTCTTTGTGATGTTACAGTTCGAGTCGAATTTTGTGATGTTAATGAGTCTTATGAGTAAGTTAAATTGCTGAAATAAATTTTATAACCTACACCACAGGTTCAATTATAAATTTAGTGTTTTTAGTTAGGATAGGCCTTGAGTGTAAAGTAAGGCCTACTTTAAGAGGTAGGCCTATTATGTAATGTAAAGTTAGGTGGGCCTACTAAATAGACCTATTTGTTGGGCCTACCAAATAGGCTTATGTTTGGGCCTATTATTTTGTAGGACCTTAAATGAGTTAAGCCTGTTAAATTAACAAGGCTTTGTTTTTAGTTTGAAGAGTAGGACCTATTAAATAGGCTTAATGTTGTGGGCCTATTTTTTTATAGGACCTAAATTGAGTTATGCTTGTTAAATGAACAAGCCTTTGTTTTGGTTAGTGTAAAGGTAAAGGGATCGGTTCCCAGTTTTAGGCCACCTATGAAAAAACTATAGTGGGGTTACGGTTGAAATTGGGGTTAGGCCAATGAGGTAAGCCTAGCCACCGTGTGTGTCAGTGTAAATTTTGGAGGGGTTAGTTCCCCACACACAGGGCCACCATATGAAAAAACTATATAGGGCTATGGGTTGATTGCCTGTGCCCTCATCCGTTGGAAATTTCCAGCAGACTTCAGTGGAGGGTTACGACAAAAGCCCTATGCTTTTCGTTAGAGAGTTATGAATATGTAGGTCTTTAAAGGACCTCTTTATATTATATTGATTACGGTAATTAGCGTCGGGATTTGCGTGACCTACAGTATATTAGAATGAAAATAATTTGCCTCACCTTTTTTGCTGGGTCTTTGTTTGTTTCGATGGAGGGCATTACGATCATCTTCGGTGTAGGGCCGCCACGATCGAGTTTCGCGACGAAATTAACTTTATGTAATTAATATAATATAAACACTTTTAGGTATAGGCCTATCCTGTGGTTTATTATAAGGAATTCACTCAGAACTTTAGGGGGACAATTTCACATCCTCCCTGTTTAAAGCTTCGCTGTAACATAAACAGCCCTGAGAGCCATTCCTTGGTTCGCTGTATTTTCATTATATTTGCCGATCTAGCAAAATTTGTTTGGTCTACTTCTCTGTGGTAGACTAAACAATAAATTGAGTTTTCTTGTTGCTATGTGAGGCTGATTCATACATACAGGTTCTTTGTACGTATGGCAATTCAATTATTTCATTCCCAATAGGCTATGTCGCCAATCCCGAGGCAATTTTGTATAGATATTTAATTCAATTAATAATTTATATTTAATTATGAAATAAATGTACCACATATGATACCATGTTGTGAGTGCGTATAGTTTTTCCATAACAGGTAACATTAAAGTCTATTAATGAGTAAATATTCAAACACCTTAGACATAATACTGGCCAAAGCTATTGGGTTATAGTTATCTTTATTACTGATTTTACCCTTTATCTTTTAGTACTGGCACCACACCAGGGCCATTTCCTCCAATAGGCAAAATAGGTGACTGCTTAGGGCCCTGCTTCAAAAAAGTGTAGGTGGCAAAATTTCTGAAGGATATGATAGGGATTGAATTTGAAATAATCTTAGTATTTATTGAATGAAATGTTTTAAAAACTGTAAAAATGTTTTTGTTCAAAGTCTGCAGTGTTAATTGTTTAAAAATTACAACAAAAGAAACAATAACTTTCAATGAAAATTTTCATTTTGGCAATGCAAATTTGGTTTATTGTGTGCAATGCTAGTTATAGGCATATTCTTTAAAATAAATGAATAAAGTTAATCATTTTGCTTTCTGTCATATTTATGCCTCTCTCTCTCTCTCTACACACACACACACACACACACACACACACACACACACACACACACACACACACAGCATGATTGTGCTGCCTCATGGATGGAAAAGTTAAGGAATTTGTGCATGGCATGTGGGGCTTTCCATATATATATACAGGTATGCCTCAATTTATGCTGGGGTTAGGTTCCAGCAGATTGCCGTCAAAAAGTGAAGTGGCATAAATTGAAGCTAAAAAATAATGGGCTTCTACCTAAATAAATAGGATAGGTTCCAGGATTCTCCAAAAGTGACCCCATATTTTCCATAAAATGAAAATTATTAATGGGTTATATGCTTAAAACTAGTAAAAGAATGCTAAATATTAATAAAATAATTGAATTAAAGATAAATTACTACTTACTTTGGTAATTAAAGCAATTAAAAACAAAATTATTTGATCTTGTTTGACAGTGGCGAGATGGAGATCCTCTTTTTTTTTGCTGAGGAACTGCAGAATTGAGCAGTTCATCAACATCATCATCTTCCACATCATCTAGACCTACTTCATTTGCTCTCTTATGATGTCTTTTGTCACAGTTTCAACCAGGGCTGTGGAGTGGAGTCAGTGATAAAATTTGCCGACTCAAACTCCAACTCCAAAAATTTTAACACTCCGACTCCAGAAATCTGACTTGTATAATTACGACCGACTCCGATGGAATGTTAAGGTCAAATTGATTAAGATTAGCTTTATTAGGCCAATGGAGATTCATAAACAAGGCATTTCGTCACCACCACATGACTCATCAGGTTACTTAGTGGCTGTAACTATGCCTTAATGGCTTTTTTTCTCTTTATTCAAAAATTACAATAAATCCCAAAATACAAACTGATTGAAGCTTAAACAAAATAAGATTATTATTGGTTTAGCAAATTAATAAGATGTTTTTGTATTATTATAAACATCTGTGACAAAATGTACGGTGCTCCTTTAGTATGCGGTCTACAGACAAATTCACACCTTAGTATGCAGTCTACACCAATTTGTTTTTTAAATGTAGTTAAAGAAGGTTGAAATGACAATCTTACTTGAAAAAAATTTATTGAAAAGTTAAAAACATAAAAAGTTTAAATGTAAGGAAAAAAATTTATTGAAAAGTTAAAAACACAAAAAGTTTAAATGTAAGTATACCTTCTTAGCTTGTTTACTAATTGCTTGTTTACATCCCAATGTCAGTCACCCTTGACGATTGGTTAGGTTTAGTCATGATATTTTCGTTAGTTTTAACGAAAATATCTTGACTAAACCTAACCAATCGTAGGTAGACCGCATACTATAGTAGCACCAGCAATTGAATTGTTTACAACTTTACTGCTTCATATTTCTCAAGCTACTGATGTTAAACAATCATTTTGAATTTCAAGGTCAAATAGGGTCTAAGTCATGTGAGTGAGTCATTTAGCGAAAAAAAAAGAGTGGCAGAATGCGTGAGCAGGCACAAATTTAACGAAAAAAACCTGTAGACTGCACTTTGAAAAAAGTAGAGTGCGGCAGAATTTGTAGACTGCATACTAAAGGAGCACCAAATGTACTAACATAAGCTGAATTTTTAAATTTCCTTATTATTAATTATGTTAATTAATTAATTATAATCCTTATTAATTATAAGCAACTATATTTATATATTATTTATATTTATATATTTATATATTATATATTATTTACATATTATATTATACTGTATATTAAAACATTAGGTTAAATCTATTTTATTCATAAAATTGAGCTAGGCCGAGGCCTAGGCTGCTATGGTTATAGTTGAAGGATTTGCACCGACTCCGACTCCATCCAACTATGCACTTCCAACTCTGACTCCACTCAAAATTGACTCCTGACTCCGACTCCACAGCCCTGGTTTCAACACTGTCAAATTCACCAAAATCAGCAATGCAATCAGGCCACAGCTTACACCAGATGCCATTTAGACATGATTTCGAAACTTCATTCCAAGCTGCGGCTATGTTGGAAATGCCTTTTAAAATGTCATATGACTTCCAGTAGTCCCGCACAATTACATCAACATATTTTGCGTAGTTTATGGCTTTTTACCATTTTTTATTTTACATTTAAGCTTTTACTTTAAGCAGCGTAAAAGTGAAGCGACGTAATTTAAAGTGGCGTAAAATGAGGTTTACCGGTGTGTATATATATATATATATATATATATATATATATATATATATATATATATATATATATAACATTATACATATATAAGGCAGATGGTTTGATGCATATCTGGCAAATGATCAGCTAATGGGGTTTGGGGCCCCCCCCCCCATAAAAATCTTGTCTGGTCCCCAAAAATGCTAGAAATGGCCCTGATTGGCACCAAAAGAATGGCTAACATTGTATCTGGCAAAACACCATGTATCAGTAAACCTGTAAAACACAAAGCAAACAGAGGCACTAATCTGTCACAACTAAATTTCAGATGCTCAGCAGAAATACCATCAATACCACATGATTTGTTACAATGTAAACATTTTATAACCTGTTTAGTCTCAAATACACTAACTCTTATATCTGGACTATAGGTAGCATCACAACTTATGTAGAGTTGAATAATGTAGTGCTCCTTCCATAATTTAACTATATTCTCAGTCCCAGTTACATTTTCAATATTAGCAGGAAGAAACCTTGTAATATTTTATTTTTAATTCTTCTCAAAAGTCTCTTGAATTCTTACTGACAAGCTTTCTTGCCAGATCATCCCTAATTAATTCATCCTAATGATTCTTTATATACCTTAATGCATATTTGAACCTGGCATTTAGCCCTCTGTTTTTGTTGTAAAACAGGGCTTTGCCTTGGTTTTGCTTGTGCAAACCACATTAAAAAAGCATCTCTGGATGCATTATGACATTCAGCAAAATAATCATTCCAGCTGGGTCTACAGGTATAGTTTTTTCTCCCAAAGGTATTTAAGTCTAAGCTAGTATTATTAAGAGAGGAAACAATTTGTTTATACATGTGTTTAAATTTCAAAATGTGTTTGAATTGTACAGTTTACATCCTGACAAGCTGGAGCATCATTAGGGATAGATATATGACTTACCAATACATCAGACTTACTACAATACTGTTGGTTGCCCTCATCATCAACTCTGGACTAGTCTAACTTCACTTTACATATCATTTACCTGTGATAGCATTGGAATACAATTAATGTTAAACTTAATTAATAGGGGCATATGGTCAGAACTAGCATAGTAGTACAAAATTGCTGTATTCAGAACTGCTTGATTTGCATCAGGTATACACATTACAATGATCTAACCATGAGGTAGTGTACCAACTATTACTAACATAAGTAAAGCTCTCACCAGGAAGACAACACATGGCTGAAAGTTAGCGGTGGTAGTTACTTAGTAGTAATGTAAAATTTTGTGGATCTTTTCCATTTGACTGCCGCCATTGAAACATACCCAAAAATATCACGACTTAACCTAACCAATTATCAAGGGCGTACAGTTGATCTATTATTAATTATAACATTGTTTGTTTCTGGAATAGTATTTACTATTTACGGTACTAATAGATCAACTGTGTACGCCCTTGATAATTGGTTCGGTTAAGTCGTGATATTTTTGGGTATGTTTCAATGGCGGCAGTCAAATGGAAAAGATCTAATTTTGTAAGCAGTGCTTGGAAGATAGAAATAAAGAAAAAATGCAAGTATTATTAAGAGAAATGTTAGTTACAAGAGTAAAGAAGTGATCAGTAAATTATATAATTCTTATGTTAGGCCTCACTTATAATACTGCATTCAAGTTTAGTCCCCTTACCTTACATTTGATATTGATATGCTTGAAGGTATGCAACATACTGCAACCAAGCTTAATCCTAGCCTAAAAAGATTGGAATATAGGGAAAGATTAATGGAACTGGGTATGTTTAGTTGAGAGAGATGTTGTTTGAGGGGAGGTATGATACAGATGTTCAAAATGTTTTCAAGTTTGGAATTTTGGATGCTTTCATGAATGTGTGTTTGTAGATTGTAAGTAGTGTATAATTCTTAGCTTAAATTATGTAGGCTACTTTTGTAGCTCTGTAAATAGTTGTATGTTAATTAGCTGACTTGAGATTGATATTTTGTACAATTTTATAAAATATAGCTCATGACTTGGATAACCTCAATAGGCCTGAATGGGTTCATGTTTTCAAAAAGAAATGTGGTTTGGACTATCTGATATACGTACTGTATGTATTAGAGGTTTGGATTAGTGATGCAGTGTAGTAGTGACCATATACAGAGTATGAAATAAATGATTATACAATGTATATTTAAATGAGAATGAAGAGGCAGGGGTGGTTTGGTTGGATACATTAAGAATGATTTAATTTTAGTTCAGAATGATAATATTAATTAGACAACAGGGTGGAATCAATTTCGATTGATATTTGTGTATGAAGTATCAAATAGGTTCGGTTAAGTAGTGTTATTTTCATTAAAACTAACAAAAATAACACAACCTAACCAATTGTCAAGGGTATACAGTTGACCTAACTGGGCCTTCAATGGCGGACATTGGAATAACATTGAAGGCCCGGTTAGGTCAACTGTATGCCAGGATTTTTTTTTTTTAAGAAAAATATTT
Organism: Bathynomus jamesi; assembly: GCA_023014485.1. NCBI lineage: Eukaryota > Metazoa > Arthropoda > Malacostraca > Isopoda > Cirolanidae > Bathynomus > Bathynomus jamesi. The sequence continues at coordinate 80,702 of JAJOZX010003690.1, forward strand.
TAATTTTCAAAATTAAAAAAGAAAAAATGGTGTGTGTTATTCCAATGTCTGCCTTGAAAACCTCTATATTGAAAATTTCATAATCTAACCATAAATAAAGAAATTACATACAGTGCTTTTGCTGTAGGTGTGCCCATTTGGGTAGGTGCATTTTACAGACCTCTAAATGAAATACACATTGTTGATGATAGTATGGTTCAGGAAATATACTTAACTTTTTCTATGTGAAGGTCAAAATATGATAATAAAAACCCACTCTAATAGACAGAGTAGTTTATTTCCACAACAATTTCGATGCCCACTGGCATCCTCTTCGTTTTTCTATATCCATCCAAAGAGGATGCCAGTGGGCATCAAAACTGTTGTGGAAATAAACTCTGTCCATTAGAGTGGGTTTTTATTATCAAAGATTGTACTAATAAAACCTTAATTATGGGAGATTTCAACCTGCCTCATATAGACTGGGACTTTTTAAAAGGAATTAATAGGGAAGGTATCATCTTCATTGAATGCTGTAATCATAGCTTTCTAACGCAATTTGTAGAGAAACCAAGTAGGGATCAAGCAATCTTGGATTTGGTTCTATCCAATATGAGGTTACAGGCAACTCCTGAGATTTGACTAGGATGCATTCCTGAAAATGCAGTGGAATCTCAGCCAAATGTCAAGAGTCATTTTCCTGTAGACTTGCATGTTATAATTGGGGGATATGTTCCAGTATATTGGGGAAAAAAATTGTCTCCTCTTGTGTTATATAAAGATAAAATAACATTACTAAAGTGTTAAGAAAGCAATTTTAAATCATTAAATAAAAAGCGTAAAACATCTTTAGACTAAAGAAACTGCAATTAAAAATATTTTCTTACCTTAAATCTTTTTGAACTGGGCTCACTGGACTTGGTTTATTATGAGAAGTTGGAAGATTTTAGTTGGAAGAAGAGGGGCTATTGGCTGGGGATTTTGAAGGAGTCTTTGCAGCAGATGTTGAAGCACTTCCGCTGGCTATGGTCTGTCAAGCTTCTTAACCCCTTCAATATGGCGACATATGTGCGTATGTCCAATTAGCGCGCTCCAATATACGATGACATGCATGCGTATGTCCTAAATTTAAAGAAGAAAGTTAAATTATACAACATTTCTACTTTTAGTTATAAATATTTAAGTTTTGGACATACGCATGTATGTTGCTTCGGATATTGGAGTGCGCTAATCAGACATACGCATGTATGTCGCCATATTGAAGGGGTTAAAGAAGTTATCCAGCTTCGTTTGAACTGCATCCTCCTTCTTTTGTTCATAAAAGACCCTGTAACAGGCTATGTCCTTATGAAAAGCTCTTCACACCAATGAATTCCTCTCAGCATTAGGGTCCTTTTCTTCAATCAAGTTTATGAGGTTATCCAGACTCTTGAAGATCTCACTAAGGTCTTTTAAAGACAAGCCCTTAGGTTGAGTTGGAGAAACTATATCATCTTCACCATCTTTCCTGGTCTCACTGGATTGTTGCAATTTGATGAAGTCTTTGTTAGTTGACGACTCTGCATGATATGCAACTAACTCATTGACATCTGCCTCATCCATTTCTAAGTCATGTGGCCTCCCCAACTTGGCTTGGTCAAATAAGCATGCTTCAACCAGTCAGAAGTTGAATTGGGGTTATAATGTGTAACAGTCAAATTCTCAAGTTGGTTGATCTCAGAAGTTGCCTGTATTAGAGAACTTGCAGTAGGAGAGTCATTAGGGAATAGTGATCATTATGTCACACATTTTAAGATGGAACCAAATAGGAATCTAGTCAGTGATGACCATCTAGAGTCTTGCTTCTCAAAAGGTGACTATAGTAAGTTGAAGGAGTTGTTTAGCTCAGTAAAGCAGGATAATGAATTTGCCAATAAAAATGCTATTGAGATGTGGTCTTGGTTCTTCACTGCAATGTTGCCTCTCTCTCTCTTTACTATTGCTATTATAATGGACACTGCTCAAGATTCTGAACTGTGTAACTGCATGCTTCCTCCTTTAAGGAGAGCATGCAGCACCAGACTTTCAACATATTCTCATACCTTTTCTGTCCAGCTGTCTAATGCAAGGGGTTAATTAGTATTTTCAATCTTTCATCCACTAAACTGGTGAACTCTGGAACAATCTTCCTCAATTCACCTTTCCTCCTGTCTATGGCCTCCAATCTTTTAAATGCAGTGTCCAGGCATCTCCAAAACCCTAGGCCTTGATTTTGGCTCGCTTTTGGGGGGGGGGGGGGGTCCTTTTGCAGGCATTTTCCATTGGCCTCTCTTTCCTGCATAAGAAAAGAACATTATTTTTTCCAAGTATAAGTACAGTTAACAAAACTTCCAAAAAGACATCATTTAATATGAACATTTAGATGAACACTGACTCAACAGTGCTGTTTTGTATTTACAGACAGCTGTATCATATATTTATGCAATATATACAGAAACTGAGAAGTCCAGGCATTATTGCAAGTTCATCGCAGGGTTCCACTAGTTTGATTTCCTTTGGTTGGAAAGAGTAAACAATTTTAATGCCAGGCTGGATATTTGGACTTGACATGCCATAAATTATACCCTTCTTTCTTATCTAGCAAATATTATCATCATGTAGAAAATAACAATTAGTTGGACTTTGTGAAGAGGTGAACAACAAAATGGAACTTTTTCCCCTTTGAATGAATTTGTGTGATTTCATTGTACTTTTTTACCTTGATTACAAATTTGAAAACAGAATTTTTCTATCACCAACCAATTTTGAAGGAAATGCAAATGAACATTGACAGATTTTCTTACTTTTTTGGTATATTTAATTGTACAAAAAAGAAGCATAACTTGCCTAATATGTTTTTGCAGCTGATTTTTGCTTACAACTAGTACTAGGGGCTTCTCTTGCAAGTGTCCAACAGTAGTCAGGCAACATACTGGGGCTATATTTTCATTGGTGCTGCTTTTCCATGGTTGATATATCCTGATGAAATCTTTCACCATGCTCATCACTGACAGCACCCAGGTTTGATGGGAAGTAGTCCAGGTGGGATGGCAGGAAATGCATTTTCAAGGACATGTTACACCCCATGCTTGGTAAGCACTAAGCATTTGCTCCACCAGGGAAGCACAATTTTCTGATTTGACACTGCTGAGGAAATTTGTAGTCACTTCTTTAAAAGCTTTCCATGCTGTTCTTTCAATCTCATTCAAAGACTCATCAAATGCAGTCTCTTTCATCACTTCTCTGATCTGTGGTCCCACAAAAATTCTTTCTTTGATTTTCATCATGCTGATTCTTAGGAACTTCTATTTTAGATATAGAAATCCACATCCATCTCTATTCATGACTTTTACAAAATTTTTCATCAAACCAAGTTTGATATGGAGAGGTGATAAGAAAACTTTTGCTGGATCTACTAGGGGTTGATGGACAAACTTTTTCTGTCCTGGAACCAAATTTTGTCAAAATGGCCACTCTTTCTGTGTATAATGACTCCCCTTAACTCGGCTGTCCCACTTGCAGAGGAAACAGGAGAACTTTGTGTATCCTAACTGTAAGCTGAGGAGAAGTGCAATCACTTTGAGATCACCACAGATATGCCAGGAGTGTTTATCATAGTCATTGTTTCAAAAGTAACTATATATATATTGTCATATGATTCTTTCATATGAATTTTATATGCAATTGGAACTGAAGGATAGACATTCCCATTGTGAAATAGTACAGTTTTCAAACTGAACTTTGATGAATTGAGAAAAAGCCTCCATTCCTTAGGATTGTCCTCTTGACCAAGTGACTCCATGAGAGCATTTGCATCATTCCAATACACTAAATCACTTTTCATAGAGAAAAATAATGTGAAGTGTGTCTGTCGCTTAGAAAATTATTATATTTTTACAGTCTTTTGTAAGAATTTTAACCTTTTAATCTAGAACCTAAGAGCTCAGCCTGATTTTTAGATTGATTCAACTCTCTGACAAGATCATTTAATTCTGACTGAGAAATTAAATGAGGTTTATCTGATGAAGGTGGTTGAAATTGTATATCCATGTCATCTTGTCTGTCCAAAAGTTCATTATGAGATTCATCATCAGGTTCATCATCATCTAAAGTCCATGTCTTTGGTGGTTTTGGTACTGGCAAATCATCACAATGTAAAAGAGGTTGCATGGCTGACAGTAAATTAGGATATTGAATTGCATGTTTAGATTTTGAGGAATGTCCATTTATTTTCATTAAACAGAAGTAGCAATCAGTCAAGTGGTCTCTTTGTTCACTCCATACCATTGGGACTGCAAAAGGCATTGAAGAATGAATACCTTTTAACCACCCTCAGAGATCTTGCACAAGAAAAACATATATGGGGAGCCCAGATTTTTTCTTGATCTCCTACTTTGCAACCAAAATAAAGTTTATATGCCTTCTTTATTAAAGGAGTGAAACCATGCTTTTGAGATTTTGTTGTAAATTTGCCACACACAAAACAAAAACTGTCAGGGCTGTTTGCACACTATGAGACATTCTCACTTTTATATCACAAAAATACTATTTTTCCACCAAACATACACCAAAACAAAATGAATAATTAAATGCATTTAATCAATAAACTGGTGGGTAGGAATGCACAAGACTGACAGGTATGTACTTGTCTAATTTGATGAGAAGCAGCTGCTGCAGACTCAACTGACTTGTACAATTTTTCTACCAATCACCAATCAGTTTGCCAGCATAGTCAGATTTGCTCCACCCAGAAATGTCCAAGATACGGTGATTGATATATATATATATATATATATATATATATATATATATATATATATGCAGAATAATTAAATATATACAGGGAGTCAAAAGTATGGAAATAGGAATTATGCTTTTCAATGCAAATACAGGGTGTCCCAAAAAGAGTGACCTTAAACGAAATATTAATAACTTTTTTATTAAAGGTGCTATAAGTAAATACTAAAAAATAAAATAACAAGCGAAGGTGTAAGTTTTATTCCCATGCACTAGTAAACCTCTACATGTTTTGCATCATTTACTATAACCAATCTAATTCTACATTCAAATTCTTCAATGGCACGCTCCAGTACAGATGGGGAGATGGATGTGATAGTTTCCTGAATACGCTGTTTCAATTCACAATGTTTCTCGGTTTGTTATGGTAAACTTTAGACTTAACCCCAAAGATAAAAATCTAAAGGTGTTAAATCGGGGGAGTGAGCGGGCCATTTCATTGGTCCTCCTCTACCAATCCATCATCTTGGGAAAGTCTCATTTAGAAATTCTTGAACAACTCTAGCATAGTGAGGCGGGGGCTCTGTCCTGTTGAAAGATTATGGTTTGAAATGATTCAGGAGTTTCTTTTAGTAGTGGCATAAATAAATCTTTTAACATCTTTAAGTACGAGGCACCCGTAACAGTCCGTTCTTCAAATAAATATGGACCATAAATTCGAGAACTTGACATGCCACACCAAACATTCACGTTTGGGCGAATCACATTCATGTTCAAAGGTCTCACGTGGATTTTTGGGTCCCCAAATTCTACAATTGTGGTGGTTAAGTTTTCCAGATGTATGAAACGTTGCCTCATTAGTGAAGATGACATTTTTCTGGAAATTTGAGTCTGAATCAATGAACTCGATTAATTCCTGGCAAGTAGCAATTCTTACTGTGTAATCTTCTTTAAAAAGTTGATGATGCACTTGTACTTTCTAACATTTTAATTTCAGATTTTTGTGAAGGATTCTGTGAACCGACGATCGTGGGATGTTTAACTCAACTGAAACTCTCATTATTGACGTTTTTGGATCCATGTGAAATGCTTCCATAACAGCTTGCGACCTTTCTAGAGACTTACTCGGTTTCTAGAGACTTACTCGGGCATCCACAACTCTTTCTCTTAAGGACGGATCCAGTCTCTTCAAACATTTTCACCCATCTTTTTATGCTCTTCTTTCCTGGTGCCTGTTTATTGTGTTTAACTTGAAATCTTCTTTGTGCTGTGATGAATGATTTACTTTCGTAAACATACCTGACTAGTTCAGCTTTTTCTTGTGGTGTCGTCATCTGAGGGTGGGTGAAATTCTGTACAGTTTGTATCATAAGATGTCTTTTTGCCAACTTGCTAGAACAAGCGAGTGAGTGATTAGACTAGATTAGACTAGGTTAGACTAGGCCACCCTTCATGATAAATGATTTCTTTTATGTGAAAATTTTGTAGAATTTTTTTTTTACATTTTAAAGTAACGATATGTTTTTGATAATAATTATGTATACAGTATCAAAAACTTACATCTTCACTTGTTATTTTAGTTTTTAGTATTTACTTCTAGCACCTTTAATAAAGTTATTAATATTTCTTTTAGGGGTCACTTTTTGGGACACCCTGTATATATGTATATTTGCATTGAAAAACAGTTCCTATGTTTCCAGACATTTGACTCACCCTGTACATATTATATATAAACATGTAAATATAAATAATAATATGCATAATATAAAGATTTTATACAAAATAAATGACTAACAATAAATCTTGTATTGTGATGCAAACTGAGGAATGCTATCTCCATCTCAAAGAGTTTTAAATTGCAAATCCCTCAAAAACTGTGAGTGACAGAAAGTATCTCTTCATTTTTGTAATCAGCATAAATAAGAGTGCAAGAATCAACCACATTTATCAAAAGGAAAAACTTTGTTGAACAGTAATTTAGCTAGGTTAGGATTAGACACCAGAGTTTTTAATTATTGCTCTAGTTTACAATGCCTGTCTGAGTACCTTTCACTTGCATTTCAACTAATTCTGTCATTTTAGTCACTCATTAGGATAATTGGATATACAGGGTGAGTCAAAAGTCCAGGAAACATAGGAAATAATTGGAAATTGTTATTACAATAATTTCCAGGGTGTTGGTCATCATGGTCCAGTGGAGTGGCCTACCCGGGCCCCTGACCTGACACTGCTGGACTTTTACTTCTAGGGACACCTCAAACCCATTGTGTATGGTCTGAAAATCTGGGACACAGTGCACTTGAAGCAGCACATTAGAGAAGCCTGTGCTGCAATCCAGCCCGATGTCCTGGAAAGAGTCCAGGTTGAGTGGGTAAACAGTCCAGAAATGTCTGGAAGTGAAAGGAGAACATATATATAGAGCACATCTTGTAACATTACTTGTAACACAGGTCATTTTGCAATAAAAGTTTCCTATCTTTATGTTTCTGGACTTTGACTCATGCTCTAGATTATTTAGCATTATTTGTAACTAGTTACTATATTTAACTCAAGATTTGCTTGTTGTGCATGCTTGGTTTTCTGTTGCTTACAGGCTGCTTAAATTGTGTAGGATTGTTTTTCATGATTAATGTTATTTATTTTTATTTTATTTTATTTATTTATTTATTTATTTATTTATTTATTTTATATTTGAGGGGCTCCAGAGCACAACCTGTCAAGCACCAGTGGGGCTAGAATTGAGTTATTTATACCACTATATTCCCCAACCCTTCCCCTATCCCAGGGGTGAGTCAGGGAACAGATTGTGGACATGTATGCATGGTCAAAATCAATCAGATATCATTATTGGTTCAAAAGTTGTGGCATTTTGCAAGTTGACAAACTTTAACTGCATTTTTCTCCATTTTTTAATTTTTTAAATCCTTCACATATACCAACACAGTTACTGATAAACCTTCATATATACAGAGCACTTTTTCCCTGGCTAGTAGCCTTAGGATTTTGAAGTTCACTAGATTTGCAGCATAGTCTGTCTCATACTTGGCATACATTTTTATGTAGTATTTGTGTTGCAAGTTTTCTCCCCAAATTTTGAAAATTTGAACTTTGATTTGTTCTATCCTATTTTTATTTGTGTACATGTGAATACTGTAGCATTAAGCAGTACACAGTCTTCAGTGAAATTTTTCTTTGGTGACCTGCCCAGCCCTTATACATGAGCATCATTGTCATTGTAACTGACACCTTAAAACTCCAGAAACATGTATACAGTTTCATAATTCAAGTATAAATTTTTCTTGACCACTTTCACATATTTACAAGCATTATATTTTAAATATTACTTGAAAGTATGAGCTTTCAGAATTTTGAAAGTTTTGGTGTCAGATTTTGCAGATTCTGAATACTGTTTTTCATTCCTTTTGAGATAACTAAGTTCTTTTATTTCATGTTTGAAAATTAAAATGGTAATTAAAACCTCAGCCATGGCTGTTGGCTTTAAAGAGTAAACTATAGACCTATGTAAGTTAGGTTTATTGGTTGTAACATGAAATAGCCTCTTTTCTGTCTTAATGTTGTAAATCCCATTTTTATAATAGATTTGGTGCTGTTAGCTTTGCACAGAACTTTGTCTTCATGTGTTAAAATCATTCCTAAATTAGTTGAGGTATACAGTACTTCTTTGAAAGAAACAATAAAAGCAAAATAAGAGCTTTCTAATTTGAAAATTTTGTTCTTGGTAAAATCTATCATGATTTTATCAGTATTGTGAAAAACTGCACTGTTGGAGATTGACCTCAATTAAACCTACCTCAATTTCCCAACCCCTAACGCAGGTTAAAATTAATCCAACCTATTAAATTAGGACTCGAGAATCCAGAAATGGTCCGGAGCAAATAGAATGATTAAAGTCACAGATACAATTCCCACAAATAAAACCATAGAAAATTTACTACAGTTCATGTAATAAATTGGGGATATTTGTTAACTGTTAACCGAAAGGTAAAGTGAAAGAATTGACTCACCTCAGTTTGGTCAATGGGATGATGTAGCATGTTGTAGAGTTAATCTTAAAATCGCAGTCTTCAGCTAAGCTAATTCAAGTAGTCCTATTCTGGGTATACTAGCCTGTATTGGTTTTTAACTTCAACTTTTGTTTCAGTCACTATTTCTGTAGAGTAGTTCGCGAGCCAACTGCGTAATTGTTCCTCTCTTCATGCGATCCAAAGGAAGAACAAACTGAAGCCAAGGTTCTGGTGTTTGACTTCAGTTTTGTTGGCTGGTTGTTGTCAGTGGGAGATAATCTCACCGAGCACACCCTTCACCACATAGTAATAAATTACTAATGTGGATATGACCCAGTATGATGAACAATTATTCACATACCTTTGTTAACCATAAATTATTGTACATTACAAATCTGTTTCCTCTGAGGACCACTTCTGCTCTCTCTCAACCACCCTCCCAATATCCTAAATTTCATAAGTATAGGCCAAAGCCCCAAGGATTAAAACATCATCATTCACTCTATATAGGGAGTGTTTTATTATTTTCAGGAGAATATTGTGTGTCGATCAGTGTAATGAACTGTTAACTAAAGAAAGACTCTTGTTAAGGAAATTTTTTCCATCACTCATTTAATGTCATGAGTTTCAAACTGAAAATAGATGAAAGCAAGTGTGATCTGAGAGAAATTTATTGGAACATTAAAGATGAAGTTGATATTAAAGAAGAAGTTGATTCCTATGAAGCAAATTATTGCAAAGCAGATACAGTTGGCCATGGAAATATCTGTGATGAATGGGAGGTAAGAAATAGTTGTTAAAAATTGTTTTTCTTATACAGTAATCCCTTGTTTTACATAGTTTTGTTAAGTGCAGTTTTGCATATATGTGGGTAAGCCACCATACCTAAAATGCTAAATTTGAACAGTTAAATATATCTTGCCTCTGGTCAAAAATAAGTATGGAGACATTCTGTTCAGCAATAATTACAGACCTAGTGTTGTTGCTTCCTGCTTCTCGAAACTACTAGAAAAACTCTTGTTACTCTGATTAAATGATTTCCTATGGACATCTCCTAATCAGTTTGGTTTTAAAAGATCCCACTCAACTGACCTGTGTATCTATGTACTTAAAGAAACACTATCTAAATGCATTGATAGTAATTCAACTATTTATAGGTGTTTCCTAGATATAAGTAAGGCATATGATAGGGTGAACCACAATATTTTATTTAGAAAACTAGAAGACAGGAAGGTTCCCATGTACATATTAAATGTATTGAAATTTCAGTATTCCCACCAATCTTTTACTGTTAGGTGGGGCAGTGTACTATCTGAGTGTTTTGGCTCCTCTTGCAGGGTGAGACAAGTTAACGACAATAAAAACTGAAGTTACTTTTTAAATTCTGTCACTGACACCAAAGGGAAAATACCATTGATTGAAAAAAGTTTGAACAGCAGCTCCTTGGGAAAGGCAGGAAAAAGGAAGGACTGTTTATAATGATTAAGTATATCAGATCACCAAAGGTAAAAGGGAAAAATAAAAATTTTTTAATTAAAATTTTTATTAATAATTTTGCATATTTATTTCTTATTTTGGTTTTGAAAGTAAGTTTTGAGGATGTATCCAAAGTTTTTGTTTTTTATGTTGTTGATTTTCACCTATCTTGATTTCAGCAACATTTATATTATTAATTGTTTTCAAATGAACAGATAATCCACTAGTTGAGTCCCCACTGCACTTAACTTTTTCACACTTTGAACATTCAGCTTCGTCTTTATTTTTCTTAATAAAATAATTTCACACAATTGATTTTTTTGACATTCTTGTAATAGATTCGAAGGGGTAAATTATTTAAAGTAAGAAATAGTTTATTCCCATATCACAAGACTGCAATGCGCATGTAACAAAATTACAAAATTTAACTTGTGAAATATGCGCATCAATCAACCACTGCAGGCGTCTAGTACGAAATTCGAAATCTGAATGAACTCAATAACGAATCTAAAGAAGCAACACAAGGTTTCGGAATCATGCAAAAACGTTTTTGAATGTTTCAATAAGTATTTATACGATTTCAAATGTTTAAGGCGAGAGTTCTGGATGATAGTTTCCCTTTTCAGAAAAATGGACACATCAAACATAATATTATAACAAATGATAAATTGTGATGTACACTAATGACGCCCCTCAAAGATATACTGCTGTGTAAGTTATGTATGAAGATAAATCATTATTTCTACTCACATTGGCCACAAAATCCTACAAAAAACAAATCTTTGTTAACTTGACATTTGCTGATTGCTCCCACAATAAAGACATTAGGCATTTCTTCAATACTGAAAACCCAGTATCGATAATCACGATATCGGTATCGTGTCTTTTGTCCAATACTGGTGTAAATACCAGTTTTTCAATACCAGCTTTCATCACTAGTCTGGACCAAGCACTTTTTTGATTAATAGATTTTTCAGGGGAATGAAAAAATGGCAATTGTAATGTACATAATAAAAAGAATTGCTGTTGAATCTATGAAAATAATATTTACTTTAATAAATATACTATAACACAAAAATACCACACACTGCCAGCAGAACCTCCTCCTGCAATGGCAAGCTTGTGAATACCATGTCTATCCTTAAACTGATTAAACCACCTAACAGGGAATTCATAGGGTTCATCAATTTCCTTAACCCTTTAATGCCCAGTGTGTGAAATTTTCATCGTTAACTTTGGAAGCAATTTTAGACCTTCCAGTTCCCAATGTGTGAAATTTAACACATTTCATATTTTATTAATTATGAATAATAAAACTTTGTAAAATATATTTTTCAGTTATTTTGGGTCCAATTAAACGATTTTTATATCCCAATTTTTTTTTTTACTTTTTGACTTCATTTGGGTATGAAAGGGTTAAGGTCATAAAACTGCTTGGCTTTCTTCATAATAAGCAGTCCAGAAAGTGGTTTACCCTCACTGTGCTACTGTTTGAACCACTTGAAAAAACTTTGTTTTACTCTGCAAACTTAAACTTTCTTAAATTCTTTTGCTTTACTATTCATTTGTTATACAGTCTCAGAATAAAACTTCAATATCTGTTCCTTCTGGTGTAGAGAGACCTGTTATGTTCCTGAATAATTAATAGAACTAAAATCAGTAAAGTACATAATGGTTCCGAGTACAAATAAAAAGGAAGCCAACTTAGAATACAGTGTTGTACTCACTATAAAATTAGGGGACTATGTAAATAAGTCATTGCCAGATGAAGAAAATAATAATAACAATGTAGTATGTCATCACTAGGAGCTGATACTGGTAATTAGGCTCTGGTTGCTGACTGTGTTTTGTTTCCTTCTAGAAGTTTGCTGTTTGAGACCATATAAAGAAAAAGAAGACTAAAGAGATTATAAGATTTGGAGAGGTTTTTTTTTAAAAGTGGAGTTATGCTTTGGCAAGTGATTGGATCACATAGGGAGAGTTACAATTTAGTTAAGTTATGATTTTGACAGCAAATGGATCACATATAGAGTTAAAATTATGATTTGGACTGTGTAGTGATTGCATGTAAAAAAAGAGTAACAGACAGTTAAGATTGTATGACCATTCATTCAGTGGTGGACTGGCTCATAAAATTTTGTCTGCCAAAGGGGTCAGGGGGCCCATAACCCCATTACATAATTCAATTCCAGTCCTATCCTAATAGGCCTATTTATGAGTTAAGTTTGTTTAAATAAAAAAAGTTAATATTTTTTTATAAATTTATTTTACCAATAAGTACAAATATTTTACAAGTACTGCCTGCATATACATACATACATGCTATACTAAGAGTAGTTTTTTAAGTTCATTACTCGAGTTTGCAAATCGGTCTATTATAGTTTCCATGTCTAACTCATCCAACATGACCTTTTCTATAGACATCAACATGTATGCTTCCAGATTCTCCTCCAACAAAGAATTTCGTAATCTTGTTTTTATTATTTTAAGCTTAGAAAATGCCCCTTCACGCTGAACTTGAGTCACAGACAATGTACACATAGCTTTATACATTTGGTAAAGATTATCATATGCCTTGTCATTAAGTCTGTTTGATGCAAGAATATACAGAACACATGATAGACAATTGCCACAATATTTAGAGCATGAATTCATTTTGCTGCTGCTCTCTGCATTATCATCATCCAGCAAAAGCTTAAATATTTCAAAGTTTGATGCAAAAGACTGCATTTCTAATTTTACTTCACTTCTATTTATCCCTGGAGCAAGCTCAAGAATACCTTCCAATGCTTCTTCTTCAAGACCATTTTTAGTAATATATTCATAATTTGATGGAACGAGGCATGACATATCCTTATATAGTTGTCTATGGTCAATGAAACGGGATTCCAGTGATTGTACAACATGCTCCATTATCAAGTTGAACACATGTACATGATAGTTTGACAAAGAATCGGATGGTTTTTATTTCATCAGCAGCTAGTTCATCTGCCATTCTCTTTGTTTTATGTTTCCTCTTGATTGGTAACTCAGTTTTTACAAAATCAATTTTCACTGTTTGATTTTCATCATTATTGAATTGTGCAATGTGCTCATTGGATTTGTTGGTAAATTTCAAAGCCTGACTGTGTACTTTATCAAATTCTCTTGATCTTTTCTTCAAATCTGTAATGGATTTTTCTACCATATTCCATGCAGTAAACATATTTAAGCCACTTGTCTGTAGATAGCTTGACAAAGGGGCTGTAATTTGAAAGATATATAAGTATGTGAATGCTGTCAATATTGTTTGAAATTCTAGAAGGCTAGACAGTAAAACATTTGCCTCCTGTTTTGTTTTTGCATCAAAATTGTTAGAGCTTTGAATAATGGATAAACATGTCAGAAGATCCACAAAATTACTGATACATATCTTGTCAAAATTTCCAAATATAGTAGTTGCTGCATTGGACTTCCCTGACCACCTGGTTTCACCAATTAGCTTTAATCATTCCATATTTTCTTTCCCCAGATGATGTCCAACAACTTCAATCCAAATGGCCATTTGCTTATATGATACCTTCACAAATTTTGCTAAATTCTGGAGTAAATTGAAGAAGGAAACTGCTGGTACACAACACTTCGTGGTTTCAGTAACTACTAAATTGAGTACATGGGCATAGCACATACATGAAAGTGCTGATCAGCTACATCAGCAATTTTACTCTGTAAGCCATTATATTGTCCATGGTAGCTTGCAGTGCCATCTGTGCTATCTGATAAGCAGTTTTTTGGATCTATTTCAAGACATTGTAATGTTTCATTTAATAGGTCAAAAAGTCCCTGCCCTCTACCATCATTGCATGGAATAATTGCAAGTAGTCGTTCATGGATAGTACCATTTAGTACATATCGAATAACAATATTAAATTGATCAATTGATGAAATATCCTGGGATGAATCTACCAGTTCTACCTGTATGGAGTAATACTTGGCCTCAGCAACTTCTTGAGTAATTTTTTCCTGTATCATATTCTTTATAATTTGGGTCAAAGAAGAGATGGTTGTTTTACTTAAGAATGTGACAAGACTACCACGACCTTTACTTTGTGCCTTTCTTTGTTTTTCCAATCTTTCACATCATTGTTCAGACTTTTCCTTCACCATGGAAACATGAGAAGCCATAATAGGATCATATTTTGCCATCAACTGCACAGTAGCCAAGAAATTTCCATGATTTTCTGTTTCATCAAGAAGAGAATATGCCGACTCGTTTCTGTGTCCATGAAAAGGAAGAGCTTGTTTACCTAACATCTTTATTATATCTACAATTCTGGCAACAATATTTCTCTGCTTTAGTACTTCATCTTTTCGCTTCTGCAATGATGCAGCGAAAAAATGAGCTAAACCACCAACATTTACTACACTGATATATTCCTGAGCATGCTTGCTATGTATACCAGTTGATTCATGCTCTGATAAGCACTGGCTAATGCGTCTGTAATCATTAAATCCTTGCACAAAAGCAGATGGTTAGAAAAGGTTGGTGACTCAAATGCCAAGTAAAATGAACAATATAGTGATCTATTCTTCTTCTTATATGTTAACCAGTGTTGTGAGACAGTGTCACCCATAATTTTTTGCTTATATAACTACATTAAATGGCAGATCATGATCATGTGGCTGAATTGGATGCTCTTTGAAAAAAGATTTCAAATCTGTTCATGCAGGATATTGAAAGAGCTTATCCTGTCTAAATGTTGGTTGATTATTTAAATCAGCTACTAGATCTTTTTGATTATGTACATGTACAGGCCCAGGTTCAGTTGCTGTTATTCCACCAGCTAATTCAGAATCATAAAAATCAGCATCTACAGTCTCAAAAACGTTAGGTATACCTTCATTTTTATGTCCTAAATCTACAGTATCAGCATGAACAGTTGTAGTTGAATTTCTCTGTAAGTTGCTTTCCTCTTTCTGACATGTAGATATAGGTGTTGATATCATAAATGCTGTTACAGGCCTGCACTTTTTTGCTGAATCATTTCTTTCTGCTTCTCGTTTATCTTTCCGTTTCATGTGTTCCATTTCCTTACCTGAAATATAAAAAAAAAAAAATTAATAAAGTAATCTGATTTACTAATTGCATTTAATATAATCAAGATCAAATTTCAAAATAAATAACAATGCTTGAATTATACTATAACACTGGTATGCATCAATTTTGCTGTCAAGGGTTTTGTAAGTGATTCTTATAGAGTTTTTCCTGCTGATTTCGAATCTGCAATCCGTTTTTCTCAATCAGCTCAGGTTATCCGGCTATGGTCTCATAAGTAAAATAGAATTTTTCATGATTTTGTCAAAGCGGAATTGGAACAGTAACATCTATCATCACTTGTTTCACTTGTATATCTTTTTTTACTTTTCAGGCATATAGATAAAATATTTCATAATGAATAGAGCATGTAAAAATGATCCCAATAGATTCTGCTACATATGTGGGACGGTTACCATGCCAAATAACCAGTCCCAAATCACTAAATTTGTGAAGACAATGTATAGAGCATACTTTGGAATTAAGCTAGGGGACCAGGACAAAAATTTTGACCCTCATATGTGCTGCAAGACGTGCATTGAAAATTTGAGAAGATGGAGCAAAGGCAGAGCGAAATCTTTGCCTTTTGGAATTCCCATGATTTGGAGAGAAGGAAAGGATCACGTGACAGATTGCTATTTCTGCATGACAAACCTCCAAGGTGGGCTTATAAATTTATTTTTCTTAAATATTTTGAAATCCTCGTATGAAACTTGACATAATATTCACCATAATGTAATATTCACCATATATAGCATAATATTCACCATATATAGCATAATATTCACCATAATGGTAATCTTACATATACATTAGGGTTATAACTTTTAGACTTTTTTTCAAATAAAAGATCTCCTGTATCATAAATCGATGAACTTTTGCTTAAAAACAATGAAAAAGACCCTAATTCCTCTCAGTTTTTAAAAAAGGTCACCCCCAAATCAAAAGTTTGAATCACCATAACCATATATTTACGTTACTACTCATAAGTATATAAATATATTATTATTAGAGGGCAGACTTTTAGGTTTTAACCTAAAAAATATTTTCGAATTTTTCAGTACGCTAATATATCGTGAGATCGCTCAAAAAATCAATTCCGGTGCTCAAATTCGATGACTAATATCAATCCACCCATACAAGAAAATTCTAGAACACACGACATTGTTCTTCATGCACTCGCAAATTGTATAAAAGCACGAAATGAAATCAACCGAATCACTTGTGTCCAGTATTGCGCAATAGTTACTCAACTGTTCAGTTCAACTCAACTTCAGGTAAGCTTTTATTATTTGTAATATGTTCGCTTAATTAAAAAACATAGCAAAATGTGGAATTCGCTTCTGCACTCTTGAACATTCCAGAACATTTTTTAAATTTATTAACCATAATAATTTGTTGAATTTTTCTTCCATTTTAACACGTAAACAAAAGCGTATCCAGAATGTTTTGTAGAGGGAGTCAAACTCAAAAATATATAGAGCCCAAAATATTTGGTGATAAATATTTTCGTGAGACATTCTATGGATGTTCTAAAAAATTTTCCAAAATTTATCATCTAAAAAATAAACATTTGGTCATATTTTTTCACCTAAAAATCCACCCTCTAATTATATATTATTTCTATATATTATATTAATATTATATATATATAATATATATAAACAAACAAACAAATCAACTTAATACCTTTTTATATCTGTTTCAGAAGCAATATAATGTCACACAAGAAAAGTGATACTACCATACAGAAGAACAAGGATATCTGGACCAATAATCTGGTGAGATTCCAGCAGTCACAGAAGAAGAGGAAGTGTGCCTTTAGAAGAATCTTCACTAGAAGAAAAATGCAGAATGCCACTCCAAATCCAAATCATTGGACGGTACCAGTTTCTTGGAACAGAAATCAAAGGAAGAAAGGAGCGAATAGTGGAAATTTCCAAAGAAGTTACAAAATTATGGAAGAATAAATTGAATTTTCCGCATGTGTCAGATCAAGTAATACGAGCAAAGCTTGACAAGGTGATGAAGACTTATGATGAATGTGTCAGGAGGGGAAAATATGATGCCCTGAATGAACTTTTTGATATCACGAAAGTAAATGGCCAATGGTTATCCTCCGAAGACAAACGACTGTACCACCTTCAAGTGGAAAGCAAAGGAGAAGTGGGGTACTCTACAGGTCAAGTTGCAAGTGAAGAAACGATTCACCCTTCAAAGAGACAAAAATTGCCTGCTGAATCAGCATCAACATCTTACAATCATGTATCTGGTGGTAGTGGTACTGAATCTGAAGAGAGCGAGGATGAAGATGAGAGTATTACTCCACCAACCAGAAGACATAACAAAAGTAAAGTTGCAACCAACTTGGTGGCATCCACAGGAGTATCAACAAGTAAAGCCGCTAAAATATGCAAACAGTTGTCACTTGATGGTATTGACATTCCAACACCAAGTCAAGCAGCAATTTACAAGTCAGCATACAAAGAGGCTGCTAAATTGAAGGAGGAAATGATTGAAAATTTACAGATGGAAGAGTGGTCTTTACATTTTGATGGAAAGCGCATTGAGGAAAATGAGTATCAAGTAGTGGTACTTAAAAATGAAAGAACCGAAGTAAAATTGGATGCATTGCGTCTGAAACTATTGCTGAAGGAATTGCAAAAGTTATTGATGAATACACCTTATGGAATGCAATAAAGATGATCATTGCTGATACAACAAGTGTTAACACTGGGAAAAAGAGTGGAGTTGTTGTCAAATTGCAATGAATATTCTCAGAGAAGGGTATCTGCAAACCACAATTTATCAGTTGTCAGCATCACATTCTGGACAGGATTCTCCGTTTGGTAATGGACGAAGGTCTTGGTGCTAACACCAGTTCTCCAAACATCGAATATCCATTTGTATCCCAACTGGTGAAGAATTATGAGGAACTAAAGGTACAGTTTGTTAATGGAACAGAAGAGGTCCTCGAGAAATCAGGATGGAGAGATGATATTAAGTTTTTGTACCATCTAACACGGGTGTTTAGATTCTTTGAAGAAAAAGGGAATTTTCCTTTAACTTTCAGAAAATTCCAAACATCAGCAATGCGAGGTGGCATTCAAGAGCCATTCTAGCTATCCTTGCATTTATTCTTATACCTACAACAAGGAAGACTTTGGAGAAGGTATGCAGATTCATTTCATACAACTGGGCAGAATATTGGTTTACTAATCAGATGTACAATGAAAATGACTTCAAGAACTTGTCAGAAATATTGAAACCTTACAAAAAAGCATTGAACTCATTGGAAAATCACTGGAAGCAGGAGCCATCCCCACTCAAGATACCAAGAAGTAATCAGTGTGCAGAACGTGCAATCAAAGTTATGCAGGAACTGTATGCTGCCTGCAGAAACAAAAACAAACTGCAACTTTGGTTTATTCTAAGCAATAAGCAGTAATATATGTGCAAGTATTATAACGATTATGTTGTGAGTTCTTTTATTATATTACATGGAATATGCAAAAAAGTTACGTATGCAATAATCGATTTTTTTATTTCGGGGTGACCTTTTCTAAAAAGAT
This sequence comes from Bathynomus jamesi, assembly GCA_023014485.1. Taxonomy (NCBI): domain Eukaryota; kingdom Metazoa; phylum Arthropoda; class Malacostraca; order Isopoda; family Cirolanidae; genus Bathynomus; species Bathynomus jamesi. Next base: position 99,583 of record JAJOZX010003690.1, read on the forward strand.
ATTAAAATGAAAGTTCATTTCTTTGTGTTTAGGCAAAAGTTCATCGAATTAAAGTACAGGAATATTATGTTGTAAAAAAGTTATAACCCTAATATACATATTGTTATAGAAAATACATTTACACATACATATTGTTATACAAGTTACATTTACAATGATTGTATATTTTCTTTCTTTTTCATTCATATTGTCCCCGAAGGGACAATATGAATGAAAAAGAAAGAAAATATACAGACTCCATCGACCTATTTCATATCTTACAGACCACAGCCTTCCCTCACGAGCCGCCACTGTCTGAATGCTTTTTCTATTTCATATCCAAGTTTTATATCCATGTTTCTATGTTTCTATTTTCAGGAGTTAACAAGAAGAATAAACACATTGTTGTATACCCTGACATTCCTTCTGCTATGAGACCTGTACCCCATGGTCCTAGAATTCCAATACCCGACCCACCTCAAACCCTGGACTTTGATGATTCTGATGATGAATCAATGACCAATGCCAATGACCAGTCCCAGTCGTATATACCTCAAAATACCGCTTCAAATGAGCCGAGGCCTCTCAACCAGGCCAAACTTAATGATCTTACCAGGGATTTAGGACTTTCCAAATTAGCTGCCGAGATCTTGGGCTCACGACTTCGAGAGGACAACTTGCTGGCGCTGGGAACAACATTCTCCTGGTATAGGAAACGAGAGGAAGAATTCCGCAAGTTTTTTGCAGTGCACGAAAATACCTCTTCCTTAGTGTACTGCTGCAATGTTGAGGGGCTAATTGAATCCTTGGGCCTGCCATATAACGCATCAGAATGGAGGCTATTTATAGACTCGTCTAAACGAAGTTTGAAAGCAGTACTTCTCAACATTGGGAATAGGGTTGCATCAGTCCCTGTAGCACATTCTGTACAACTTACTGAGAGCTACGATAACATGAAAATTTTACTGGATGCTCTCGTATACGACCAACATAACTGGAGGATCTGTGGAGATTTGAAGGTAATACTAATATCATAAGTAAACTATTGCTACTGACTATGTTGTTTTTCCAAAGGTTATTTGAGAGCGTATAAGAACACTTAACTTCCCCACAGAAGTGATACAGTCCAATGCATAGATTTTTTTATCTGATAAAACAAATTCTCTCAATTCTTTAAATATTTTCATTTTTTTTCAGATTGTGGCATTTGTATTGGGAATGCAAGGGGGATACACGAAATACCCATGTTTCCTCTGCAAATGGGATAGCTGAGTGGATGAGAAGCACTATGCACAGCGTGAATGGGCATCCAGAGAGAATTTTGAACCTGGGTCGCATAATGTCATTTCAGTGCCCCTTGTACCACCAACAAAAATTTTGCTCCCACCTCTTCATATTAAGCTGGGCTTGATGAAAAATTTCATCAAATCAATGAATAAGGAGTGTTCAGCATTCCAATATCTCGAGAGTAAATTTCCTCATATATCTGATGCTAAACTAAATGCTGGGGTTTTTGATGGTCCTCAAATTCGAACTTTGATCAAGGATACTCAGTTCAAAAACGCAATGACTCCAACTGAGAAGAATGCCTGGCAGGCATTCATATCAGTTGTCACTGATTTTCTTGGCAAGCGTAGAAGTCCAGAATATGAGTCCATTGTCGAAAACTTGATGGAAGCTTTCAAAGCTCATGGGTCGCGCATGTCCATAAAAATGCACTTTTTGTGGTCCTACTTGGACTATTTTCCTGAAAATTGCGGGGATTATAGTGAGGAACAGGGTGAACGATTTCACCAAGATATCAAAATAATGGAAGAGAGGTACCAGGGAAACTGGGATATCAATATGCTGGCGGACTATTGCTGGTGTTTGAAGCGAGACATGCCCGAAGAAAAACACAGACGGAAAGCCAAAAAAACTTCATTCCTTCCTCAATAAACCTTTTTCCATATTCATTGTATGAATAAAAGTATTTATTCACACAATGTTTTCATTTTTCATGAGTGTTCTTATAATATTACTCGTATCTACAGTGTTTAAGCTAAAAAAATCAATAAATTTGGGGATAAAATTGGACTTATAATAAATGGCCAATAGAGAAAAAACCTGACCTGATTGAGGAAAACCAATGTCATTTTCGAATTCAGCATGGTCAAATTATATAATGAGTTGAAAAAACCCTCACAGCAGACAAAAAAATTTCATATGCATACCAGTGTAATGAATGAATATATGTATTCTATAACAATTGTAATGTAATCTTTTCTCAATACTATTATATGTATTTTCTTATTTATTTTTATATCTATCTTTATATATAGCAGCTCTATATAAAATATATACATAACTCTATATATCTTTTATATATGGACATAGAAATGGGTAAAATATAATTATACATATACTTATAACAGCAATAGCAAAAATAAGACTCTTACTTTGATAAATTGGAATTGATTTTAACGAAGCATGTAGGCAACTATTAAATAAACTAATGAAGTTAAAAATGTCACAGTGACAGGCAAGTTGGCAAAACTGTATTTTAGGCACGTAAATTTATTAATTTTTGCTACTTTCTAAAAGTTTAAAACCTGCAATAATTTTAACAAATTAAAGAAGTTATTAATACATTTGCCTTTTTATATACTATTAATAAATACAAAATAAAAAAAATAAAAAAATTACAATATTAATAAATACAAAATAAAAAAATTACAATATTAATAAATACAAAATAAAAAAATATAAACAAATAATTACAAAAATCTAAATAAATTTTATCTATTTCATGTAATAGAAATAGTCAACACCCTCAATTAAGATTCTAGGATATATCTCATCAGGCCTAACTGACTTATGTTTATTTAAACTTTATATACGAGTATAGTAGATTCGCTGCCAATTTTTTTTACTCAGGTCTAGGGGGCCAACTTTCCTTTTTTCTAGGGGGGCCCATCTGCCACATGGCAGACTGACAGCCTAGCCTCCAGTCCGCCACTGCATTCATTAAAGAGTAATAGACCCATTGAATAGAGAAGTAGTGTTCATTTAGTAATAAAAATATTGTGATTCAATTAAGACTGGTCATAGATTGGCTTATTCAAATGAAGGTGTTTGTGAAGGAATGATTATAAAGTGTTACCTGAACTTCTGAGCAACAAAGCAAAAAGCCAAGTACTAACTGGTTATAATTAGTCCTAAGTATTTTTTAACTTTATACAAACATTAGTTATAAATGTGAAATATTAATTTTGGAGTCTATCTTCACCTCATATTTTTAGATATTTTGAAATGGTTGTCATGGATGGTGGGTTGAGTTTTGTTGGATACCTACCAATTGTATCATTACTGGGAATAAAGATGCAAACCAGTTCCCAAAGTTTACTTGCTTCCTGTACCTGTCTGAATACACTTTTCCTTTTGAGGATTTCCTTTGAAGGATTAGAGCTGTATTTCTCATTATCTGGCAGTAAAGTGGAAATGTCATTGTTAATTCAATTAACTGCGATTTGTGAAGATGTGGCTACAGCTGCCCCTGGGGTTACCCTTGTATGTCCTGATAGAAGGAAACTCCACTTGCATACTTTTGAATTGACCATATCTGCCTTACACAATAGTCTCTGTTAGAGAGGCCCTAAGCTCTACTGTAATGATTGTATAGTCCTCTTGACTGTACTCCATTTGTAGATTGAGTGTCCCAGTCTTAGAAACTTATAATGGCATCATCTCGCAGAGTACTGAGATGAGGATAGCACTTGTACTTTGGAGCTTTGGGCAGGATTGTATTATCCCAGTAGTGAGTTTTTAAGTTAAGATGCTCAGAAGGCTGTTAGTCTCTCAAAAATAATCCTTTTAAGCCTCAATATTTACCCATTTTTACTTTTGTTTCATTCATGTTATTCTTGTTATTCATTTTACCATTTGTCATTTGTCTCAATTTTATGAAATTTAATTTTTATCTTTTATTCTCTAAGTAAGATTATATTTGGTGTTGGTGACATTGATGTTGCAATTGGTGAACTAATCACTGATTCTCATATAAAACCTGAATCCGAAAATCTTGTAATTATGTGTCCCAGTCTTTATAGAAAACTTTTTGGGACAAAAATATGACTCATCTGTCATTGGATTTCAGAAATTTCGAGACTAAGTTAAATGAATCATGGCCTACACAAGTTATGGAGTTAGTTGGTATTCTGACATTACTGAGGGGAGTTGGTGTTTATCTCTTTGTAAGAGTGGGGATTTAATAAAATATTATGTTTTGCTTTTACCTACTTTAAGAGTTATTAATTATATACCATGTAAATGAAACTATAAGGTGTGTATTATTATATTTATTATTCATTTACACTGTTAAAAAGTTATATTTTATCAACACATAATTTTATCGAGAAATATTTAGGCATATGTTAAATTAATGGTCTGGAAAAAGGCATTTTTCATGCTGAAAACTGCCCAAAATGGGGGCTCCACCCTAGACCCCATTGGGGGAGCTTACAACACTCCCACAAACCCCCTAATTGTGAGCCTCATTTCCCTTGGCATATATTTCAGGCATAATTATATCTGCACTCCACCTGCCCCCTTTTCAAATTCAGAGATCCATCCCTGTCCTGGTTTTTCCAAGCACAAATCTGGACAACCTACTTGTAATAACTTGTTGAAGATTTCTTGTGATAAAACTTTTTACTTCTTTAGTTTTCTAAAATTATCAAAATTCACAATTATTTTTTATCTTTATCAAATATTTTCATGTAATATATTTTAAAAAATTTGTTTCAGAGATCTGAAGATTTGTGTCAGAAAGAAAGCCTTGAACTTTATGATTCAAATTCAGAGGAAATTTCAAAAGTTGAAAATCATAAACAAGATTGCAATGTGTTATTGAGTAAGCAAATTCTGTTCAGAAGAATTCAGTATTCCAAATACCCACTGGTTAAGCTTCGAAAACTGAACATTAATGACCATAAACTGAGGACTGATGGTAAACCTTTAAATAAACAGGTAAGATGAAAAAGTTTTCTCAGTTTATTTGAAAGAAGTCTAGTGACACTATTAACAGTAGTCAAATAGTAAAGCAGAGTAGAAGTCAGAAAGGTGAACTCATTCTTTAAATATTATAATACAGGCCAAATTAACAACAAAACATACTTGATATTTGGAATTGAAAAATTTACGAGTTTACTTTGTCAAGAAATTATTTGAAATAAAAATGAATTTTAGAATCAAGTGATTTTACTATTTTCTGTTTTACATAGTTGATTATAACAATTTTGATACTTGCAACAAGTCTCAATAATGAGTTTGATTACATGATGAAGCAAATATTAATGCAATAGGGATATACTGGACATCTGGGTATGGCACTGGAAAGCAGGAGCTGCAGCTCTTTTCTAAAGTATGAAACTATAACTGGATATTAAGTGAAAATCTTCCTCTGGCTACAGTTTACCTCATAAGGTTCTAGTAATATGATGGAAGTGAAGATGAATGAAGACTGTGTTCCAAAGTTTTAACTGATAAGCAAGCTCCAGAAAAGTGAAATGAATTGGTTATTTTGGTAGACAGTTTTAAAATAGTAAAACATAGAATGTGTAATGTCTGTTTGGGAATAAGTTCTTAATGAAAATATTTGATTAAGTCATTTTAATCAGAATTGATGTATGCATGTAAATATTTGCCACTCAGTCAGAGTAGCCTAGCCTCCTCCCCTCTCTTATCTGACTTAATTATGCTTGAAATTAGAAAACTTTTCAAAGACATTTTTTTCTGCCCTACCTAGGCTCGACTGTATGAAGTCTTGAAGGGTCCCTTCTGTTGTTCTGAAGAATTGTGCTTCTGTGCTTACACCCTACCTATGCAAACTATTTCATCTTTATCTTTGATCTGCTACTTTTCATTCATTCATTTTATTCATCATGTTCCCAAGAAGGGTGACCTCTTTGAACCATCCAACTGTCACCCAATTACTTTGATTTCTTGCCTTTCTAAAGTTTTTGAATGACAACTGTTCTTCTCCAAAGGCTATTAATAGTGGTGTTCTTCAGAGGCCTTTCTTGTCACACACTTCCTTTTATCTATTAACTAATGATCTTTTAAGTTGTACTTCCACTCCTATACCCAGTGCTGGATTTAGGGGTGCGTGGAGTGTGCTGCTGCACAGGGCCCCCACATTTGCCTGGTTGTATAAAACAATTTAATTGCTGCTGCGTTAAGCTGGCCATACACGCTCATGCATTTCTTCATGATTGAGTATTGAGTTTACTAACATTATCAGTGACTTTGCTTGCTGAAAAGCATGCAAAGTCTTTCTGTAAGTAAATTTATTTTTTTACAATAAAATTGTTTTTTGACATGTTTGTGTTTTTGTAAATAAAAGGAAACAACAGGATTCCACAGCTTGACCTCGCACAGGGTCCCCACAGCTTGACCTCGCACAGGGTCCCCCACAGCTTGACCTCGCACGGGGCCCCCCACAGCTTGACCTCGCACGGGGCCCCCCACAGCTTGACCTCACACGGGGCCCCCCACAGCTTGACCTCGCACGGGGCCCCCCACAGCTTGACCTCGCACGGGGCCCCCCACAGCTTGACCTCGCACGGGGCCCCCCACAGCTTGACCTCGCACAGGGCCCCCCACAGCTTGACCTCGCACAGGGCCCCCCACAAACTTAAATCCAGCACTGCCTGTACTAATGATTCCACTTTTCATTTCCACACCCACTTCGCAGTGTCCCTCATAATTACTCGATGCTATGCATGAATCAGCTATGACAAACCAGACCTCTGATTTTTCTGCTATCTCTGACTGGGACAGAAAAATCATTGTGGCTTTCAATGCCTCAAAAACTCAGTTCCTTCATTTGTCTACTCATCATAATCTTCCACATAACTATCTCAGGGTTCATACACATGCAAAAATATCAGGATTTTTTGAGAATATCAGGGGAATATAAAATATTTATGACTTAATTATTTGTAAACATTTTATAAATAATTTAACTATAAATTGATTAAAAACATTAATATAAAATAATTTAACAAAAACAAGCACCATTTGTTTTACATTATATAAAACACTCACTTTTTGTCATCTAGTATTAATTTTTTCAGCCTGCCATCTGATTTTTGCATATGTTTTTAAGAGTAGTTAGAATAAAAATTAGGTTTTAATTGTGTTATATGAAATGTGAATTTTTTTTACACCTTTCATGCAATTTTTATATATATTTATATATCAGGGGATTTTCAGGAAACTTTATTCTTGGACCTGTGTATGAACCCTGTATTTCCTTATCTTTAACAATACAAAACGCGATCCTTCCTCTTTCTGTAACATTCTTGGTGTTTCCTTGTAAAACAGCTTCTTAGAGGTTGTGTTGTGCTGACTCTGCAGTTTCTTCATCCCCACTCATTTGCTGTCTCTGTACAGGGAGGAATCTCATTTCCTCCTGTGAGGGTTGGCTTAATTGGGCAGAGTGAACCCACACAGCTCTACTTGACTGTGTGGAATCAAGGGCTTTTTGTTTCATCAATTTTCCACCTTATACTGCCTCTCTCCATTTTTTCTCTTCACTGCAATGTTTCCTCACTCTACTGTTTCTGCTATGACAGACACTGCTCTTCTGAACACACAGCATGTTGCCTCCTTTAATGAGAGCATACAGTACCAGACTTCCAACACATTCTCATCACTTTCCTGTCCAACTCTGTAACACAAGGGTTAATCAGTATTCTGAATCTTTATCTACTGAACTGAACTGGTCAACTCTGGAACAACCTTCCTCAGTCCATCTTTCACCATATCTTTGACCTTCAATTTTTGATGTGCCATGTGTCCAAACATTGCATAAACTCTGGACTTTGATTTTGGTACACTCTTGTTGGGGAAGGGGAGAGTATTTTACAGGCATTCACCCTTGGGCCCCTCTGCATCAATGAAAGGCATTGGACTGTTAATGCGAAGGATATGGGTTTGGCTCTCAACTGAGCTCAGATTTCAGTGATTAAGGAGTTTTCTATGGGTTTACCTTTGTAGGATAATGGGCAGGGCCTAAAAAACTATATATTCCTTTCATTATAGGACCTATTACTTTTGAGGTTAAACAACCCCCAAAATCATCATTGTTATTCATATGGTTTTGGTTGACTGAAATTAGTTTGAACTCAGGTTTAAAAAACAAATGAAGTATGATTTATCTTTTTGGTAAGAAAACTTGTTCATATTTCAAGCTTACTTTACTAAGCTAAATAGTTCACTGACTGTTCTGTACATTGTCTCTGAACTAAATTTTACTTCCACAGCATTTAGATAATGTTAGGAATTTCAGTGGCAAAATGATTTTAATCAATATAGAGAATTTTTAAATTTGTATGGAAGAGGGTTAGTATATTTTGCCATAATAGTTAAATGTAAGGCAAATTTAAGCTACAGAAGCTCAGGGCATTAGTACCTCCCAGTTGTGGTAGGAGTAGGCAGACTTGAGCCATGCACAGATAGAAATGCTTATCAAATCAGCCCTTAACTCATCTGCTCACACAGACAAGACATAGTATAGGTTGTCTGCAAATCCTTTTCAGTACAAAATTACTTTATGGTATAGAAGTTCTTAGAAATTAGCTATTGTAGAACTAATCATCCATGAATTATTCAAGAATATTTTAATCAAACCATTGAATAAAAAATAATAGGCAAGAATGGTGTAGAAACAACACAGTAAACTGCAGAATTACATTTTTTTTTGTATTTTGATCAAGATAAGCTTGCATTCTCTGTAGCAGGAAAAATATGAAGCATAAATATTTTGGTTTTAGCTGTGTAATTGGCTTAAAACCAAATGTTCCAACTGAACTAATTTTATAAATCATTTGCAGGATTCCAACCCAAAGCAGCAGAATCCAATAGCAAACTTAGAACTTAAAACAACCAAGTCTTTACTTAATTTCGAACATAATGGAAAACATAAAGACCAACTCATAGAAAAGATTATATTCAAGTGTTATATTTGCACTTATTGGACAAAGTTCAAGAGCAATCTTAGAAGGCATTTAAAAGTTCATACTGGAGAAAAACCTTTTAAATGTGTTATTTGTTCTTACACTGCAGCACAGAAAGGTAGGCTTCAAGTGCATTTAAGAGTTCACACTGGAGAAAAACCTTTTAAATGTGATAGTTGTTCTTACACTACAGCACAGAAAAGTAGTCTTCGAGTGCATTTAAGAGTTCACACTGGAGAAAAACCTTTTAAATGTGATATTTGTTCTCATACTACAGCACAGAAAAGTCATCTTCGAGAGCATTTGAGAGTTCACACTGGAGGAAAACCTTTTAAATATGATATTTTTTCTTACACTACAGCACAGAAAAGTAGTCTTCGAGTGCATTTTGGAGTTCACACTGGAGAAAAACCTTTTAAATGTGATAGTTGTTCTTACACTACATCACAGAAAAGTAGTCTTCGAGTGCATTTTAGAGTTCACACTGGAGAAAAACCTTTTAAATGTGATATTTGTTCTTACACTGCAGCATACAGAAGTAGTCTTCAAAAGCATTTAAAAGTTCACACTGGAGAAAAACCTTTTAAATGTGATAGTTGTTCTTACACTACATCACAGAAAAGTAGTCTTCGAGTGCATTTGAGAGTTCACACTGGAGAAAAACCTTTTAAATGTGATATTTGTTCTTACACTGCAGCATACAGAAGTAGTCTTCAAAAGCATTTAAAAGTTCACACTGGAGAAAAACCTTTTGAATGTGATAGTTGTTCTTACACTACATCACAGAAAAGTAGTCTTCGAGTGCATTTCAGAGTTCACACTGGAGAAAAACCTTTTAAATGTGATATTTGTTCTTACACTGCAGCATACAGAAGTAGTCTTCAAAAGCATTTAAAAGTTCACACGAGAAAAACCTTTTAAATGTGATAGTTCTTCCACTACAGCACAGAAAAGTAGTCTTCAAGTGCAATAATATTATTAGCAATAATAACAAGGGCTACAACCTCAGTCAAACTAGGCGAAGAAATCCTGACAGTGTACTGAACCATTTACTGTTTGTGGATGATTTGAAGCTGTACACAGACTCTGACCAAAACCTGGAATGCCTATTAAGGATTGTCCATACTTTCTCCAGTGACATCAAAATGAAGTTTGGATTGGACAAGTGTGCTAAGTGTACACTTAGAGGGGGCAGGAAAATACAAGCCCATAACATCAATTTAGGAGGAGACACTGAGATTAAAGACTTGGAAGAGGATAGTTCCTACAAATATCTTGGGATAGAAGAAAATGGAAATATAGAACACCAGTAAATGCGAGAGAAAATCAGTGGAGAGTATGTATGAAGACTGAAAAAGATCTGCAAAACCCAACTTACATCAAAGACCAAAATAATAGCCATAAACCAACTTGCCATCCCTGTTATCAATTATAGTGGAGGTATCATAGACTGGCCACAATCAGAACTAAATAAACCAGATGTTAAGACCAGAAAAATCCTCACTCTAAACAGAACATAATACTGGAACCAGTGTCTTCCCAGATTGTACCTACCAAGGAAACTGGGAGGAATAGGATTGACTGAAGTTAACCAGCTGCACTGATCAGCGACCATCAGCATTGGGCAGTATCTGAAAAGTTCGAGTAGTCCTACAATAGCTCTGGTCCGTGACCACCACAACACAAGGGTAACACAACATACTTCCATAACCAAACTGGCCCAGCACTTTGGAGGCAATAATAAGACAGAAGAAGTAGAACCTGAAAGAGTACCAGCCACCTCAATAGCTAGAAAAGTCACAAAAGATTTGTCCAGGAACAACAGGCCAACCATGCAGAAGAATGGGAGCAACATCAAAGAGCTGGAAAATATTATCAGGAATTACAGAAGGATTATATCAACAAAGAAGGATCATTGGAATGGTTAAGGAGAGGAGTTCTGCAATATGATGGAGAGCAACTAATAATGGGTGCCCAAGATCTTGCACTCCTAACAAATGCATTTAAAAAAATGGCTGGAATAAGTACTAATGATAGATGTAGATTCTATCATGTTGAGGTAGAAAGTGTTGGCCCATCTAATATCAGGCTGCAGGGTGCTCCTGGCAGAGGGGTACTATACAGCCAGACACAATAAAATTTGTAAATATATTCACTGGAAGATTATGACAGCATTAGAATTAGAGTGCAATAAAAATGTATGGGAACACACACCTGTACCAATTACTGGAAACAACCATTATACCATATACTATGATACAATAATTCCAACAGCCACTTTTATAGACAATTCTGCAGTAAAACCGGACATAGTAGTGTGGGAGAAGAGGGAAAGGAGTGCCTTACTTATTGAGGTCAGTGTCCCAAATGACTATGGCCTTAATAGAGTGGAAAGGGAGAAAATTACCAAATACCAGGTGCTCATATATGACATAAAGAGAAACTGGAGATTGAAAGAAGCTGCCATTCTCCCCATCATAGTTGGGGCAACAGGTATGATTGAGGGGGGGAACAAACCCTAGCAACTTACCTGAACTCAATCCCAGGACATAGAAATCTAAATGGGGCCTTTAAAAGGAATGGTCACCCTCCTTAATGAATGCTAGGACAAGTTCAGACATAGTTGTATGGCTTTGGGTGGAAGCCCCCACTTCCAATTGTAAAAAATACATTGAAGAGTATAAACCAAGAGAGGCATGAAAGCCTCTCTCTGAAAGGGCAGGGTTGTCAGATCAAAGATGAATTAATAGATGATGTTTCTGTAAAAGAGGAACCAATTGATTTCAGCATTATTGAAAATAAAATTGAGAGCTCCAAAACTTTGAAAGAAGTTTTTGAACTTGTAGATGAAAATGATTCAGAGAGAGAGAGAGAGAGATTTTCAAGACCAAGGAGCTAAAATTGATGAGGAAATTCTTTTCAAACAAATTGAATGTTCTGAATTTTCATGTGTTAAGCTTAAACAATTGGAAATTAATGATGATAAACTGAATGATGATAGAAACCCTTCAAAAATGCAGGAGCATTCCCAGCAAAACTTAAAAACAGCAGTAAAATCCAACTTTAAGAAGAAGTTGTCTTCTACTAATGATAAACAAACTGAAAGATACTGTGCATTGGGTGCAAACTATGTTTGTGGTTTATTTCTTGTTAAGAAAGGAGAGAATCATAAATTTATAGAAAAGAAGAAATTTAAGTATTCAATTTGTTCATATAAATCAAAGTTAACAATTAATTTGGTAAGACATTTAAGAATTCACACTAGAGGAAAACCTTTTAAAAGAAGGGTGTGTTCATTTAGTGCAGTGGTACTCATTGCGTAGCTTACAAGGCAAATATATATAGCACATTTGGCTCGCAAGCCATGCAATGAGTACCACTGATTTAGTGCAACACAGGGTTCTAGCCTTAAAAACCATGTAAGAATTCACATTGGAGAAAGCCTTTTTAAGTGTGAGGGGTGTTTTTTTAGTGCAGCAACAAAGTCCAAGCTTAAATAGCATGTAAGAATTCACACTGGAGAAAGACCCATCAGATGTGGGGTGTTCTTTTAGTACAACACAGGGCTCTAGTCTTGAAAACCATATGAAAATGCCCACTGGAGAAAGGCTTTTTAAATGTGAGGAGTGTTTATTTAGTGCAGCAACAAAGTATAGGCTCAAATAGCATGAAAGAATCCACACAGGAGAAAACTTCCCACATGGTCCCAGCATATCATAAAAGGTGACTAAAAATAAGGGATAGGTGTGGGGGGGGAAACCCCTCCCACCTGTATGTTAATTTCCACAAACAAGAATGGAACATAATGTCTACTAAGGAAAGCTCACACACTGGCAAGACATCACCCAGAATAAAAAGGTCCCCTCAACTTGCTTATGCACCAGGGTGAGTGAGGAGAGGTATGGTGCAACTTTTCTCAGTCACAGAGGAGAAGAAACTTCACCAAAGGGATCAATGCAGGGGATCCCACCCTGGACCCCAGCAATTACAAGAAACATACATTGGTATGACACAATAAACTGGACCATTGGAGAAAAGAAAAGAACGTAATCCTTGTGGCAAATTGATGCTAGGCCAAGTTCAGATAGCCGCCTATAGTTTAAGTGTTTGGCTTCGGGTGGAAGCACCACTTACCACTATTAAAAATACTAAAAAGAATATAAACCAGGAGGTATTCCTCGGATGTCTTCAGTCCCACCATCTAGGGGTTTAGCAATAGGCTATGAGGAACACAAATGTGTAACCCCAACTAGCCTCAAACAAAAAGAAATATGGAAAGTCTACTAAGCAAAACTCATACTGGCAGGATGTTGCCCAGGATAAAAAGGTCCCCTCAACCTGCTTACACACAAGTGTGGGTGAGGAGAGCAATGGTGCAACTTTTCAAACCCAGAGGATAAACAACTTCACCAAAGGGATCATTGCAGGGAACCCCAGCAGTATCAACAAAAAGTGGCCCCAAAAAAACCCTATGTAGGTATGATAAGATAAAGTGGACTATTAAAGAAAAGACAATTTTGCACTGCTCCAAATACTTGCAGTTTGAGAAATGGAACAGACAGAAGAATGTAATCCTAGCGGAACAGATCAGGAAATCCAACCTACTGGAAGAAAAGAGAAACACCTCTGTCAAGAAGTTACAATCACTAGCCTCACAAGCACATAAGTACCTTACAGAGAAGGAAATTATTCACATGAAGCAAAGAGCCCTTAGGGAAGCAAATGAGGACTATATTGCCAGACAAGAAGAAAGAGAAGGAAAAAGGAAAAGATTATGGACAAGAGAAGAGAAATGGACACTGTTTCTTTCTGGCATACTTTGTAGCCCATATCAGAGACAGAAAGACATCACACGGGAATGGAGAGATATCTTCCACTTTTGTGCATATGACAGAAAGACTCCAGCTGCAAGATTGTCTCTTCAGAAGTACAACTTCATAGCCCAGAAAGTATTTAATGAACAAGAAATAGAATACATGAATGGTGAAATAGATAAGCTTATCCATAATAAAACCAGCCCAAAAATGAACCCCATTCCAATATTCCAATGCCTTGGCACAACAAAAAATGCTAGAGATGATTCATCTGATAGCCCATTTGACACCCAAAGCAAACAGCATACCAGTTAAACTTCTCTAATCAACTCAAACCACCAGATATGAATAGGTACTCACCATTACCTTCCCCATCCACATCAGGAACTCCTCCCCCTTCTCCACCACCATGGCAGGAAGATATAGATTTATAGCAAACAGAAACGGAGGAGGAATTAGCAAATCAAATTGAAATAGTTAAAACCATGAGTATGGAAAACCAGCTGCAATTGATCAAACTTAGTAAAAATAGACAATTTAAATAACTGTTATACAGAGTAAATGTAGCAGCAATTAATAGATTGGTCCCAGTCAACACAGATCTCACTGAACTTAATCAAATAAATTATACTGCTGGCCTATATATGCAAAAGAAACTTATCCCAAATTTCAAACCAAAATACCCCATCCCAGTCAAAACCACAAGTGTAAACCAAAACCTCCTCCCTGGAAAATTGAATTAACTAAACAGCTTACACAAGCCAGGCATGAAATGAACCAAATAAAACAATATTTTTGAGCATCCTCACAACAAGGAAAACTCAAAAAATAAATATGGAAAATAAAAGAGTATAACGTGTGAGAGAGTGAACTGCATGACAAGGTGCTGTACTTGGAGGGAAGAATCCCAGCCATAGCCACAAGAATCAGGAATAAACAAAAGCAGATAAACATGAAAAACCATAACAAACAATTTTCATCCAACCCTAGAGGCTTTTACCAAAATCTTAAGAGAAAGAATAGTAGTCCATGACCCACCAGATCAGGTCAGTTGGAGTCATACTGGAATTCCTTCTTTGAAGCCCCAGGATGCTGACTGGATAGAGACCATCAGAGTAGCAAATGAGGGTAAACTGGAAATGGAGGAGTTATTTGTGATGGAAGATAAGGTAAGAAAGAAATTGGCAAAATTATCCAACTTAAAAAAACCTGGCCTAGATAAGCTACCAAATTTCTGGCTGAAACAGAATATGGCATTACACCATCATTACTCTTGTGCTTTTCACAGAATTTTGCAGGGAGAAGAAGAAACACTAGAATGGCATACAAGATACAACCCTCATCCCTAAAACTCATGAGACAAATCTCCAAAATAGATACTTCTCAATTTGCTACCTCACTACCACCAAAAACTATTTACTGGTCTGACTGCAGACAGTATACCAGTATACCTTGGGATAGAAGAGAAGGGTAATATAGAACATTGGCAAATGTGAGAGAAAATCAGTGGAGAGTATGTGTGAAGACTGAAAAAGATCTGCAAGGCCCAACTTGCACCAAAAACCAAAATAACGGCTATAAATGAACTCGCCATCCCTGTTATTTATTATAGTATCTATTGGGAAAATAGACTGGCTACAATCAGAACTGAACAAACTAAATGTTAAGATCAGGAAATTCTTCGCTCTAAATAGAATAACATTCTGGATCCAGTGCCTTCTCAGATTGTACCTGCCAAGAAAATTGGGAGTGATGGGAGTGACAGGTTAACCAGCTGCACCAATCATTGACCATCAGCATTGGGCAGTATCTGAGGAGCTCTTCTAACCCTACAATAGTTCCAGTTCATGAATACCACCCCACAAGAATAACTCGGCAAACTTCTATAACCAAACTAGCCCAGCACTTTGGAGGGAATAGTATGACAGAAGAAATAGACACTGAAAGAGTGCCAGCCATGTTAATTGCTAGGAAAAGTTGCAAAAATATTTGTCCTAGAACAACAAGCCAAACAGGTAGAAGAATGGGAACCAACACCAAAGGGCTGGAAAATACTATCAAGAACTTCAGAAGGACTACATGAATAAAGAAGGATTATTGGAATGGGTAAAGAGAGGAGTTCTGCTGTATGTTGGAGAACAGCTAATACTGAGTGCCCAGTATCTTGCACTCCTAACAAATAGATTTAAAAGAAGTGGCTGAACTCAGTAATAATGATAGGTGTAGATTCTATCATGCTGAGGTGGAAAGTGTTGGTCATCTAATATAATGACAAAATCATTCCTACAGGGAGATATTATCCAAAACAGAGCTATGAACCCTGATATAGTAATATGGGACAGAGAGAAAAGAAAGGGACAGATTACTGACATAAGCATCCCCAATTATTATGGACTAAACCAGTGGTGGCCAACCTTTTTTTGATGCATCCCATTTTTAGGTTAGGTTTAATTCGGATGTGCCAAAAAAAACTTTGTGAAAAAATTACTAATAAATATAATATAATATTTACCTTAACTAGAAATATAATGTGAAAAATATTTACCTTAATGACCTCGATGCGCCACTTCAAAGTACTTGATGCGCCAAGGTTGGCCACCACTGGACTAAACCAAGCAGAAAGGGGAAAGATAACCAAATACCTAGATAAAAAAAAATGATGTAAAAAGAACGTGGTTGCTATATGAAATAGAAATAATACCAGTGATAATGGGAGCAACTGGGCTGCTCAAGAAGAATTTAAATTCATATCTAGAACAGATACCTAACAACCCAACAGCCCGAGAGATATAACTGGAAACAATTCAGGATAGTGTTACTATCTTGAAAAGAGCCCTTGCAAGCATTGTTAATGGAAAAAACACATCTGGTTTGACCCTGGGCTGGGGTCCCCAGAATGTGAAAAGAAAAAAGTCAAAAGAAAATATAAGCCAGAAAAGAGGAAAAACTTTAAAATGTGATATTTTTTCTTGCACCACAGCAGTGAAATGTTGTCTTTCAGAGCATTTAAGAATTCATAAATTAAATTAAAGTATTAGCTCAACAAATAAAGAAGAGAGTTGAGGTAAAAACTAAAACCAAAATCATTTATGTGCAAAGAACCCAAGTGCTCTTTATAAAAATCTAATATGAGACATGATAAAAGTAAAGCAACTGCCAGACCAAAATGCCCTGGCTAACTACTGGAGGCAACTTTTCCAAGGTAGTGCAACACAAGAATGAAGCTGATTTGATAGAGAAAGTGAGACAGGTCAATAGAGATACAACAAATTGAAAGTATCACCATAATGCAAAACACTTCAAAATGGGCAAGCTTTACCAACTTCAAAAGACCAGCTCCCAAACTTTTGGATTAAACAGACTACTCCAATACATAAGTACTATAAACAGGCCTTTCAACAATTGATAAATGGTGAGGAAGATGCCCCCAGAATGGGTGACAGGGAACACTATTTTAATACCAAAGTCACAAGAAATTCACCTCCCCCAAAAGCCAAAAGTATAGGCCTATCGGTTGTTTACCCACTACATATAAATTATTGACTAATAATAGCAGATCACATATACAGCTATCTTATAGAAAACAATTACCTAGAATAAGAGAAAGGGTGTAGAAGATGATGCCTCAGAATGAAGGATAAGCCTCTAATCAACCAAACTGTAATTGAAGATTGTAAGGAAAGATGGAGGAATTAGAATGCTATTGACAGTGTGCCCCATTCATGGATTTTAAAATGTATGGAGCTATACAATACAGACAATAAGACAATACATTTCTAAGCAGAAGAATAGAGTATTGGAGAATATAACCCTAACCCATGAACAGAGTGAAATCAAATTAGGAAATGTCCATAGCCAAAGAGTATTTTCCAGGGTAACAGTTTACCTCTGTTTTATTGCCTCACCCTGAACCCCTTAAACTCCTGAAAAGCAATAGCGGCTGCAACCTGTCAGAGGGAAGACAGATCCAACTATGACCATAAACCATTTGTTATTTATGGATGAATTAAAGCTGCATGCTGAAAGTAAGGAGATAGCTGTGTGGAAGATTGTGACAATAGACAGATGAAAGAACCTTGTACATGCTTACAAGAAGCCTCACGCTTCTGTCTCGTCCCAAGCTAGTCTGTTAGGTATAAAATGGGCGGTCCTTATGGTAGCTGAGGTGTGTTCGGATTGGTGCACATAACTGCTCTAACACAATCACTGACGTCCATTATTACGTCACTTCTGCTACATTTTAGTGTTTAAAATACAAATGATTAAGAAGCAGAATGGAGCAAGTTTCGGGATGTTGGGATGGTTATGGAGCAATCCTAGTCATCATAATAGCTGGGCATTACATTATACCGTCTCAATATATACTGTAGATTATAGAGAACGACTAATTCGGCAAATATCCCAAATCATGGCATGATACCCAAGTTATTTTGACGCAGGTCTAAATTATTTGCTCAAATGCAATTTTTGATATTAAGTAATTGTTGTCAAATTCCTCAATGAACCTCTCACGCGCTCGCATTTCGAGGAAGTCACGGTCGTCTCACTAATAGCTAGTTTATCCATTGTTTTAAGTGGTAACCTATTAAACGAACTATGTTAAACCTATTCCATCTTATGAAAGTCATTAGTCTAAAGCAAGACTGGTGGGCCGTGAATCAGAGAAATTTGCATTTGATTTGTTCATCGTAATTATTACGTAATATAGTATACTGTATATAGTAGTATATAAGAGTTTATTGGTAGCATATCATATGACAATTTCCATAAACATGTGATGACCTCGATGTTGCCAGTTTTAATTTTTTTCCTGAAACTATTACCTTCTCATAGTTTGTTTCAACAATGTATATATTATCATCTCCACGAGCGTAGACATTGCAAGAAAAGATTCTAACTAAGGATAAGTAAAGTTCTTTCATGGTCACAATATATACTTTTATAGATGTCAAACATAAAAATATAATAAAATTCTATATTAACATAAATATATATTCGATACACATTTACGTCATGGCTTTAACATCAGTATTTCATATAGCTTCCTCCAGCATCAATACCATGCACCCCTTCTGAAATTGATTTCGGTTGTGAAGGGTACCAACCCTTCGAATGGTAATAATAATCAGCCAATTTCCTATTTTGTTGAACATATGCATAAAAAATTCGTCTTAAAAGCCAAGGATCCAAATATTGTCAGCAATAGTTTATATCCCAACTGAATATAGTCAGCCATCAACAGTATAATCATTTTATTTCCATAACTACTCATGACTACTCTGTCATAGTAAATAACCTTATTATGACTTAGGTAGTATGGTAATTCTGAGTGGCGGCCTCTAGCCACATACGTTAAACCTATCAGTGCGTCTAAGACCAGACTCTTCTGTTTCTGTCAATTCATTGTAAGTTTAAGGTATTTTGCTCTTTGTCTTTCTATGTCTAGGGCATTAAAATATATATTTGAGTTTGTGTTTAGCATTTCCTCCTCCCTTCGTAATTCCCCACCCAACCTCGTTTCCTTCGACATAGCAACGCTTACCTCCATCCTCATTCCACTTCCTTCATTAAACCTATTATCGCTTTTACTGTCCCTTCCTTCCATCCTTCAATGTCAGCGTTCTTAAACCTAGCACATAAATTATATAATATGGAATCTAACACCTTAGATCTCTACGCATTCAGGTTACTTGAAGACGCCTGTCTTAGGGGAATCTAAGTGTTGAGAGTGGGCTTGAGGGGTAGTCTATAGATTATTACAGATGACCTTGAACGCTCCAACTATTTAAAAATGATTATTTATTACACACATCATATGGCCATAATACACACATGAATTTAAATATCTCTTACACTATAGTAATGGAATTGAATCCTACCAGAGTTAAAAAGTCGCAAAATATGATAGATTAGTTTGTATTAAGAGGTCACTAAGAGAAAAGGATTTGGAGTAGAGCGGAAGGCAGAGAGTATATTTTCTCGAGTTTCGGTTATTATTAACGTTATATGGATACATTGCCGATGTCCCTGTTGAAGACCTCTGATGGGATACGGTGTGATCAGAGAGAGAGAGTTACAAGGAAAAGAAGTACCTCAAAAGGCCTTGCGGCCCATACCGAGGAGGTACCAATAGCAACAGTGCCAGGGAAAATTTTCTACACCCTCAAATAGTGTGCAAAATTTGGTCTAACCTTTTCTTGAAATGATCCACAGAGGAACTGTTCACAACTTCCGAAGGTAACCTGTTCCACGTGCCACAGATCTTATACGTAAAGTAATTCCCACACTAGTCCTAGACCGTTTCAAATCCAACTTCCAACCATTGTTGTGAGTTGGGTTATCATTTAAACTAAACATACTTCTAAAATCGACATCGTTGAACCCGCGTAAGAGCTTGAAAACCTCGATCAGTTGACCGCGCAGCCTCGGAGTTTCCAGCGAAAACAAGTTCAGGGCGCGTAACCGTCGATTTTAGCCCATATGCCTAACGGAAGGGATTAATTTTGTGGCCCTCGCCTGCACTCGCTCCAGCCTCTCAATATCTTTCCTGAGGGTGGGCGACCAGAACTGCACAGCATACTCCAGGTGCGGCCGAACCAGAGAATTGTACAGAGAGAACACAATCTCCTTGTTCCGAAGCTGAAATTGCCTCCTGATATAACCCAACTTCTGGGCTTTCTTTTCCATCTCTACGCACTGTTTGGTAAACTTAAGGTCGCTGCTAATTAGCACACCCAAGTCCTTTTCCAAATCAGTCGCCTCGATATTACTCCCCAAAATCGAGTAGTCCGACTTGGGATTGGCGTAGCCAATGTGCATCACCTTGCATTTACCCAAGTTAAACGGCATTTGCCATTTTTCGGACCACTCTCCTATCCTACCTAGGTCCGCACGCAGTTCCTCGATCGCTTCGGGCGTCCCAACATTGGCCCCAAGCTTGGTGTCATCAGCGAATTTGGCGATCCGACTGACGATGCCACCGTCGATATCATTTATGAAAATGATAAACAACAGCGGCCCCAAAACGGAGCCCTGAAGAACCCCACTAGTGACCGAGGCCCAACCCGAACTAGCCCCTTTAATTACAACCCTCTGCCGCCTATTCTTCAGCCAGTTTTCAATCCACCTACCTACTTCCCGACCGATACCCAGCGCGCGCACTTTCGCCATTAGCCGGCGGTGAGGTACCTTATCAAAGGCTTTCTGAAAGTCAAGATAAAGTATATCAATGGCCCTACTCTTATCGTACTCACTCAACATGACGTGGAAAAACTCGAGCAAGTTGGTGAGACACGACCTATGCCGTCTAAACCCATGTTGGGAGTCCCCAAGCAGCTTGTAGGAATACAAATGGTCAACGATCCTATCCGCTATTATCCCTTCTAATAATTTACCTACAACTGAAGTGAGACTAATGGGACGATAGTTCCCTGGACTTTCGTGATCCCCTTTCTTAAAGATAGGGGTCACATTGGCTTCCCTCCAGTCACCAGGCACCTGGCCCGTCTCCAACGATTTATTGAAGACTGTAGCCAGGTGGGGAGCCACCTGGTCGCGCACCTCCCGCAACACTTTGGGGAGAAACTGGTCTGGCCCAGGAGCCTTAAACGCGCTCAGTTTGTCTATTCTATCGGCAACGACTGTCGCGGTACATCGAACACTATCCAGGCCAGCACCTTCGTGCCTCACGCCTGGCTCGGGGAGGAGAGAGAAGAGAGAGAGAGAGAGTGAGAGTTAAAAAACTTAAACTATCTGGAGGATATTAAAGCATCAACAGCAAATTTGAAGTACAAAATAAGGCATTAAGGGGAACAGTAACCATCTTGAAAAGAGCGCTCAGGATTAACTTGTATCAATGAGCACTGCATGACAAAGATAAGTCACTGGAATGGCTAAAAAGAGGATTTGAAATTGATAAATGATGATAATAGGAGCACAAGATCAAACTCGCTGCACAATTTGATTTAAAAAAAAGTGAGGGGTCTCCAACAATGACAAATGTTGTTTCTTCTACCAACAAACAAATTGCCAGCTACTTAATATGAGGGTGCCAAACCCTCGTGACAGATGACCACTATACAAAGAGAAACAACAGAATATGTAGTTTACTACACTGGAAGATTTGCAAAAATAGTGGCATAGCAGCTAATGAAAAACCCTGAAGGCATGAGCCCCAACCAACTACAGGAAATGACACTCAACATATTTCATGACAGAGTGATCGCAGAAGGACTGATTGAAAATGGGGCAGTGAAGTCTGACATTATCAAAGTATAAAAGTGGAAGTAAAGCAAATATCATTTATGTAAGTATGCCAAGTGACTGGCAAAAACAGAACAAAGAAAGAAAAGGAACATAACATAATAAATAAAGGGTGATCCAGAGAAATGGGACCCAAAAGAAACCCCTGTAACTCTTAAAGTATAAGTCCTTTTATAAAATCATACGCATCATTCGAAAGAGGATAGTTACAAGTTTGTACAGGATTGTATAGGTTTTGACAATACAAGACAAGATAAGATACAAAACAAAATAAAAGCATGGCAGTTTTGCGTCAAACGTTTCCAGACGAGTTAATCTCAAGATTTGGAGACGTTGAATGGCCCGCAAGGTCTCCGGATTTTTCTCCCTTAGATTATTATCTCTGGGGATATTTAAAGAGTAGGGTCTACAGAAATAACCCAACGACCTTGCAAGAATTGAAGGCCGCCATCACAAATGAGATACAGGCCATACCACCGCACACTCTTGCAAAAGTGATGCAGAACTTACAAGCGAGAACACTGGAATGCTTGGCAACTAATGGAGCACATTTGAAAGGAGTCATTTTTAAAAAATAAATATTTCATAATAAACTTGTAACTCTACTCTTTCGAATGATATATAGTTTTTATAAAAGGAATTAAATATTAAGAATATTTGGCTTTTTTTTATGGGTCCCATTTATCTGGATCACCCTTTATAACACCAACAACAGGTGTAGTAAAATAGAACTTATCATAGTATCTGGACCAGATATCAGGTAGACCATCCACACTGGAAGTACAGATATAATCTGAGAAACTTTAACCACCTTGAAATGTGCCTTTGGGAGTAAATTTAAGTCTAATAGCACTTGTCCAACTTTAGGCAAAAGTTTGTGTAATTAAACTTGCTCATAAAAGAATATAAAGCAACTGAGAAAAACAGTGTGTATGAGAAAAAGCATTTAAATATGGGATATGTTCCACATTGCAGCACAGTAAATGAGCTTCAAATGCTCTTGAAAGTTTCATCCATAATGAAACTAGGTTATCACAGGCAGAAAGGAATATTAGAGAGAAAGAATAGAAACTAAGGCAAATAACACAAAGTATATTGAGGAAAAAGGTTTAGTTGTCATCAAAATTTAAAAGATCATAGACACATTTCAGAATAAATGAGGAGAAAAGGAAAGAGAGGACATTTGCAGAGGACCTATCAAAACTGTACAGGGAGTTTAGAAAGGATAAACTGAAGTTACAACACCCCTCCAAAAAGAATGTCAAGCAGTTCTGGAAGAGTATTCATGAGGGTAAGGTCTGAAACAATGAAGATGTAAATTGAGAATAGTGAGTGGAGGAGGTGAGGATATCAAACAAATGGAAATGGAAGAAATAATGACACCAGAGATTAATAGGAAGATGAAGAAAGTATAGTACTAGGCCAAAAAAACAAAAATTCTGGCTTAAGAAATTAACATCACTGAAAGAACAACTAACAGAATGCTTAATTAAATAAGGGAACAATAAATATTAGGGTGGAATGGATGACCAAAGGGAAGAAATCATCATCAAAATCTGAGGAGTTACACATTGTGATCATAGGAAATATTTAGGCCAGGATTAGGCCCTACATTTCATAATTCCATATAAATAATTATAATAAGCATTGCCTTAATTTACTGTTGTGTAGTTGTTCTTTGAGTATTGGCTTGGCCCCAGTGCCAGCCTTAGGCTGATGCAGCTGCTTTGGGCCCCACACTAAATTTATGACTAAAGAAATACTAATTTGTTGATTATCAAGAGAGTATAATATAATGCAAGTTCATTCAGTTGTTTACTGCTGGCATTACTATAATTACATTAATTTGGATTAATTTGGATTAAATTTATATTTGTTGATAATGGCCTATTTTGAGTTTTAGTTTGAGGGTCCTGCAAACTCTAAGGCAGGCTCTGCTTGTTCCAGGTCAATCTTTCTGTTTAGGGTGTAGCCCATTCACCAAATGCTCACTTTCAGAATGTTCTGCCCAATGAACACTTTTTCTAGTGTATGTTGGGTGGAAGATTATGTAAATAAATATTTTTGTAAACATTGGTTGATTACCCAATATTAAATGTTTTCTCTATATTATCATTGCGTTGTTCTTCAATTAATGTGTATATGTAATATAAAAATAGTAATATGTAAATCGGTTAAATTTTGTCTGTGATGCCATTATAGTTTTGTATCAAAATGAGTACAGTAATCCCACATTTTACAGAAGGGTTACATTCCGTAAAATACTTCCATAAGTGGATTTCCAGTATTGAATCATGTTTTCCCATTGAATTCCAGCAATAACTGTGTTATTAGACCGTTATTAGTGTTATTAGACCGTTCCTCTTTTCTCTCCTCTTGATTTTCCATGTCCCTTGTTCCTCCTTGTCATTCTTCATGCAAGTTTCTTCCGTTCTTCCAAGGCCTCTCCCGTTCTCCCCAAGCTCTCCGTCCGTTCTCGATGCAAGTCCTTTGTCCTCTCTTTTCCAGGCTTTTTCCACCAGCGTCCTTTTAGTTTGTTGGTCGGTTGATCGGTAATGTATATACTACCGAGCACACACTGTCACACAGTATATAAATACTAGGCTGACCATACGTACCGTTTTGAACGGGACAGTACCGTTTTTTTATATTTCCTGGCCGTCCCGTCGTTTTAATAAAAATGTCAATTTTGTCCCGTTTTTAATAAAAACTTTTTCATGAATACAGAATATTACATAACCCCCGTCCCTTTTTTGCCATCCCAATGTCCCGTTTTTGTCTCAAGGAAATATGGTCAGCCTAATAAATACTAATGTGGAGAATAACTCTGATGAGCAACCAATTGGTTTCATCCACCCAGTTATTGACATAAAAGGAGTTTAATAATTGTTAGATTAACTACCTACCTACTCAGTGAACCATTTTCGTTACCTCCCAACTACCCACATGTATCAGTTTTCTATAGATAACACCCCCACAGAACCAACATCGTTTCTTCGATGTTGTACTAGCAAGTGTTGAATCTTCTATTGGAAGATCACTTCGTTGGTCAGCTGACATCGTCTCAACCAGTGGTGGACAAATAGTTGTCGCAGCCAGGCCCGGATCCAGACCAGTGCTCACCGATGCCAGGGCATCGGTCAGATAAATTTTGGCATCGTTTCGCACTGGTCAGATTTTTTTGAAAATAGCGCCCCTTAGCGAGACTGCCTTGAAACGATACTCTCTGCTCGATTTCTGCTGGAAAATGCATAGGAACTTATACTTCGCGCATGCGCCGTACACTTTTTAATTTCTCAAATGTTTTCAAGCGCCATCTTTGTATGTAACAGGTGTTTTGCAATGCAGCTCTAATTTCACTTTGAATAAGTCTATCTTTTGTATTTTTTGTGTTATAATATTTTATATGCTAAAGTGAATCTGAGTGAACGTCGAGGTCTACAGAAAAATGAAGAAGGTACAAGGAAAGATCGGGACTTTCTTCAATACCAGTCGGTAAGTCGGATCAGACAATGATTTATTTTATGCTTGGAAAATCAGTCAAATTGTAGAATAATATATTCAATTCTACTCCTCCCTACTGGGGGTCTCACAATGTCACCTTATCATTATTCATATTATTGGTCATTCTTTTCAGGGAAGTACCACCAGTACCTTCTTGCTCAACTGACATCTTAGATGATTTGGGTGACAGACCATCGCAGAAAAGGAAGCTTGATGAAATCAGATTTGACGCAGATGATCCAGTGTGCAAAATACAGAACACAGACACGACATGTGGTAAGAATTGATTTCTTATATTGCTGCCGTTAACTAAAAAAATATCCCATTCATTTATTGTCATGAATGTAGTACAAAACAAGTTTGAACAAGATGTTCTCTACAATTTATACTGAAACTAATCATAAATTGATGGTTTTATGACTGGAATTAAAAAGAATATTGTTTTGAATTTTAGGTGAGGAAATATCATCATCAAACCTCAGGAATGACATCGGCCTGTATTACCAGTGTGTGAGCGATTTGAATGATAAGTAGTATGAGCTTTGGACTTCCCACTGGCAACCTACTGCAAGATACAAGTTTCCAGGTACCAACAATTATGGCAGGAAGCGATTCTTCAATGGAGAATGGCTAAAGATGTATCCCTGGCTGGTGTGTTCACCATCAGAATGTGGCACATTTTGTTTAACCTGTGTGCTGTTTGGTATAGCAAGTGGTCACAACAGCAGCAAGTTGGACAAGCTGCACAAGTCACCTTTGACCAACTGGGTAACAGCTACAAATAAATTGGCCGAACATAATAGCAAGTCAGATTTCCACAAACACGCAACACTTTTTGCTGATAATTTTCGCAGAATCATGTCCAACAAGTCACAACCAGTGAATCGACTTATTTCATCAGCAATCAGCAAACGTGTCGCAGCAAACAAACAAAAAGTAGCATCAATGATGAAGACTGTGATCTTGTGTGGTAGGCGGAACTTCGCTCTTCTAGGGGACCATGAAGATGCTGAAGACGACTCGAAGAACAGAGGCAATTTCTTGGCACTGTTGCAGTTCCGCGTGGATGCTAGTGATGTGGTCCTCGAAGAACACTTGAAATCAGCTCCCAAGAATGCAACATTAGGGTGTGTCAATTTTGGGGGTGAAATGACTAAATTGAAAATCATGTGATTTGGTAGCAATTTAATGTAATCATTTGGCATACAAAATAATATCCTTGCTTCAAAAACAATAAAAAATAACTCCTACCTACATCAATTTTAATTAAAAAATTCCATTTTTCCGTAAATTCGTAACAAAATAACAAATGTGTGCAAACATCCTATCAACATTTAAATTGGCAATAAGATAAGCACACCGGACAAAAAATTAGTCACCCCTAATAGCACCGATAGTAGGAAGTTCAAGGTCACACAGAGGGCACTGATGTAGCATTGGTAAGTGACAAGTAGCGGTGACGTAGCACACAGGATCAGATCTGTTTCGTGAGGTGGTGAAGAACAAAGTGTGTGTTGGATATAGTCTGCAAAATAGGTCGTGAGGCAGACGTTACTCAGTGGCAAAAAGGAGCCATCGTGTTTGGCAGAGCCCACGGACACAAAATGTCTGAAGTAGCCCAATTTGTTGGTGTGTCAACGCGTACTGTCCAGCGAGTTTACAAAGAGTGGTGTAGTTCGCAATCAACTGACAATCGACAGCATAACTGTGGCCGGAAAACAATTCTCGACAATAGGGGCCGCCGCCATGTTTCTCTCTAGTAACTGCAAATCGTTTTCAAACCAGAGAACAATTGCTCCAAGAAACCAATGAGGTTCTCCAGCGACCAATTTCCGAACGGACATTGCGACGAGAACTGCATGCGATGGACATCTGGAGCAGGGTACCACGGAAGAGGCCGCTGTTAACAGCAAGTCACAAATTGGCACGTTATAAATGGGCTCAGAGGCACAAAAACTGGACTGCGGCAGATTGGAAACGTGTAATTTGGTCCGATGAGTCCCGTTTTTGTTTGTTCTCCAATGATGGGAGGCGACGAGTACGTCGCAGGTCCAATGAAGCCTTTAATCCTGAATGCGTCGAAGGTGTTGTTCAGGCTGGAGGTGGTTCCGTGATGTTCTGGGGATGTTTTTCGTACCACGAAATGGGCTATCTCGTTCCAGTGACGATGAATTTGAACCAGCAGGCGTACCTCCGCATACTAAACTCGCCGGATTCGTGCGGTTATCAAGGCCAGAGGCGCCGTCACACGTTATTAGGTACATTCTGAGAGGGGTGACATTTTTTGTCCGGTGTGCTTATCATTCAGAGTCTTTATTTGAAAGTAACCAATGCAGTCATGTCCTTTTTGCTGCGGTTCCTTGACATCAACATTCGGCTTGCTACTTGCGCTTTGATGTAGCCTTCTCGCCTCTCGTGACTGTAAACTTGACTAGCTGCTTCTGTGACCATTTTCACACATCTCTCCACACACTGAGTGTGAGAAGGCCACTTTCGCACTTGCATTAGGGCCTCTTTAAGTTGTGTTGAATCTTTGTTTGTTATACATGTTGTCAGTGGTTGCTCCAAAACTTCCGAACTCAAGTTAACTAATTCTGACAATTTCGTGGCATTGACGTTTATCGGAGGTACCTTCCTTGTCTGAACAGAGCAGTCTCCCAGCTGGTCATCATCTAGTGATGTTCCTCTAAGCTTTAGAATGATTTCCACAGCCTCAGTTCGCTCTTTGGTACATTGGCTGCAGAGTATTGCTTGCAAAACTGCCTCTGGCCTAGCATACCAAGCGGACCTTCTCACCACAGGTAACACGATGTCCACCACTACTTTCCTTTGGGTTCTCAGTAGCTGTAATTGAAACAAGATGTGGTTGGGCCCCTCCATCCACATTGAATTAAGTTTTACATTGAACCAGTGAGGAAGATAAAACCCAGTAATAAATTCAACAATCAACATCAAATTCTGTAGCATTTTGCCCTTCAGTGCATGTTTGGAAACCCAAATCCTGCAGAAACGAATCGCTGAAGTTAACCAACGACTGTGACTTACGGGTCCAATCTCCAAGAGAGCCAGATTTTGAGGCAACTCTCCTGATCTGATTGCTTGAACAATACGATAAGCGTAAGATTGATCCGTGCTGAGGTCTTTGATAACTTCTTCAGACAACACTGGAAGGGGAGGGCCTACTTCGACCTTTGGAAATTTTGTATTTATTTCTAATTCCGTTGCTTCATCTAGCATGTTGCCAAGGGGGCCTGACCACTTGTTGTTGCTCTTTGTAGGACCATCAAGTTCCTGGATGAGACGACGAAGAGTAGTTCCCCTGTGTGCAAATCACATACAATCCAAACAAGCCTTCTTCCAAGTTTTTTCTCTAAATGCGTCATAACACCGCCCTGCCATCCAGCGTTCACCGCAGTTGAGTCTCCACCAACGGCCTGCAGTGAACTGTCAAGTCTTCTTTCTTGAAGCCAACATATTATTTGATCAGCAATTGCCTCTGCATGTTTCTTGCCTTCTACTTCTGCTCCAGGATCAAAGTGAAACAAATAGCGGCCACCAGGTTCGGAACACACAGAGTAGTGTTCTTCTTTGATGAGACCGGGAAGCTTTCTGTCCATTCCCTCTACCTCTAGGAGAACTTTTGTGTCATCTCTTCTTCCATCAAACAAAAGGCAAGAGAGACCTTCCTCCTTCAAATCTTTTTCATGCTGATCAGATATTTCCTTCATTATTTTTTCTTGTGCTCTTCTTATCTTATTATGATCTATCACTAAGGATGTATCCTCTCGGCTGATGAGGCCTGCATCTGTCCAAGCGGCAGTGGCAATCTCTGCAGTCTCTCGTAGCCCCGTATGGTGGCGAATACTGGCAAGGGCAATATTTGAGATGTCTTTAGTGTTGTATTTCATTCTCTTCGGCGAAGGTTCAGATGGCATTTTGGAGCTATCATCTGATGTTGCTTCTTTCTGTTCATCTGAAGAGCTTTCAAAGAAGTGAGAAACCTCTTGATAGAGCTCTTCATCTCTCTGGGTGGCTTCTTCACTCTTCTTTTTCTTCCTTTCTTCCCTCTCTCGGATTTTATCTTCTTTCTTAGCAATAACAATCTGTTTTTTGGTTTCTGAATAATCTGCCGAACCAATCTGCATACTTCCTTGGCCTCCTGCCTTTGTTCTCTGCGCCTTTATGAAAGCCAGCTCCAAAACAGGGATCTACTTCTGACGAGGACAGCGACAATCAATGTGAGGGTGAGGTTCTCTTCTGCATGAGGGAGAACAATTGGCTTCAGAACACAACTCTATGGGACACTGGCAGTTAAAAATTTCAAGAAGAGTATCAAGTGTGTGCAGAAATTTATTTTTCTTTGCTAGTTTTCCTTTACCAAGTCATGTCTCACTGCTTTGTGCCACAGCTTTGTTAATTTTAGCTCAATAGTTCTATACTGATTGAGTACAGGTGGTTTGAATAACACATTAGCTTTTTTCCACTGATGCAGAAGAAGGGTAATCATGTCCCTTATGAGCTCATTCTCTGTGTAGTTCCTTCTATCCTTTGTATTTTGTTGACAAAGGAGTAACCCTAGTCTCAGCATGTCTCGCACTGTTGGTAGTTCTGATACGGGAAGCTCCTTGCCTGTACCGACTAACAGGCTCAAGTGGCATGATGACTGACCTCTTGTCTTCAATTTTGGCATCTTAGGAATATCTGAAAAGAAAGAAAAACATTTAAGTATTTTATATCAATTACGATGTTTCAAAGTTTAGTCATTCGATGTTCTAAAATTCAATAAAAAATATTTCATGGGATTACAACATAATTAGACAGAAGAATATGATAATAATAAATAATTGTAATAATCAATAATCCATACTTACAGTTAAACGGTAGTATTCGTCTAGTAGAATAACTATGAAGTAGGTACAAGAGCAATAACAGCAAACCACCGTCTACGACATCTAAGAGGCAACTGAGGACTGAGAGTGAGGGACAGTTCTATTCCAAATAAAATATAAACAAAATAAATAAAAATAACAACCCTCGTTTCTAACCAACTAGTGAAGTTGGGTTTCCCTAATTAACAAAAAGAAGAAAGAAAAAAAGTTTCCGAGACAAAGAAAAACGGAGCTTTGTCCATTCTTGAAAATTTTTGACTGCATGAAGCAGGCTAGTTTTTTCGTAAAATAAAAATGCTCGTGGTTACCCAACTAACCGGGTAACTTAGTCAACCTTAAACCTTATAACCTTATCCTTACTAACCACTGCAATTAAGCAAAAACCCTGTTTAACTAAATGGAGGCCTATCAGAACTAGGTATAAGTAAGTTAATTAAAGAAAATAACTAAGGTAAGAGAAAAAACTAGGTACCTAGACGAAACTCGAACCGGGCTACAACTGCCCTAACTCAATAATTAAATGGCTGTTATAGCCCCTATTAAAACTTAAAGGCAATATAGCCCTAACTTAACTTGAGTAAAACCTTCAAAACCTTAAACCTTTAAAAACAAAAACTTAAGGGCAATACCGCCCTAGCCTAACTTAACCTGCCAAACCTAGGTCTGGGAAATAGCCCCTACAAATAAATAACCTAGCAGTGTGTTAAATAATAACTTAAAACTTAACAAATAAAATTCAAATCTGGAAACTAAATGAAACTTATGGATTAGTTAGAAACAGAAAGGGTAACGTTCAACTGGCAACTTCATTTTTGGTAAGTCTAAATTAATTTTGATGAATTTAGCTTCACCATAGTTAGTAATCTGGCTGCTGACCAAATTTTAACCTGAAAACCACTGCAACCTACAGTGAAAAAATTTGTAGCTATGTTGACAGTGTCTAAATAGGCCATTATTATTTCTATAATTACTGTGTCTATTTAAAGTAAACTTAATCTTAATATTACACCTAAACCTAAATAATCTTTCTCTCTCAAAAGTAAAATAAAATATTTCAATAAAATTTTTCAATATGGCGCCCCCGGGTGGGCAGTCGAGAAGTTAGTTACCCTTTTTTGTTTTATTTCTGATACAATAGTTTTAAATCCAGTGAATTAAATTTTTTACATAATCTGAAAATTTAATTATAAATATCATTGATAATATCATTTATAATATTAAACCTAAAAAATGGCTAATGAAACTGAAGCCACTCCAGGAAAAAGTATGGAGACATGGTTGGGAAGTGATGTGAAAGCACTTGAAACTAGTAAATTGGTAAAAAGGAGGGGAGCAATCAGAACCTCAGTTACTAAACTTTTAGCTACAATCAAAGAGGGATTGGATGATTGGACTGAGGAACAAAAAAATTTATATGCTCAGCTTTTGTCCTCACAACTGGACAAGTTACAAAATTTAGATGATGAAATCCTTAAAATGTATGTTTGTTCCGAAGGCTTCTCAGAGGCTAAACAAGAAAAACTAGATGAAAAAAATAGTTATTACCACATGGAAATAGGTCAAATGATACAAGCATTAACAACTAAAAAAGAAAGTAATGCCGAAGCCAAACCTAAACCAAGAATAAGTACTAAAATTCCTGAGCTTTAAATATTACCATTTGATGGAAATCTCTCTAAATTTCAAAACTGTAAGACCTCATTCAGAAACATTTATGATAACATAGGTCTTTCCGAAGAAGAGAAATTTGCCTACCTAAAACAACATTTGAGTGGAAACCCTGCCATTCAAATAAACTGCATGCAAGAAAGTAAAACATCTTATGAAGAAGCATGGCAGCAGTTGGAGGGCTGTTATGCAACACCAGGCCAAATTAAATTCTCCATAATAAAATCACTTTTAACCAAATCCATAATAACCAAAAATTTTAAATCACTTCATGACTTTCAAGCAGATATGCACTCTACCATAAATTTAATGCAAACTCAAAAATTAGAATTAGAAGATATACTCTTGTATGTATATTATAATAAACTAACTCAAGAAACTCAGGAATTTTTAAGAACTTGTGGTTTTAAACTCTATGACCACTTTGATAAGTTTAAAGAAGCAATTGCTGAAGCTACCAAAACCTTAGCTAATGTTAATTTTGATCTGCAACAAAGTGAGTTAACTACCTTGATACCTAAACAAAAAAGAAACTTCTCTCCAGAACCAGCCAGAAAACCATGGTATTCTGGCCAAACTACAGCTGCTCTGGCAGTTTCTACCCAAAAACAATCCTCAAGAAGAGCTCAACATACTGACCAGAGAGAAATTTACTGCAAATTGTGTAAGAAAAACTCTCACATAATTTCAAAATGTGATTCTTTCCCTGAAAGTTGGGATAAACTTAAAAAACTTGCTAAATTAAATTACTGTACTAAATGTACCTCATCTAAACACCAAGCCAAAGAATGCCCCATTTCTTTCCAACCCTGTTCATTTTGTAGGTTTTTAACCATTTATCCTTCCTTTGTACCAAACAAAAAGGAAAACCAGAGGAAGATAAGAAAACCAAAACCAGTACGGAAGTAGCTACCCAAAAAGAAAACTCAAAACAAGGGAAACAAGTTACTAACTTAAGTTTAAAAAACACTGATCAAGAAGTAGCATTAATTCCTTCCATGCAGATGAGAATAAGAAACTCAGAAAAATCAATTAAATGCAGAGCACTTTTGGATAATTGTAGTCAAGCCAGCTACATTACCAAGGAACTTGTGAAAAAATTAAATCTTCCAACTAAACACTACGAGGAATCCATAACCATAACAGGATTTATAGCCAACAAGAAACAACCAAATTATGAAGTAGTAAATTAAATTGGAGGATTCTAGAAACCCTGGAAACTACCAAGAAATAGAAGCCATCATAATTGATGATATTAATATTAAATATGAAGTTCCGGATTACTGAAACTTCAAACTTATTTAAAATCCTTAAATTATCAGCTTGCAGATCACTTTGAAGCTGATGAAGTGGTGACTTCATGTTAATTTTTGGGGCTGCAACCCACAAACTTTTTGCCCTCAGCACTCATCAGATTCATACTGCCTCTTGTTATAAATCTCCCTATGGAATACTTTTATTGGGTTTCCCTTCAGATTACTACCCTGAAAAAGAAAAAGAACCAATAAGAGATCAGATCAGCTTCTGTATTACCAACCGCTACTTACTAGTACAACTTCTAATGAAGATCTAGAAAAAATTGAACACCAGATTGCACAATTTAGCAAACTAGAAAACTTGGGTATTTCTGGGGATGAACCATTTTCAAACAAAGAAAAAGATCTGATTGCAAACTTCGAAAAGGAAGTTAAAATAGAAGATGAAAGATTGTCTGTTAAGGTACCATGGAATGACCAAAAAGATAAAATTTCACCAAACTTTAACTATGCTATTAGCAGGTTAAAGTCCACTTGCAAAAAATTAAAAAAAGATAACTTAATGCAACCTTATTCAGACATCCTTGAACAACAATTCCAGGAAGGAATAATAGAAGAAGTAGCCCTAACAGAAACTTAAACAAGCAGGAAATTTTTTACCTCATTTTCCAGTAGTTCGCCCTGGAGTACAAACAACTAAAGTTAGGATTGTAGTAGATCCCTCGGGTAAAAGCAAACCAGAAGAAATAACAGTAAATGATGCTACTGAGGACTGCCCTTCACTCCTACCTCATTTAGCAAAATTGTGCATTAAATTAAGGCATGGTAAATATTTGATGATTGGAGACATTCAAAAAGCATATTTACAACTTAAATATCAAACAGAATTTGACTGCAATGCCCACAAAATTCTGTGGTTAAAATACCCAATTGGCTCCAAATGACGACAACCTGATCTGCTATAAATATAAAGAGTTACCTTTGGCAACAAAAGCAGTCCATTTTTACTACAACAATCTCTCCAACACATTTTTAATGAACAACAAAACCAAGTGGCAGACTACCTAGCTAACCGCTTTTACATGGACAATGCTTTAATTAATGCCAACAATCTCTCAGAACTCAAAGACCTTTACAATTATAGTGTAAACACCTTAATTGAATATAATTTGAAGCTATATGAATGGGCCTCCAATCACTCAGAACTTCAAGGACTATTTGAAAAACATGACATAGCCTCCTCAGAAGATAAAGAAAATGTAAAACTATTAGGATATGGTTGGAACACAAATGCTGATACACTCCATCTAAAAACTGTAAACTTGAACTCAGAAGCCAAAACTAAAAGAGAAATACTAAGTTCTGTGCAATCATTGTTTGATCCAATTGGATTTGTTGCACCCTTAGTGTTTAAATTAAAACTCTTCATGCAGAAAGTAACAGCTACCAAAAAATTGGGATGAATATCTAGAACCTGAAATGCTGCGTGAATGGAAAAAACTTTGTAAAGAAATAAACAAAGTGGAATTTCTGAATTTTCCTAGACAAGCTTTTGAAAATCCCAAACCTCTCATGGAAAATCTTCAACTCCACATCTTTTGTGATGCCAGCCAAGAAGGTTATGCAGTAAGTTGCTATCTAGTTGGAAATGGAAAATCCGAACTAATTTACGCTAAATCAAGAGTCAACCCCAAATCAAAAAATTGGACCATTTGTAACTTGGAATTAATGGCAATCTGCCTAGGAACCAAAGTCTAGAATACCTTAAAGAAACCTACCTAGAAGAAAACTCAGAAAACCAAAAGTTCTTCAAAACAATAATTTGGACAGACTCACAGGTGGCTTTAAATTGGATGCTCAAAAATCTCTAAAAATGAAATCATCTTTGTAAAAAACAGAGTGAAAGACATTCAGGAAGCAACAAGAAACTTAAACCATCACCTGGAATTCAGACATGTAGCAGGAGAAGACAACCCAGCAGACCTACTCACCAGACCAATATCTTTCAAGAAATTTCAAAAACTTCTTCCTTTTACCAACATGGTCCCACATTTTTGAGAAATGAAATTGAATGGCCAACCAACTTAATTTTTAACCCCCACCAAGAAACCTTACAGACAACAATAAATGTGTGTCAAACAACTTGTAAAGAAATAAATGAAAAAACTCCCTTGTTAAACATGGAAAGATTCTCTAACAGGAAAAAACTGGTCAGAATCACTGCCTATGTTCTACGGTTCATAGAAAACTTAAAGTACTTCCGCACTCACAAATATAACCCCAAATGTAACCTAACAATGGAAGAACAAATTGCTGTTTTGGAGAAAAATCATACAGCTTACAAAACTAAGGCCACAAATTACTGGCTAAAATTAGTCCAGCAACAACATTTCTCAAAAGAAAAAGAAATAATCAACAAACTAAATAAAGGAGAAAAAGTTGAGGACCTAACAAGCTGCAAAAGAATCTAAAACTCTTCATTGACAAAGAAGGGTTAGTCAGAACAATGGGGAGATATAAATATGCAACCAACCTTAACTATTCTGCCAGGTATCCTGTACTACTGCCTGAAAATTCTCATTTAACAACGTTAATCGTAACTGAATGTCATGCAAAAGCCAGTCATGCAACCTTAGCTACCACATGCAATTTCCTCAGACAGGAATTCTGGATCCCCAAAATAAGGCAAGTAGTTAAAAAGGTGCTGAAACAATGTCTGTTTTGCCAAAAATACTTTGCCATGGCTTATGAAGTGCCTACTACTCAGAGCTGGGCAATAAATACATTGAATGTATTTAAATACTAAATACTAAATACATGGGAGAAATGTATTTAAATACTAAATACTAAATACATTTTACGAATGTATTTAGATACTAAATACAAAATACATCAATTGTATTTAAATACATTTGTAAATACATTTTAAATACATACAAATTTTAGCATATGCATTCACTAATTCATGAGTAACAACAATATAAAATGCTTGATAAAGGATAAAGAAATAGTACAATCTAATTTCCGATTATATATTTCCATTTTTAGAACAAAACAAAAACAAAAGAACTTAGAACTTACGATGTTCAACCAGTGACATATTATACTCATTATATCATTGCAAAATGAGTAACAATTAATGAGTAGATGAGACATAAACGTAAACATAAAACGTAAACATAAACATAAGGCACCTTACGAATTCTCTTTTATTTCACGGTTGCTGCGGATCAAAACCAATCTTTCAAAAGTTTGGTCTGAAAGAGTGTTTCTTTTGGGAGTCAAAGTGATTCCCGTGAATGAGAATATTCGCTCTACCAGTGCCGAAGATGGTAATGTCGTGTTATAGCGGAGGAACAGTCTTTTTATGAGAGGATGTTTTCCCAAACTGTTGAAACATGAACCATGCTGTACTACACTGTCGACGCGTCGTACTGTGCTAGTACAGAACGTGTATTAAACCAGTAAAAGTATTTACATTTTTATATTTTGAGTATTTAAATACTCATTAAAGTATTTAAATACTATATTTAAATACATGGAAAACAATGTATTTATAAATACAGTTCTAAATACACAAATGTATTTAAATACGTATTTAAATACAAATGTATTTAAATACTGCCCAGCTCTGCTACTACTGGACCATTAGTAACGGAACGTTTAAGCTATGAAAAACCCTTTGAAAAGACTGCCCTTGACTATGCTGGTCCAATTTCTGTCCAGGATGAGAATAACCAATTCATGAAAGTCTACTTATTATTGTTTACTTGCTGCGCCACCAGATTCACCAGCCTTCACATCTGCACTGACCTTTCTGCTAAAACCTTTTTAAGAGAACTTTACCATTTGTCCTTAAACTACTCCCTTCCAAAGGTTTTGATTTCAGACAATCAAGCCACCTTCAAAAGGTCTGAAGATTACCTTAAACATTGGTTCCAAAATGTTCTTGTATCACAGTACCTCTCTGATCATGGTATCCAGTGGAAATTTACAGCAGCCTATTCACCCAGAACCTTAGGAATAGCTGAAATGGTGGGTTTAGTCAAAAGAGCCCTCTATACCTCCCTAAAAGGAAGAAAAATCCCGTTAACTGAACTAAAAACAATTGTTCTTGAAATAATGAACACAATTAATTCAAGACCACTCACTTATGTTAATTCAAATGAAGATCCCTCCTCTGATCTACTAACTCCTTTCAAGTTGCTTTTTGGGTATGACAATACCAAATTCAACTTTTTAACCACTAATGATACCCAAGAAGCTGTTAATGAAGGTGATCAGGTGGATGCTGATTATATGACCGCAACAGAGGACAAAGAAAGAAAGAAAATACTGGATTACTTTCATAAGGGAGTTAAACAATCTCAAGAAATCAAAAAATGATGGCGATACGAATATTTGAGTAGTTTGAGGGAAAAAGAATACCAACAACATAAACAACCAGTAAGTAAAGAACCTAAAGTGGGAGAACTATGTCTCTTAGATGAAAATTCTATGAATCCCTGGAAGATTGCTGTAATTGAAACATTACACTCAGATGAAGATGGCATAATCAGACATGTAACGGTAAAAACACCCAATGGTCATCTCTCCAGAAGACACATACATCGGTTATATCCACTGGAAATAACTGATAAACCGAATATTGATCTGGAAGAACTGGAAAATTCTTCCACAGAATCAGGAACTGTAGATTCTCCTGACACTACTACTGCCGCTACTCAACCCCGACCACAAAGACAAGCTGCAGTTATATTTCGGGAAGAACTGCAAAGGAAAATACAGAGTGGATCTTTGTGAAGACCACAAATTGAAAATTGTAAATAATTGTAAATAGCTATAACTTAGGACTAACGTTCTACAGAAAAGACGCTTTCATTTTCATATTTCACCTAAAAGGAACTCTTCTGTAGAGCATGTCATTTTCATTCATCAAAAAATAAATAAATAAAATTTCCCAAGAATACAATTCTGGGTAAATTTTTTCCCCTTGGGGGGAATGTTAAAAAAAGTGGTTAGAAATAACCGCATATATTTCCAAATAAAATATAAACAAAATAAATAAAAATAACAACCCTCGTTTCTAACCAACTAGTGAAGTTGGGTTTCCCTAATTAACAAAAAGAAGAAAGAAAAAAGTTTCCGAGACAAAGAAAAACGGAGCTTTGTCCATTCTTAAAAATTTTTGACTGCATGAAGCAGGCTAGTTTTTTCGTAAAATAAAAATGCTCGTGGTTACCCAACTAACCGGGTAACTTAGTCAACCTTTAAACCTTAAACCTTATAACCTTATCCTTACTAACCACTGCAATTAAGCAAAAACCCTGTTTAACTAAATGGAGGCTTCTCAGAACTAGGTATAAGTAAGTTAATTAAAGAAAATAACTAAGGTAAGAGAAAAAACTAGGTACCTAGACGAAACTCGAACCGGGCTACAACTGCCCTAACTCAATAATTAAATGGCTGTTATAGCCCCTATTAAAACTTAAAGGCAATATAGCCCTAACTTAACTTGAGTAAAACCTTCAAAACCTTAAACCTTAAACCTTTAAAAACAAAAACTTAAGGGCAATACCGCCCTAGCCTAACTTAACCTGCCAAACCTAGGTCTGGGAAATAGCCCCTACAAATAAATAACCTAGCAGTGTGTTAAATAATAACTTAAAACTTAACAAATAAAATTCAAATCTGGAAACTAAATGAAACTTATGGATTAGTTAGAAACAGAAAGGGTAACGTTCAACTGGCAACTTCATTTTTGGTAAGTAAATTAATTTTGATGAATTTAGCTTCACCATAGTTAGTAATCTGGCTGCTGACCAAATTTTAACCTGAAAACCACTGCAACCTACAGTGAAAAAATCTGTAGCTAAATAATCTTTCTCTCTCAAAAGTAAAATAAAATATTTCAATAAAATTTTTCAATACAACAACTATATGACCTTGAAAACACTCCAAATGCGATCAGTGGGATAATTCTGTGACAGATGAATAGTTAATCAATTTATGTCCTATTATTTAGTAAAAAAGTCAATTTCTGAAACTTTAAGGTAAAATTGATGTAGGTAAGGGTTATTTTATTTCATTTTGGTTGGCCAATTTCAAGTTTTGACATGAAAAGACTATATTTTCACTACCAAAATTGATTTGAAAAAAGTTGACAAAATTGACACACCCTAATGCAACATATACATCAAAGACAATACAGAATGAACTGATCTCCATCATCGCTGCTCACATTCAAGACGAAATTGTGAAGGAGATTAACACAAGTCCTCTGTTCTCCATTCTTGCAGATGAAGCTACTGATGTCAGCAACAAGGAACAACTTCCACTTGTGTTGCGTTTTGTTGACAACACAGATTCTATTGTTATAATGTTATAATGTTTGAGACCAACAAAGACCCTAGGATCCACTCATGGCTGGTCTACCTAACTTTGTTCGTAATTGTGTATTGTGCATGTCCTCCGTGGTGGCGGAGGGGACCTACAATTTTACGTGGGTTCCGAACCATAAGAACATAAGAATATAATAAATTTTTATAGTGGGCACACTAGGGGCCACTTCGGCCCATCGAGGCGGCTCCACTATGTAAAAACTGCCTGTACATTGGCAACGACTAATTTTTACAAAACTAAATAATTATCAATTTAAAACTAATTAATTATCGATTCAAAACTAAAGATAGAATCTCTGGATCCAGAGGATCAAGTCATAATAGACTACTATCCACAAATATGTTACACTCTATATCTATTTAATAAATTCAGAGCTGGGCACTTGCGTTTTTTTTTGCGGTACTGCGGTACTACCGTGTTGGTCGGTACCGCGGGAAATTTGAATGCGGTAGCGGTACTGCTGTACTTTCAGCGATCCTTTGCGGTACTGCGTTATGCGGTACCGGTTTGGTAGTGCGGTAGTAGTACCGCAGTACCGCAAAAAAACGCGCAAAAAAACGCAAGTGCCCAGCTCTGCCTGAGTATTTATAACCGACATGCAAATATATCAGATCCAAAGAATCCAGTCAATTTCATTACGGTATCCATCAATACCAGTACCTTGCCAACCAAAAATAAGTCACGGTCCATATCACTTGCGGACCAAGTCACAATTTACAACCATATACATTACAATATATATACTTAGGAGGAAAAATGTAGGTGTGGCTGTAAAGACTGTACAGTAATGTAGAAATGTGTGTGCACCCATTTTGGGTCTCCCATTTAAAGGTGTTTGTGGGGCAAGTGAAGATCATGAGTTTTTCAACACTTCACAGTACTATGGGGGGCACCGCTCGGCAGAGGAATCTCTTTAAATGGGGTATGTAAGGACAGTATCCCCTAACCCAAGATGCTGCCTCCCTATATCCCACAACACTTGTGTTGAGCTGTGGGATCTATCACCACAAAGCCTTAATTTTACTATCTTAAACTATACCCAATCTATCAACATATGCGTCTAATCGATTTTTAAACATGTTTATAGACGTGCTACTAATTACTTCTACCGGCAAACTATTCCAGCTATTTACTATTCGATGCGTAAAAAAGTTTTTCGCAACTGTTGTCTCGAACCTTCTACTTGTCAACTTACACCCGTTATTTCTAGTCCTATTACAGTATATTGAGATATTTCGAAAAAGCTATCTATCTACGTTATCGAACCCATTCATAATTATGAAAACCTGGATTAGATCACCCCTTAGCCTCCGAGTCTCGAGTGTAGTCAATTTTAACTCCTTAAGCCTATCCTCGTACGACTTTGACCTAAGCGACAGAATCATCTTAGATGCTTGTCTTTGAACTCTTTCGATTTTGTCTATATCTTTGCGCATATGCGGATTCCAAAATTGGACCGCGTACTCCAAATGGGGTCTAACTAATGATTTATAAAGAGGAACTATAATATCGCGCGATTTGTACTAAAAATTTCGAGCCATAAAACCTAACACTTTGTTCGCCTTATTGACCGCTGCTGTACTTTGTTTCGCTAATTTTAAATCACCAGTGACTATAACTCCTAAATCTTTTTCCTGCTCTACGCTTGTTAACTCTTTCCCTGACACTATACGCAAAATTACCGTTACGCGAACCTATATGCAAAATTTTGCACTTATCAACGTTAAATCTCATTTGCCATGTGACTGACCAATCAACGATTTTATTCAGATCTTCCTGGATTCGTGAAGAGTTTGTTGGTTTCTTTTAATGTGTGAATGGTGTCACTGGCAAAGCCATTGCTGGCTTGCTGTTGCAAGTGGTTAGTGATCTCGGCTTAGATATGAAGAACTGCAGAGGCCAGTGCTATGATGGAGCGGGCAATATGGCTGGACAAGTCAAAGGTGCAGCAGCTTTGATAGCACAGCATATCCAAAGGCACTTAATGTCCACTGCCAGTCTCACAGATTGAACCTGTGTGTTGTAAAAGCCTGTGCTTTACAAGAAGTACGCAACATGATGGGCACGTTGGAGGAAGTGGAGCGTTTCTTCAAGTTCTCACCGAAAAGACAGCTGCTACTTGAAGAACAGATCAATGTGTGTTTTTTTCTTGGTATAGTCAGTACATTTTCTATTGTAATAGCTGTGTGTTGTAATAGTGAATTTAATGCTGTGAAATTTATTTTAAATTATTTTATTTTTTCATACATCTAATCTGAAAATTATTGCTTTCTGTTTTTGTCACTCAGGAGCAGTGACGGACTGGCCCACTGGGATACCGGGAAATTTCCCGGTGGACCCCCAGTACTTGGGCCCAGAGCCGTGTGAACAACCGTGCCCAAGGAGCATGGATATAATCGTCGATTCAAATGATCCTGATAAAGACGATCTAGATGGTTTGATAACTTGTAGATCTGGAAAGTCTTGTAAGCAGTGTTGTACCTGTGCATACAAAATTCTGATGAAGTACAGTTTGTACTCTAGGGCTTATATTAATCTATTTTTGGCGTACAGATTCATCATGACTCTTTCAGTGTCACAAGTTACTTGTGAACGACGTTTTTCAAAATTAAAACTGCTAAAAACAAAGACCAGAAACATGATCTCTCAGGATGTCTTGGAAACAGCTCTACTCATGTTTGCGGAAAACAATGTGTTGTCCAAAATTGATCGGGAACGCATCATTGATGATGTTGCCAACAGAAGCAAGGAACTTAAACGACTGTTGATACCTTGATTTCAATACAATATTGATTTCATACAATTTGCTGTAGTTCGGTATTACTGTGTATTTTTCAATTTGTTTTACTCGTTATTATTGTTTATTACTATTCCGTTTTAGTTTAGTATTCTGTGTTTCGCAATAAGTATTACTTATTACTATTGTCTGTTACTTTTCCGTTTGCAATTTGCTTTGCTCATTACTATTTTGCTCAAAGTAATTTTATTAGTTTGCTCAATTTTACTTTTGTAATTTTATTAGTTTACTCAAAGTTTGCTCATTGCTATGTATGTTTGTATGTTTTGCAATTTGTATTGTATTACTCATTACTAATGTCACTAATGTCTGTCTATTACTATTCAGTTTGTAAATTGTTTTGCTCGTTGCCAATGTTTATTAAATTTCCATTTTAGTTCGAAATACATGTATGCTCCAAAGACTGCTAAACACACTTGTTCTTATGAATTACTGTGCCATTGTGATTTGCATTCAAAATAAATTAATTGGCAGGTCCAACTTTCTCCAGTGAGTGGGGCCCCCTGCATGAATATTTTCCAGGGCCTTTTTAGATAGCCAGTCCGTCACTGCTCAGGAGGAGTGTCCAGCCTCTAGTCATCATAAGCTGACTGATATTTGCCGAACTAGATGGGTCCAGCGTTTGGATGCCCTAGATGTATTCGAAGAGCTACTGCCCGCCGTGGTTTCAACCTTGACGTGCATCGAGGATAACGTCACTCATAACTGGGACAGTGAGTCATCAACAAAGGCCATGGTATGCTCCACCAAATTGGAACATTCCAGTTTATCTTCACTTTTGTTGTAACAAAGAAAGTTTTGTCATACACCCGTGGTATCACAGTCAAGTTGCAGGTGAGGAGTCTCGACACAAAGAAGGCATATGACAGTGTTGTTGTTGTTTAGCCGATCAGCCCACCCTGATCGAGCAAGCCGGCGGCACACAGGTAACCGATCGCCCTCTTCGGAGTGGACCAGAGGTTCAGCGCACTAGTGATGTTGTGTTGTGTTCGTTGTTGTGCTAGAGCGGTACAGTCTGTCATAATGTGTTCAATTGTTTGTGGTGTGTCGTGGCACAGGTGGCAGGTGTCGTCTATGGAGTTGTCTAGTCTGTGTTTATATGTTAGTAAGTTGGGGTGATGTCCACATCGGAATCGTGCTAAGTTAACTCGATCCGATCTGCTCAGGCTGATCTCTGACCTGTTAATGGGTGGCGGCTTCGCACCTAGGACCGCATTCGGACCGAGTCGTGTCAGTGCTTTGTGGGTTAGGTGTGTGTGTGTGTGTTTTCTGTACTGTGTGATGTCTGTGGGGCGTGGTATGGAATGGAGTATTTGGTTATAATGTCTCTCTGGTGTTACCTTAATGGTG
The DNA here is from genome assembly GCA_023014485.1 of Bathynomus jamesi. Lineage (NCBI taxonomy): Eukaryota > Metazoa > Arthropoda > Malacostraca > Isopoda > Cirolanidae > Bathynomus > Bathynomus jamesi. Next base: position 143,503 of record JAJOZX010003690.1, read on the forward strand.
CGAGGTGTCGGTGCGTGATTGTACATGTAGTGGCAAGGGTGTTGTGGCTTAGTTGTCGCTGCTGCCATGAATTGTGTTCCCCTCATGTCTAAATGTTCCCTAACTTTCAGTATTTTTGTTTCTGTGTGCAGGTGTTCTATTGGTGTTGTTTGAGTGCATCCTGTAATGATACGAAGTGCGTTGTTTTGTATTGTCTGTAAGGTGTTTATGTGTGTGTGTGAGATAATGGGTGCCCAGCATTGGCTAGCATAGTCCATAACTGAGTGAATATATTGTTTGTATATGAATGATGATGTTTCCTGCTGGTGTTCAAAGTTTGTGCCTGTTAGTACCCTAAGCGTGTTAAGTCTTGACGTACATTTGTTTTTAATATCCTGAATGTGGTTTGCAAAAGATAATGATGTGTTGTATGTGACCCCAAGTATTTTGGTCCTGTGAGTGTGTGGAATGTTGATGTTGTTTAGTGTAAGCTGTGGAATTACCTGGTGTTCTTTTGTGTTGCTTGTAAGCAAGGTGATGGTTGATTTTGTGGGCGCTACTTTGAGTCTATTGCGTGTGAGCCAGTCTTGTATACTGTTTATGTATGTTTGTAGGTTATTTGTAGCGGTGTCGATGTTGTTGTGGGTGGATGTTAGAGTGATGTCATCTGCATATGATGATAATGTAAGCTTGTTATCTATGGGTGTTGGAATGTCATGCATGTATAAGTTGAAGTGTGTTGGTGAGAGAACAGAGCCTTGAGGGACCCCGTTCGGAAAAAGCTTGTTTTTGGATGACTTGCCATTAAATGTGACATGTGAGTATCTTCCTGAAAGATAGTTGCTCAGCCACCTTTTGGTGTTATTGTGCATGTTTGTGTTGAGTATTTTGTTTATGAGAGGGAAGCGTGAGATAGCATCAAATGCTTTACTAATGTCTATTGTTGCTAATAGTGTACGTTGAGCTGGTCGTCTGGAGTTGATGCCATCCATGATGTGCTGCGTGAGGTTAGTGAGTAATGTCGTGGTTGAGTGGTGAGGTCTGAATCCATGTTGAGTAGGCGATAGTGGAATGTGTGGGTTGGTGATTTGTAAGATTAGTCTTTCTGACAGTGTTGGTGAGGTCCTTGGGTTTCTTCAAACAGTCAGAGACAGTGTTGACTCAAGACATTCTGAGTGGTTCAAGGCTGCAAAGGAAATAGCTGAAGACCTTGACATAGCAGTGACAAAGCCCAGGACAGTCGGCCGGCAAAAACACAGAAACAATGTCCCTGCAGAAACTACGGAGGATTATTTCCGTCGCAGTGTAATGTGCCATTCTTGGATCATCTCCTGGCAGATATTGGATCAAGATTCAAAGATGGGCAACAGAAAACCATTCTGGGATTTTCAGGTTTGTGATGGAATTATTTAGCTATCGGGATAATTTGAGAATCATAATTAAATTGATGGACTGATATGTACTCTCTCTTATTGTTACATGAAATTGACAACTGGTTTATTCATTTTAGGTGTTCCTGTAAAGATGATAGAACAGCCAGACACATGGATCCCAGAGTTCCAGCAGTTCTGTCAGACCTACCAAGATGACCTTCCCAGTCCCAATACTCTGTCTGCAGAGCTGGATGTGTGGCAATACCACTGGGAGCGGCGCCATCAGGCCAACTGCGACATACCAGACTCTGTGCAGTCAACTTTACACTCCATGGACAAGGTCTTATTCCCAAACATCTGTGCTGCACTCAAGGTATTGGCAGCCATTCCAGTCACCACCTGTGAGTGTGAACGTTCAGTTTTAGCCATGCGTCGACTGAAAACGTATCTGAGGAGCACCATGAGAAATGATAGGATGAATGGTTTAGCTCTGATGCATGTCCACTATGGGCGGAAGCTCGATGTGGATGTTTTGGTTGATAAGTTTGCACGGCTCCACCCAAGAAGGATGGAGCTTGTTGATATTATCAGTGACAAACATTAGAAAGGATTTATTTTGTACAATAAATATTTTGAAATAAATAACGAATCATGTCTTCTTTTACATTTTGGTATGCATTTAATGAAATGGCACTAGTCAGATTATGGGTCTGGATCCTGGCCTGGCAGCCGTGATTTGACCAATTGACTGATAAAATTCAGAGTTACATTGTACAAAGTCGAGTGCTCTAGCCTGATCATATGCTTGAGTAAGAGTTAAAGTTTGATTCTCTAAAAGGCGCCGCCGTATAACAGTAGAAGGTAGTCCATTGATAAAAGCGTCTTGAATCAGTTCCATACGATACTCCTCGGCTGTCACAGCTTTTAGTGCACAATTCTTGCTTAGTCGATGTAAGTCTTGAAGAAACTCATCTAATGATTCTGAAGCTTGTTGATGTCTTGTAGCAAGTAGATGCCTTTTAAAGATCTTGTTTTTTTCTTTATGTACAACTTCTCTAGTATTTCTGTGACTGCAGCAAAGGTTGTCTCATCTGCAATGTGTTCAAACACCGCAGCTGATACATATTTTGTTAAACAACGAAGCTTATCAGGAGCTCTATCTCTGCATTCAATGATAAAGTTATCAAAAGTTTTCCGCCAGTATTTGTACTCTTTTTCAGCAGTTGATGAATTAGAATCAGCATCTAGTTTATCAGGGCAGAGTATGCGTTCCATATATGAGTTTTTCAATTGAAATAGAATTTAATTGATTTAAATTGAAATTAACTGAATTGAAATTGACTGAATATTGAAGCCGAGTTGAATAAATTGATGTGAGTAATAATGAGAACCTGTAAACAAAGCTTTATTCAACCCATAACATAACATACATGTGAAACAAAACACCATACTTAATTAATAAGCAGAAACAATTAGCGGTTATTATTGAATGTTTCACCAACAGTGACCTTGACATTCAATAATTACCAAGTTTAGTACATATATATCATGGGGGTGTCTGGGGGGCTTTGCCCCCCCCCCCCGTTAGCACACGCAATCGGAAAACACGGGTTAAGGTTAGGTTAGGTTAGGTTATATATATATATATATATATATATATATATATATATATATATATATATATACACACAGTGCTTTTTTGTAAAAAAAGAGGTGCCGGTACTCATATCTTGATAAATTGTAAAATTCCTCTCCCACCCCTGCCCTCTTCCTGCGCCCCCTCCCCTTCTCGTCAGCCAACGAATTGTCATGTGAATTTGTTGTTCCCGCCAAATGAGTCAGTCGAGAATCGAGATGGGAACGTTGATTTATTAGAGCGGACGTGTGTCAACGTCGCTCTAAAAAAAAAGGTGCCGGTACGCCGTACCGGCGCGTACCGTCACAAAAAAAGCCCTGTATATATATATATATATATACAGTATATATATATGTGTGTGTGTATGTCAGTGATGTAGTCGAGACCACCAAGTCCGAGACTGAGACCGAGACCTGATCCTGTGAGATCAAGATCGAGACCGAGATCAAAGGTTCGAGATCGAGATCTACCTTCCGAGATCGAAACCCTTAAAATTCGAGACCGAGATCGAGACCAAGCTCATGCCCTTTCAATTTGTTTTATACTACTATGGAAATTAGACTATGTTAAGTATATTAATAAACTAATAACTACTTTCTCAGATGTAGTGTGTTGAATGCAAGAAGTGTAGCCTATAAATTAACAAATGAATATATAAGCTTATATACACGTACTTTTTATTTATTTACTTCTTTTATATCTGTTACAGAAGGTTTAAAGAACGTACCCACTACCCAGTTTGACTTGTGCATTTATTTAAAGCAGTGGTGCACAAACTTTTTTGATGTGAGGGCCAAGCGAAGAAAATAACTAAATGTATTAGCCTACTTACTTTCCATCTAAGTCATAAATTGGGTCACTTTTATATTCTAACTTTTTCATTGAATTGAAAAGACCCGTGGGGGACACATTTGGCCCGCGGGCCAGGGTTTGTGCATCACTGATTTAAAGCATGATAGGTGCTCATTACACTTAAGGAACATCAGCATGCTCAGAAGATCTGCTGAAGTTCGACTTCTGTGGGGCCTCATTATTATGCCTCCATGGCTAAATACACGCTCAATTGGAGCACTAGAGGCAGGCACTGTTAAAACAGTCATGGCAATATTGGTCAGTGATGGGAATTTATCCCTTTTCTGGTGCCAAAACTTTATTGGAGAGCAGTTGTCTAAAATATGAGATTCATCGATCTCTAAGAGGTACCGCCTAGTGTTGAAAAATAATCGAAACTTTACAAACCGGTTTTTAATCGATCTGTTTTTTGAAAACCGATTTTAACCGATTATGACCGAAAAGTATAGTAATTTTTAAAAGCCACAATTGACAAGGTACTGACTTTAACTCTTAACAAGCATAGCTTATCGCCTATTTTTTGGTCAAAAGAATGCAAAAATGCAGCATCATATGTATGCATATGAATAAGAAAATGACAACTTTGACATATTTTATTTTAGCCAAAATAATACATTATTCAAACAATTTAAACTTGAAATAATTTTTTAAAATAAAACATCTATACTTAGAAAGAAATATACTTCTTTTTGTAAAAAAAATTATAAAGAATAAAAATAAAATTTATCTCTATTTTGGAAAAAACATTGAAATAAAATTTTTTAATAAAAAAAACTTTACCTAGAAAACAAAATTGACTCTTCGTGTAAGAAAAAATATATAAATTAATTTAGATTTTATCCCTATTTTGGAAATGACATCTTAAGAAACAAGGCATTAAGGGTCTTATACTGCGAATAGGGCGTTAGTCGACTGACTCTACACTACAGCCTACATGATGAGACAAACTGAAGATCGCGTTGCCAGATAGGCAAAAATTATACTGAAGAGCAGTTGCCAGTTTGTCACAATTTAACTTAATAGGTAATGTATTCGAAGTTATTTTTTGTGCGCTGTAGCGCGTAGCTGCACGTTCGCGCAAGTTTGAGCCAAATAAAAATCAATCGATAAAACCGGTTTTTTCTTTCGGTTTTCGATTTTTAGGGGAATTTTACAAACCGGTTTTCAACACTAGTACCGCCGCAACTGTTCCCTGCGGTTCAAAATCTTCCCAGTTTCAACGTTCTGCTTGGACCGATAGCTTTGATATTTTGCCATTAGTCTCGGAACTTTGGTTTGACTCTGTTTTATTTCGTCATCGCTGCTGTGAGAATGAGCGCTGTCTCTCTGTATCTGCTCATTCTCCGTGCTTGAGTTTCCTGTATAGCATTTTTCCAACACCATTAGGCTAGAATAATGATTTATAGGGGTGAACCTATTCTAACATATTTATAAACAACCAATCTATCATATATATACCATATTAATTCACATGCACAAATACATAGGCCTACATTCACTTCCAAAGAAGCGTGAGTGAATTTGGCTAAGTTGCTTCTTGATTAAATTAAATTAAATTAAATCTTGATTAAATGAAAATAAATTAAATGGCTCAGGAAAGAAAATCATTGTTATTATTTTTTACGCAATTTTGTGTTCATAGGAGATGCTACGACACCTATAATCTATATTTTTCAGCATATACACAATACGCAAGTAAAACTATATTTCAGTTTTTAGGATTGGAAAAACTAACCTCTTTTGATGTTTACGTTGAAGATGGCGAGTGAACGCTGAAGTCGTTCCACTAATATCAGTTATGGAAATGCCACAAAATTTGCAAAATGCCATGTGTTTTTTTTTTGTGGCCATCACCTTTTCCAACATTGTCTTTGTGATTTTTATAGCCAAAAATTATAACGGCTGACCGATCAGATATATTTTAGTATGATTATTTACAAATCTATAAGTCAAACTGAATACACTACACAGTTAATAAAATGGAATACAAAACTAAACTACACACTGTCACTAACAGCACGTGCCAAAATCTGATTAGGAAACAAAATAAATTCAGCTTAAGGGGAGGTGTGGCGTGATAAAAGTTCCGCCGTGACATCATTGATGACGTCATTTTTTAGCATTTACAATTGGCAATTGCAATTTGTTCTACGAATCGGTACGTTGTAAATATAAGTGATGTGAAGGGTTGTCGAGTTATTCTATGCTTTATTGAATATATCGGTACTGTTTTCTTTATGCTGTATTTCTTGCATTATTTTTGTGTGAAGCATTTTATTTTTTCCAATACATATTGGATGGGAGGATAATCGTTTTTATCACGCCACAGAGGTTGACACGCCGTTTGGCAACACTAAGTGGCCTTATAATATATACTTATATATATAATATATATAATTCTCTATTTAGTGTTTCCATTTTCAATAAAATTAATCTGACGGGGGGGGGGGCAAATTTTTTTGTAGCGCTAACCTAAAAAAATCCAGACCCACACCTCCCCGCAAGACAAACGTGGCAACTCAAAACAAGGTGACTGATTAGTGAATACCTAGAGTCCCTTACTTTTACAAACTTTCATAAACATTCTGAATTGTGTTTGTTCAACCAACCATCATGAGTATGCCAATAACATGTATTTTTCATTACGGTCTCGAGAGGTCTCGAAAGGTCTCGGGGAGAAAAACCGAGACCGCGTCTGTCGAGACCGAGATCGAGATCGAGATCTGCAAATTGGGTCTCGAGATCGGTCTCGAGACCGAGACCGATCTCGAGACCTACATCACTGATGTATGTATGTATGTACCTAGCCCGTTTGTTTTTTGTTAATATCCAAAATACATTTTTCTAATGTATTTTGATGTGTTTGGTTCATATACTCGTATGACCTTCATTTCTAGCGAAAATGAATCAAAACATAAGAAAACTTTAATGGTTCATAACTTTGTTTCGGTTCATTTGCGCAAGATATGAAGGTCATATTTGAACAGAACACACCAAAATACATTAGAAAAATGTATTTTGAATATTAATTTCAGTGTTGGTGAAACATTCAATAATTACCCAATTAGCATATACATTTTATAGGGCGGCTCGTTTTTACACTTTTTTCGATATTTGATTGGGGGTAGTGCGGAAAAGTTGCGATTTGGAGAGAAAATAAAGTGTGTAAAATTTTTTTGATCTACGTCAATACCTTCCGGTGGCGGCGAGTCCTTAAAAATCGAAAAATAGGCCTAACGGGGTAGATTGGAAAATGGTTTTAAAGACTTACAAAATAAACAATAAAAATTTCAGCACAATCTGTTAATAACTTCCGGTGGCGTCTTAGCCGTTAAAATATCCAAAATATTGATTTAAAGCAAGTTTTAACAAGATGTTATACAAATGTTAATTCCGGTATATTTCTGTGCAAACAACCCTGAGAACACTATTATAGGCTTGAATAAATTAATAGCAGTCATTGAACAATGAACATTATATAAAAATTATATAAAATTATATAAAAATTTTATGTTTTTAGGCCTATTTTTCGATTTTTAAGGACTCGCCGCCACCGGAAGGTATTGACGTAGATCAAAAAAATTTTATACACTTTATTTTCTCTCCAAATCGCAACTTTTCCGCACTACCCCCAATCAAATATCGAAAAAAGTGTAAAAACGAGCCGCCCTAATATACAATTATACATTAAAGAAAGAAATTAGTAAATATATTAACAGAAGGTTAATACGATATGAATATTTATATTATAGAAGTAACTCGAAGGAGTAAGGTGACATAATCATAACAAAGTGGGATAATGAATTTGGGAATAAAAATGCTATTGAGATGTGGTCTAGATTCAAAGAAATTTTAGAGGATGTACAAATTGTACAATGTAGGTGTATTCCTTTGAGAACTGTTAGGAATAACAAGATTAGGAAACCTTTGTGGTGGAATAGGGAAATAGCTAGAATGATTAAAAACAAAAAAAGGGCATTCAGGAAATTTAAAGGCAGTGACAGTATTTAGGACTCGGATAATTATAGGCATTTAAGAAATAAACTAAATAGTTTGATTAGGAAGAGCAAAAGGCATAGTGAAATGTAGCTAGAAATAGCAATAAAGATCCAAAGAAATTCTTTAGTTTGTATAAATATAATAATAAAAAGAGTAAAACTTTACAACACCCGCATTGCCATGAAGTATGATACATTAACGAAACATATATCAATCGATAGAGCAGAAAAAATGGTGCAAACAGCTATGTATCATTTTGAAAATATTAGAAAATAACAAAGTTATGACACTATGAAGATGTAACTGACATGTCACAACAATCCATGTTTACGCCTCAACAACAAAACACAAACTGACCAGATCTGACCTAATGGAGTAATTGAATGGTGTGGCAACTAAGGGGTTGCCAAATGTCGCTAGATATACCAATAATTGCTAAAAATATTGGCAGATGTCGCTAAATATATCTAAAATTGTCGCTAAATGTGGCTAAAAATGACATTGCTTCAAAGTATCGATTGATATATGTTTCGTTACTGTAGCATGTTTCATGGTAATGCGAGTGTCTTGTAAAATTTTACCATAAAAAGCATGATAGGATTGGCCCAATAGAACATGATCTACAGATCTACAGAAGCTAAGGCTAACAAAGACCCTAAGATCCACTCTAAGGTTAGCCCAAGAGAAAGGAAAGAGTAGGGGGTTAAGAAAAGAGAATTAGGGGTTAAGTAAGTAGCAACACCTGTCACTCGTGGGTTAACATTCATTCAGAAAAAGAGAAAAAAGACTCACCATCATCATCCGCCGGCCACTGCCGACAAGTCAGAAAAATAGTCGGAGAGAATAGGAAAGGGGTGAAAAAGGAAAAGAAGTAAAATAAAAACGCTTACAAATCATGCAATACATTCTTAACTCAAATCAACACATTCTTCCAGCTGTTGCAGACCGATCCTCCACTCCATAGGGAGGTAGAGGATGCAGCCCACTAGGCTGGAAAGGCGTCAAAAATGAAAAGTAGTAAAATAAGAACACATTACAAACCATGCAACACATTCTTAACTCAAACACTATCATGCCATGCAAACGACAGAATGCAAAAAAGAGAGTTACAGACATACAAATAAGGAGAGAAGGAAAAAAAGTGTAAGAATAACAAAAAGTGGGTTAATTTACTCAGCAAGCTACAACTAAGAGCGTGTTAGTCTAATATTTTTTTTTCCTAGCATATCACACGCTGGCATGTACAAGCTGGCATTAGACGTCAACAGACTCGTCCCCGATTACCACCCCGAGAGCTCCTGTTGCCAATTGTTTTTTTTATTTTAAACAACGTTAATGTTTTTAAAATGCCTATCTAGACGGTTTTTAAACAGATTAACGCTTGTAGAGTTCACGACGGGTGCGGGAAGATTATTCCATTTAGCAATTACTTTAAATGTTTGAAAAAGATCAGGATATTGTTGGTATTTTTAAAGATTATTTTAGCTGTTTTTACTGAAGAAACTTTAAATAACTTTGCCTGAATTTACAGGATCTAAAGAATTAAAATCATTTGCTCCAAGATTTGTAAATAGTGCTCCTTCTAGTGTCAGTATGCTGTTTGTAGTCAATAAGGTGCCTAACTGTGCCAGTGTTATTCGCAATTTTGTATTTAGATTTACCATTAGGCTTGGTGAGTCAGTCAATAAGATAGTAGAAGCCATGGTTGGTGGACTGGTCTTGGATATATTTTATAAATCTCAAATCTGGAAGTATTGGCAAAGGCAATTGTATGTTCATTTATTACAGGTATTATTCCAAGTATAAGTGAAAGTAATAAATGGGGTAATTATTTACAAAATGCCATGACCTGAAGTTGAAGTAAAAAATACATTTGGATAATCTCTAGGAGCGCTCCATTTTTCAATATTAAACATACAATCATAAAACATATACCATTTGAAAGCTCACATTTTTCTGAGTCTAAAAATGTAGTAATCCAAAAGTATCAATAGCAAATGCAAGATTATAGAAAAAATTACAAGTTAGATTTTTATAGTGAATATTTCCTGTTTTGGCTGTAATGTACTTTTTTTCATAAAATATTTTTCCTGATTGGGCTATTTTTTCGCTACTCTGCGACTTAATTAGTTGGTTGGATTCTGTTCTGTCTATTTTTTTTTCTAATTGGATTCAGTTTGGTCGTGTTTGTGATAGAATTATGACGTGCTGTTCGTGTGGTTTCTGACTTTGAGAACTTGATTCGTCATGTGCCCTAGATGAAGAGAAAGCATTGGATGTTTTTATCTTTTCAATATTAAACATACACTCATAAAACATATACCATTTGAAAGCTCACATTTTTCTGAGTTTAAAAATGTAGTAATCCAAAAGTATCAATAGCAAATAAAAAGTAACTAGGTTTAATTGTTTGACGCGTGACGTAATTAATTACATTATAAAGGTTGGCTAAGTTATAAATCTTCATTCTGTGTTGTAAGATGGTATTTTTGGTAATTGTTACGCTAACCTAACTTAACATGAATATGTTATTACATTATCATTTGTATAATTTAGGTCTCGGGGGTACGGGGGCGGAGCCCCGTAAAGATCACGCATCACAAATTGATCGGTATAGGGTTTTATATTTAAACCTAGTTACTTTTTATTTGCTATTGATACTTTTGGATTACTACATTTTTAGACTCAGAAAAATGTGAGCTTTCAAATGGTATATGTTTTATGAGTGTATGTTTAATATTGAAAAATGGAGCGCTCCTAGAGATTTACCATACATTTTTCTAGTGCATTTTGGTGTGCTCTGTTCAAATATGACCTTCATTTCCTGTGCAAATGGAAAGAAATAAGAATTTGTTTACATTATTTCGGAGTCACATTTAGTCATATTTGCACAGGAAATGAAGGTTATATTTCAACAGAGCACACCAAAATACACTAGAAAAATGTATTTTTTATTTCAACTTCAGGCCATGTCATTCGCGTTTTCGTCATTTTCGTTTAAACTAACGAAAATATCACGACTTAACTAACCAATCGTTAAGGGTGTACAATTAACCTAACCGGGCATTCAGTTGACCGAACTGGGCATTCAGTTGACCTAACCGGGCATTCAATTAACCTAACAGGTTAATATTGATTATTTCACCTAAATATCTTCTGATCTTTTCGTATTAGGCACTCACTGTCACATTTCGGGCAAGTTAAGGATGAGAGAATAATACCGTAATTGATAAAAACATCCAATGCTTTTTCTTCGTCTAGGGCACACGACGAATCAAGTTCTCAAAGTCAAAATCACACAAAAAGCACGTCATAATTCTATCACAAACACCACGAAACTGAATCCAATTAGAAAAACAAAAATAGCCAGAACAGAAAACAACTAACTAATTAAGTTGCAGAGTAGCGAAAAAATAGCCCAATCAGGAAAAATATTTTATGAAAAAAGTACATTATAGCCAAAACAGGAAATATATTTCATTAAAAAAAGTACATTTGTGCACTTGTAATTTTTTCTATAATCCTGCATGTGAGTAATGCATAGCAAATTACGTCATATGACGTCATCACTATTTCCCTCTACAAAAATCCCAAAATTATTATTCTTTGCGCAATAATGCATGTATTTATATATATTATCTTATCATAATAATTTTTACCATAAATAAGCATTTGCCCCAGAAATGAGTAGCAAATTTGAATAAAGCGACTAAAACTACCTCATAAAAAGTTATTTTCAATCACAGGTTCAGCTCATGGCATTTAGTAAATATTAACCATAAATGGTTCTCTAGGGCTTTTAGCATAAATAATAGACTCAAAGAACTCTGTAATCAAGTAGGTGTAACATATATTGATCTATGGAACAAATTTTATTGGAAAAGAGAATTGTATCATACAAGAGGTAAGGATGTACTCTCTACAATTTTATTAACGGAAATCCAAAATGAAAATGTAAAAAACCTGGGTATGTCCCATTGACTAACAAATGGTACTTCACTGACTAAAATATCTCGAAATAATAATGACAACTGTCAGAAACAAATAAATGGAGTAAAAATTAAAGAAACAAAATTAAAGATGGCAAAGACCAAAGTCAGCTGATAATTAATAGATCCAAAATTAAAGAAAATGTTGCAGGTTTTCTTTCATTATTTTATGTAAATGCAAGAAGTATCAGAGATAAGATAGATGAATTTAAAACATATGTTGAAATTGAAAAACCAGATATCATGATCATAACTGAGACATGGACAAAATTTAGCAGTGTACCAAGTAATCAATTAAGTGAGCAAGATATTATTACCTATGAATTAAATGGCTATGAACTCTTTTATTATGAGCATAAACATTTTGAAGGTGGTGGAGTATTTATTTATGCAAAGTCAAATTTGTCTCCAATAGAGATAAATTTAATAAAAGAAAGTGAAATAGTTGGGTCAGTATGAATAGAAATCAGAAATAGAAATGGTAAAAAAATTAAAATAGGTGGTGTATATATAGGCCACCAGAAGGATATTCAATTAGAGGAATCCCCAAAACAAGAGAGGAGAATCGATATGTAGAAAATGAAATTATTAAGGAAATAAATAAGGTAGGTTCGAATGATGTAATTATTGTTGGAGATTTTAACTATAGATATATAAATTGGGTAACATTACAAGCACCTGAAAGTAACGAGAACTTCCTCGATTGTACTGTAGAAAATGGTCTAAACCAGTTAATTAAAGAACCAACCAGAGAGAATGCAATTTTAGATTTATTATTAACAAATATTGCTGATTCTATATATAACATATCAGTCTTTGAAATACTGGGTTCAAGTGATCATTTTATAATAAGATTCAAGGTGAAATTTGACTCGAAGTATACTGAAAATGCAGCTGAAATTCCTGACTTTAAAAATGGAAATATGACTGAACTAGTTAATGACTTAAACTGTATAAATTGGGCAGAGATTTTTGAGCTTGAACCAAAAGATATATATATATTCAACCAAAGTAAATCTACACACTATGTATGGGAAAAGTTAAAAAATAAAATAAAAGATGTTCAAAGTAAATATATTCCTCAGCATAAAATAAGAATCAGAAATAACAGAGAACCCTGAATGAATCTGTCTATTAAGAAAGGAATAAGAGATAAGAGAAAGGCCTTCAGCAAATTTAAGAGAACTCAAAGTGAAAGGGCTTGAAATCTATAAAAATAAGACACAAGAAAGCATGAAACTTATAAGAGATAGTAAACACAATTTAGGGTAGACGTACATTTTAACGTCGGAAATTCAAAAATTCCAAAAGTAAGCTCCGATTTATTTATTTGAAACATTATAAAACATATATAATATGGCAAAATGACATATTATCTATCGATGTGAACCACGATTCCAGAATGCATTAATTGACTGCCTGGTTAGGTTAAGTCATGATAGTTTTGTTTAAACTAATGAAAGTATTAAGACAACCTAACCAATCATCAAGGGCATACAGTTGACCTAACCGGGCCTTCAACTGACCTAACCGGGCCTTCAGTTGACCTTGATGATTGGTTAGGTTAAGTCTTGATATTTTCATTACTTTAAACAAAACTATCATGACTTAACCTAACCAGGCAGTCAATTAATGCATTCTGAATTTCCGACGCTAAAATGCACGTCTACCCAATTTAGAGAGGAACTTAATCAAAAATTGTAAAGGAAATTCCAAAAAGTTCTTTAGTCATTTCAATTTGAAAAATAAATCTAATAAAAAAATTGGACACCTTCATGCTGATGACAAAATTATTGAAGAAGATTTTGAAATTGTTGAGGAGCTAAATAGATATTTCTGTTCAGTATTTACAAAGGAAACTGTAAATAAAATTCCAGAATTTACATTAGTAACACAGAGAGAGAGAGATAAATCGTATATATTTTGAGAAAGTGGATATTTTGAGAGCAATTGACAGGCTAAACATAGATAAGTTACCAGGACCTGATGAAATTTATCCTAAAATAGTAAAGGAAGCAAAATATAGCATAGCCCAAGCACTTAAAATACTTTTCAACCTTTCATTGATTAACAGCGAAGTTCCAGAAGACTGGAAAAAAGCAAATGTAGTCCCACTTTTCAAAAAAGAAAACAAAAACCTAGCTAAAAACTATAGACCAATTAGTTTAACTTCTATTACACTGTGTAACACTGATTCTGTTTATATATAATTTTTTATGTTTTTATATGCATTTGTGGACGCTGAGTCCAAATCTGGCCTTGGTTTGTGTGTATCATCAATGGTTTCAGAGATAATCCATTTTTCATGTTTTACCAGTATAATGTTATTATGGGCGCAGCAATATTAGAATAATCAGGAATTTTTTAGAACAATCCGGATGTTCGTTGACAGTTTCTTGCTCTAGAAATTGCCCGAAACTTCCACTGTGCTATATAAAGAAGAGCGCAGAGTCTGAGAAGTCAGTAAGTGTGAGCACACAAAGAAAGCAGGTTGTTTGTCTGATGGTTACCAGCATTGAGGTACTGTGTTTCTGTGCTTCTCTGTGCTGACGATTTGAGTGTTATCGGTCCTTTTTTATTGCGAACATTATTTCAGTGTTGTGAATACATCTTTTTTCTGTAATCTGTAATCTGTTGCAGCTTTAATAACTCTTCTCTCTATATCTGCAGGTTATGATTAATGTAGTACAGTTTGGTAGAGAGAATGGCAACTAGAGCTTGTAAACACTCGCCGGATATATTCTGCTACGTTTGTGGGTATTACATAGGCCCCAAGCAAGTATCGCACAAGATTGTGAAAGGCACCAAGTTCTGGATCGCGTATCGGCTCTATTTTGGTATGCCTATGGGTGACCAAGATAAGCCCTGGGCACCCCATGTGATCTGTGGAAGCTGCCGCTCCACACTTGAAGGGTGGCTGCGGGGAGTACGCAAGGCAATGCCCTTTGCGGTACCCAGAATATGGAGAGAACCAAAGAGCCACCACGACGATTGCTACTACTGCATGGTAGATGTTTCTAAGTACAGGAAAGTTAAAGGAAGGCAGACTCTTCAGTATCCAAGCATAGCGTCGTCCATAGCTCCTGTACCACATTGCGAAGGTCTTCCAATACCACGTCCACCAGAACAGGTATCTATCCATTACTTTACCTTCTGTATTTACAGACTGTGGGTCATTGTGTGTCGATTTTTCTTAGTGCTGATGCTCATCTACATATATAGCTATGCCTATATTTTGTTTCTTTGCTTTGCAGGTTGAAAATGAGGATGCAGCTAGCTCATCTGAGATGTCGGCTGGTGAGGACAGTCATGATGAAGAATATACAGTAACTTTCAGTACAAATCCTCACTTTCTAAATCAGAGGGAATTGGACGACTTAATTAGAGATTTGGGTCTGACGAAATCTGGGTCTGAGCTTCTGACCTCCAGACTCAAAGAGTGGAATTTGCTTGGAGAAGTGCAAGAGCACTGTATACCGAAAGCGGCATGAAGAGTTTGCAAGGTTCTACGATGTCAATGGCTCACTCTTTTATTGCAGCGAGGTTAATGGTCTATTCACAGCTATTGGGTTAACACATATACCCTCAGAGTGGCGCCTGTTTATTGACAGTTCAACTCGGAGTTTAAGAGCTGTTCTACTTCACAATGGGAACAAATATCCATCTATACCAGTTGCACATTCTGTTCAAATGAAAGAGGACTATGAAAATGTCAAACAACTACTCACTCAAATCAAGTATGAACAATATAACTGGGACGTGTGTGGTGATTTCAAAATGATTGGTTTCCTGTTACGTTTACAAGGAGGATTTACTCAATATTCATGTTTTCTTTGCCTGTGGGATAGCAGGGCTTCAACTGAGCACTATAAAACAGTTCAGTAGCCTCCACGTGAAGGACTGCAACCAGGAAAGTACAATGTACTCAGGGAACCTCTTGTGAAGCCTGACATAGTTCTGCTACCACCTCTCCATATTAAGTTGGGTCTAATTAAGCCTCTCTGAGGCCATTGGGATGCTTCCATGATGGGAGACTACGTATGGTCGCTGATCAGAAAGGATAAGAATGTTCATACGCGGAAGTCGCGTTCTTCAGTGCATTTTTAAGGAACGCACACTGCATAACGAGGCTTGTTATTCTCTTATCTGTTCTCCTCATGATATATATTATATCCTTTGCACCATTTTGGGTTTGTCAAACAATTTTGCCTCAATAAACATTAATTTCCAATAGTGTTTTTATTTTCAGAAAATATTTATGTTAGCCTTCTTTATATACTTTGCCATATGAAAAGTGTGATAACCTATATTTTTGAAACGGTTGAAGGTAGAGCAAAACCAATATCATTTTTGGAATCAGCGCCCCGAAATCATTAAGAAACGACAGAAAAATCACAATAAACAGAAAATTTTTCAAATTTTGTCACCCAGTGTTATTTGCAAATTACTTGAAAGTGTCATCAGAGACAAAATTATAATATTCCTAGAAGAAAAGGGATTAATTAGTAATAACCAACATGGCTTTCGAAATGGCAGGTTATGTTTGACAAAATTAATTGAGTTTTATGATAGTATGTTAAAGCATCTGGATAAAAAAGAATCTGTAGATATTGTGTACTTGGATTTTCCCAAAGCTTTTGATACAGTTCCTCATAAGCGGTTGCTTGTTAAAGTTAGAGCTCATGGAATAAAAGGGACAGTAGCAAATTGGATTGAAGAATGGCTTAAAGAAAGAGAACAGAGCGTCCAGTTAAATGGGACTAGGTCTACATGGAGCCCTGTTCTGAGTGGAATCCCACAGGGGTCAGTACTTGGACCTCTACTTTTTATTATTTATATTAATGACTTGGAAGGGGGTCTAAATAGTAAAACCTCAATATTTGCAGATGATACAAAATTGGGACAAAATGTAAGATCTTTAACAGGTGCCATGAAAATGCAAAAGGACATTGATAAAGTAGTTACTTGGGCAGATAGATGGGAGATGAAATTTAATGTGGGAAAGTGTAAAGTTATACATGTCGTGTCGGAGTCGTGTTGGGCTAATGTAGCGAGTGGCGTTCCTCAGGGTTCTGTATTGGGCCCCTTGCTTTTTCTTATATATATTAACGATTTAGATGTCGGCCTAGTCAGTACAGTTTCAAAGTTTGCGGATGACACGAAGCTGGGTGGTAGGGCGATTAATGACGAAGATAGAGGTAAAATCAGGAAGATCTGAATAAAATCGTTGATTGGTCAGTCACATGGCAAATGAGATTTAACGTTGATAAGTGCAAAATTTTGCATATAGGTTCGCGTAACGGTAATTTTGCGTATTGTATGTCAGGGAAAGATTTAACAAGCGTAGAGCAGGAAAAAGATTTAGGAGTTATAGTCACTGGTGATTTAAAAGTAGCGAAACAAAGTACAGCAGCGGTCAATAAGGCGAACAAAGTGTTAGGTTTTATAGTTCGAAATTTTGAGTACAAATCGCGCGATATTATAGTCAGTGGTGTAGTGCTAAATAAAGAAGTGAGGGAACGCATTTTGAAAGTGTTACTCAGATGCGGGGGGGACAATGGCGAGCGCGGCGAGCCCATACAGCTGGGGGTCCGGGGGCACTGTAAGCCCCCCGGGAAATCTTTTGAAATCTGACCAATTTCAGGAATATTTTGAGGTCATATGCACTGGATATTAGGATATATTCCAAGGTTGAAGATGCAGTATTTCCAGTGTCATTAGATATATGACATCCAGTACGATCAATAAAAATAGCTAACAACTGGAATGATTAACTAAAAAAAGTTAACATTGCCTCAGTCGAAGCTAAAAGAAATGAAACAGTTAATGATTCTTTCTCATATTTCTTCTAGGGGTGAGAATTAAAATTTCATGACGTTAGAGATTTGTAAGTTCGGATTTATTTGAAATAGTGAGGGAACGCCGTTCCGTCTACCAAAAAAAGTAAGGGAACGCCGTTCCCACGCGTTCCCACAGCACTACACCACTGATTATAGTTCATCTTTATAAATCATTAGTTAGACCCCATTTGGAGTACGCGGTCCAATTTTGGAATCCGCATATGCGCAAAGATAGACAAAATCGAAAGAGTTCAAAGACGAGCAACTAAGATGATTCCGTCGCTTAGGTCAAAGTCGTACGAGGATAGGCTTAAGGAGTTAAAATTGACAACACTCGAGACTAGGAGGCTAAGAGGTGATCTAATCCAGGTTTTCAAAATTATGAATGGGTTCGATAACGTAGATAGAGATAGCTTTTTCGAAATATCTCAATATAATAGGACTAGAAATAACGGGTGTAAGTTGACGAGTAGAAGGTTCGAGACAGCAGTTGCGAAAAACCTTTTTACGCATAGAATAGTAAATAGCTGGAATAGTTTACCGGTAGAAGTAATTAGTAGCACGTCTATAAACATGTTTAAAAATCGATTAGACGCATATGTTGATAGATTGGGTATAGTTTAAGGTAGTAAAATTAAGGCTTTGTGGTGATAGATCCCACAGCTCAACACAAGTGTTGTGGGATATAGGGAGGCAGCATCTTGGGTTAGGGGATACTCTCTGTCTTTACACACCCCATTTAAAGAGATTCCTCTGCCGAGCGGTGCCCCCCATAGTACTGTGAGGTATTGAAAAACTCATGATCTTCACTTGCCCCACAAACACCTTTAAATGGGAGACCCAAAATGGGTGCACACACATTTCTACATTACTGTACAGTCTTTACATCCACACCTACACTTTTCCTCCTAAGTACTGTATATATATTGTAATATATATGGTTGTAAATTTTGACTTCGTCCGCAATCGATATGGATCGTGACTTATTTTTCGTTGGCAAGGTACTACGTAGTATTGATGGATACCGTAATGAAATTGACTGGATTCTTTGGATCTGATATATTTGCATGTCGGTTATAAATAGATATAGAGTGTAACATATTTGTGGATAGTAGTCTATTATGACTTGATCCTCTGGATCCAGAGATTCTATCTTTAGTTTTAAATCGATAATTAATTAGTTTTAATTCGATAATTAATTAGTTTTAAATTGATAATTATTTAGTTTTGCAAAAATTGGTCGTTGCCAATGTACAGGCAGTTGTTACATAAATTTCTTATGTTCTTGTGGTTCGGAACCCACGTAAAATTGTAGGTCCCCTCCGCCACCACGGAGGACATACACAATACACAATTACGAACACAGTTAGGTAGACCAGCCATGAGTGGATCCTAGGGTCTTTGTTGGTCTGAAACATTATAACATTATTATAACATTATAACATGTTGGTCATGACAATCCAGAATTTTAGTATAACATGGATGGAAGTTGGATAAATAAAGAAAAAAAGGAGAGATTTGGGTGTCATTGTGAATCATGATCTTAAACCTACAACTCATTTTATTGAAATTAGAAATAAAGCTAATGCTAGATTGAACTAATGCAGAAACATATAGAATATAAATTGCCAGAAATTATAAGTAGGCTCTACACTTCATACGTGAGGCCTCTTTCTGAGTATTGCATTCAGTTCAGTAGTCCTTATTTAGAGCAAGATAAAGAAAGACGAGAAAAAGTACAAAAGAGAGCGACAAGGATGATACCATCAGTGGTGTAGTGCTAAATAAAGAAGTGAGGGAACGCATTTTGAAAGTGTTACTCAGATGCGGGGGGGGGACAATGGCGAGCGCGGCGAGCCCATACAGCTGGGGGTCCGGGGGCGCTGTAAGCCCCCCTGGAAATCTTTTGAAATCTGACCAATTTCAGGGATATTTTGAGGTCATATGCACTGGATATTAGGATATATTCCAAGGTTGAAGATGCAGTATTTCCAGTGTCATTAGATATATGACATCCAGTACGATCAATAAAAATAGCTAACAACTGGAATGATTAACTAAAAAAAAGTTAACAACTGGTACGCCGTGGTAACTGTTTCACCAGATCTTTATAGGCTAGCATTGCCTCAGTCGAAGCTAAAAGAAATGAAACAGTTAATGATTCTTTCTCATATTTCTTCTAGGGGTGAGAATTAAAATTTCATGACGTTAGAGATTTGTAAGTTCGGATTTATTTGAAATAGTGAGGGAACGCCGTTCCGTCTACCAAAAAAAGTAAGGGAACGCCGTTCCCACGCGTTCCCACAGCACTACACCACTGGATACCATGCCTTAGACACCTTAGTTACAAAGAGAGATTGGAGCACCTAAACATGTTTTCCCTAAAGCGAAGAAGGTTAAGAGGTGATATGATAGAAGTATATAAAATAATAAATGAGTTAGATAATATAGACTTCCACTCTCTTTTTACAAAGGATCACAATGATAGGACAAGAGGCCATAGCCTTAAGCTTTTCAGCAAAGATGTAAATCACAGTTAGTACAACATAGTTTTCAAACAGAATACAGTAAAATTCTGGAATAGCTTAGATGAAGAAGTTGTGAGTTCCCATACTTTGGAGACTTTTAAGAATAAACTAGGCAAATTAATGACTGAAAGAGGTATTTGGTAATGATGTTTTGCTGAAACTGGTAATGGTGTGGAGAAGAGGTTTGTGAACCCTTCCCACATATATATATATATATATATATATATTATATATATATATAGTTTATTTTTTATTTGGTTAAATCTCATCACCCACACAGAGTGATGGGATGTAGGGAGGCAGCATATTGGGTTAGGGGATACTCTCTGTCTTTATACCCCCCCCCATTTAAAGAGATTTATCTGCTGAGCGGTGCCCCCCATAGCACTGTGATGTATGAAAGACTCATTATGTTCACTTGCCTCATAGACACCTTTAAATGGGAGATCCTGAATGGGTGTACATTCAAATACTCTATACAGTCTTTACAGTCCCACCTACTCCTTTTATCTTAATTGTAGAGCTTGTATTACATTATTCAGGTTATAGCTATATAGATTCATGAAAAACTTCTTGTGATGAGATAACCATATGATGTCTACAATTAGTACAGTAGTGGTATTGATGAATGATCCACAAGATCCAAAGTTTTGAAGTTAATGTACAGCTAGCAGATGTGTGACAATCTGTAATTTGCAGAGATCAATTGGATCTTAATTTTGCATGTAACTGTATTTATGGTTTGTTTATATTAACAGTGGAGCCACCCAGATAGGCCGAAGGGCCCCTAGTGTGCCCGCTATAAAATTTTTACCATGTTCATTATGCAGAGTGATTCACTGGCCTACTTAGTCAGTGCTCCAGACACCTATCTCTTAATCTTCTATGGACCTCTTGTATAATGTTTGTACCTGTTGAGTCTGAAATAAAGTTTGTTTGCATTGGCGGCTCGTGCCTAGGAGCTGCAGAGCTGCAGTCCCCCCAGACACTCACTGCCAGGCGTATGATTCCTTCAGAGACACAGCAGAATAATACACTACTAACAAATATATCGTAATAAAAAGTCATTATATGTTATTTTCAATATGTTACTAAGTGAATTTTCATTAAAACCAGACCAAAATTTAAGTTACTTTCATAGTTGCTGTACGATTCATGTCTGTTATTAATTGGCGCCACATCTGGAAACAATGAGCTGCAGTCGGTGCAGCTCAGTCTCGTGTTTACATTGCGTACGGACCGTGCGGTTAAGTCGTGCTTTCTTTAATTACCCTTTGACGATGGAAAATTGAGTGAAGTATTTGCAAAGCATGAACTTTTCCCAGCTGACATTAAATGAAAAGACTGAAATCAAAGCAAGAGGAAGACCTACACCAGTTTTATCCATTCAACAGAATATTACAAGCAGGAACGAAGAATATACACGCCAGTTTAACATCAGTGTTCATCAGAAATGTGAATGGCTCTGTGGTTGTAACGAGGCAAATGCTTTATTCTGCCTTCCATGCTTATTGTTTGGTTGGGACTCGTCATGGACGAAAAGTGGTGTGACTGACTTGAGGCATTTGCCACAGAAAATAATGAAACATGAGCAGTCAGCCAAACACATGAATAACATGATTGATTTATCGTGGCTGGGTAAATAGGGCGGGTCGTACTCAGGTGACAACATGAATCTGAAGGAAATCCTACCATCAGGGGTGTCTAAATTGTGTTTTTACATGGGGAATTCAAATATGAGCTTCTTTTTTGGATAGGATAACTCTAACCTACATCATTTTGTATTTCTAAATTGCCAATTTTACCCTTTTGAATCCCTTTATAATATATTAAAAGATATAAGGTAAATCATTTATATTGACAAGGCCAAATCAACTTTACATATATTTATTAATAGGTGAACTGCATGTATATCACTGGATATAATTACAAAGATCATTCTCCTGACATCTTGAACTTTGCCAGGTTGCACAAATCCTGCTTTGACTCAGACTTGGACATCAGCTTCCTGCTGGTCTCCTGAGCCCTGATCCCTCCATCCCTCTTTTCCTGTGAGAAGTACTTAGCAGAAGCCTCAGTCACCATTTTAACAACCCTCTCAATGCTTTGTGTGTGGCAAGGCCAGTTGCGCACCCCATGGGGGTGTTGATGAAGTTTTTCACCTCTGAGGTGCTTAGAGAGCAGGTGAGAGGTGGCTCTGACACACCTTCTGACCAGCTGATCAAGTCACCGATGCTGGAAGCATCACAATTGATGTCAGGTGTCCTTCTGCTCCTAACAGAGGAGTCCCCCAGCTGAGTGTCCGGGTCCCCCTCTCCCCTGATGGCCAGGGTTCTCTCCACCCCTTCAATCCTCTCCTTCTGATCCTCAGAGCAGAGTAGTGTTTGGAGGATGACTTCACTGTGGGCATACCAAGCAGATCTTCTCACAGTTGGCATCACAATATCCAGCACCTCCTTTCTCTGGGACTTGAGGCAGTCCAGCTGAAAGAGGATGTGCCTAGGCCCTTCGATCCAGGAGTGCTTGACCTTCACGTTGAACAAACATGGGTAATACACTCCAATGATGAATTCCACAATGAATTGCAGAATCTTCAGGTTCTTTCCTTTAAGTCCGTGCTTTGACACCCAGAGCCTGAGAAGTCTGTTCGCTGTGGTGAGCCAGCGGCTGTGGTTTACTGGTCCTATCTCTAACAGAGCCAGCCCTGCAGGAAGTACTCCATCCCTGACTGCACAGACAATTTTATAGCCATAGTATTGATCAGTTGAGAGATCTTGAATGACCTTGTCAGGAAGCTTGATCAGTGGAGGGCCAACAGAGATTCGGGTGAAGTTTGGATTGATATCAAAGTCTGTAGCAGAATCAAGGAGCTTTCCTATTGGCCCAGATAATTTTTTGTTTGACAGAGTAGAGCCATCAAGGTCAACAATGAGATGGCGCAGGGGAAGTTCAACAGTGTGAGGGTTGCACACCAACCAGACCAGCTTTCTCCCCAGGTGCAGCTCCAGCTTCCGCATTACTCCAGCTTTCACACCAGTGTTGACATTTGTTGAGTCTCCTCCAATGGCCAACAAGGTCTTATCATAACCCCTCTCTTTCAGCCAGGCAAACAGGACCTTAGCAATCTTCTCCGCATGTGACTCCTCTTTAGTTGCTTTCTCTGGGGTAAAGTGGAACAGATAGTAGCTGCCAGGCTCACTAACAACACTATAGTGTTCTTCCTTGATCTTTGCGGGAAAAGATTGGTCACTGCCCTCAGCTTCCATCATCACATTGGTCAGGTCAATCCGCCCATCAAAGAGGATGCAAGAGATCCCCCCCTCCTCCCTGCACTTCTTCTCGAACTGTCACTTCAAATATTTCACAAAACGTTTTAGAATGTTCTGAAACGTTACATTCTAGCCTCTGAGAAAGGTGGCTCAGAAAATGGCCTTATGCGCGCCAGAAAACCGTCAAAATATTTCATATACCAAACTGTATGATAATTACGATTAAGTGGAATGGCACACCTTTTTATTTGAGTATTTAAATATTATTATTATTATTATTATATGAATTACATTATATGTGTTTATATGAATTAGTTAGAACAATGCTCTATGAGAGATAACGTGAGCAGCCATGATAGAAAACGTGAGAAGACATATTCTGGGGTAACTACAATAGTAAAATAATCAACAATTTAATAATAATCAACTGCAAAATGATGTAGGTTAGGGTTATCAGAATTAAATATTTTCTTCAGAATTGTGTTCTATACACCAAAATATGTCATTTGAACACCCCTCTCCATTGATTTAAAAAAAATGCATAGTATGACCCGCCCTACTGGGTAAAGTGAACATTGCAGCTCAAATTGACACATCATACAAGCTCTCAGTTGCAAAACACAATGAACAGGTGAGAAAAAACAGAGATGTGTTATCCAAAATCGTAAACTGTGGAAAATTTTGTGGAAAATTTGAACTCCCTCTTAGAGGACATGATGAAACTACGAGCTCCAAAAATCCTGGAATATTTCGTGGATTAGTTTTTGCCTGTGAACTGGATTCTAACTTAGATGCTCATTTAAAGACCGCTACAGTTTTTAAAGGAACATCTAAATCAATACAGAATGAACTTTTAGAATTTATGTTGGAAATCTGCAAAAATAAGATCAAGGAGGAAGAAAAGAATGCAGAATATTTGGCAGTTATGTGGGATGAGACAACGGATATTACACAGATGGTAATTGTTCTAAGGTATGAGTTACAAGGGAAGCCTGTTGAGAGATTCTGAGGATTTTTTAACCCTATCAACCAGACAGCAGAAGCCTTATCAAGTGTGTTACTTAAAGAGCTCCAGACTTTAATTGGTGATTGTCCACACAAGCTCAGTGCCCAAACTTACGATGGTGCAGCTGCTCTAAGTGGAGTCAATAAAGGTGTGCAAACCAGAATAAAAGAAGTGTATAGCAATGCTCACTTTATCCACTGTTATGCACACCAACTGAACTTGATTTTGGAAAAGGCAACATCACAGAATACTAATGTTCGAGTATTTTTCAATTGCTTGTCAGGAATACCAGCATTTTTTTCTAAGTCTCCACAAAGAATGGCTGCATTGGAGAATGTTGCTGGCCATCGAATTCCAAGGCCATCTGCAACACGTTGGAATTTCAAGAGCAGAACAGTCAATGCTGTGCATGAAATGAAAGATGCACTAATTGAATGTTGCAGCACACTGGAAGCATCTAACTCAAGAGACACTAGATCTGCAGCAGCTGGTATCAAAAGAATTGTGAATGATCCTGAATTCGAATTTTGGTTGGAATTTTTCTCCAAAGTAATGCCTCATGTTGACATCATGTTCTCAGCTTCAGTCTAGAAATATTGATGCAGCTAAGGCTAACGCCTCTTTAAAAGTTTTTAATTCCGCAGTTCAGAAGTTAAAAGATGAATGTGATGCCATAGTGTCGCCTCCTGAGCAGAAGAGAAGAAAATTTAATACAGATAGATCAGCTGCTGCAAAGGAGGTCTGTGACGTAATTTTGCTGCAGTGCAGAGAGAGATTCAGCTTTACTAATCATTTGGAAGCAAGCAAGTTACTTTTAGTGAATAATTTTCCAGTGTATGCCAAAAATTTCCCTAGTAATGAACTTGCACAAGCAGTTGCAGCCTATCCCTTGCTTGAAAAAGACAAATTGAGAACTGAACTTACTGTACTGTACACAAGAGAAGATTTGTGTAAATCAGAAAGTCTCATAGACTTGTTGGAGATGATGAACGACGATCATCTACAGTCAACATTTTCAGACACTGTCAAGTTGCTGAAAATTTTAATAACAACTCCAAAGACAACGGCAGAAGCAGAAAGGTGTTTTTCAACTTTGAAGAGAATTAAAACTTTTTTGCGCAGTACCATGGTGAATGACAGACTGTCTGCTTTAGCAATGATATCCATTGAAAATAAAATGATAACAGAAATGAAGGATTTTAATGAAAAAGTAATAAACCATTTTGCTACATCGAAGAGCCGACGCACCGATTTTATTTTCAAGTAATACTACCATCACCACCTCAGCCATCCCTACCGCCACCACTACCACCCCCACCAACCCTTCTACCACCACCACTACTACCATGCCCTGGAAATCCGTGGACATCAACTCATACCTGAGGTAGGTCAAATTTGTGTACCCTACTGTTGTGTGAAGCTTGCAGTCCCTCCATTTTATTTTATAACGAGCCGCCGCTGTTTGTTTGTTTGTTCATACATTGAAGTCAAATGAAGCTGCTGGACCTGATCATATATTTGCTAGATTCTCAGAGAAGGGGAAGAAAGCTTATCTGAGGCACTAACTATTTTGTTTGCAGAAGTACCAGATGAATGAAAAAATGCAAATGGTAGTACTCATTTACGAAAAGGGTAGTAAGGAGGAGTTTGGGTTAGTTTAACATCATTGGTAGGAAAGATACTAGAAAGAATTATAAAGAATAATGAGAAAAACTATATAGGGCTATGGGTTGACTGCCTGATACCCTCATCCGTTGGAAATTTCCAGCAGATTTCAGTGGAGAGATAACGACAAAAAGCCCTATATGTTCTCGTTAAAGAGTTATGTATATGTAGGTCTTCAAAGGACCTCTTTGTTTATGTGCCTTCGGTATTTGCGCTGCCTAATGGTAAAGAAAAGAATTGCCTTACCTTATTATTTCGTTGGGCCTCGCTTCTGTTTCGATGTAGGGCGTGACGAACTTTTTCGATGTAGGGCCGTTACGATGGAGCTACACGATGAGTTAACTCGATGTAACTAATATAGGCAGTCACTATTTAAACACCTGAAGGAATAGGCCTATCCTTTTTATAGTTATTAGGTTTTATATTATAAGGAATTCACTCAGAACTTGTCGGAAGACTAAACACATCTTCCTTGTTTAAAGCATTGCTATAACATAAACAGCTCTGAGCGAGAGCCGCTCCTATAATCTAATCTTCATATTTTTATTATTTGCTGATTTGGCAAAGGTTGTTGACCCTTGCCTCGATGTAATATTCATGAGTCAGCAGTGGAAAATTTTGCTCGAATTAATAAATTTGTTTTCTTGTTGTTTTATGTAGGCCCGATGCCTACATATGGGTACTATGTATGTATGGCAATCATTTCATTCCCAATAGGCTATGTCGCCAATCTCGAGGCAATTTTGTATAGATATTTAATTCAATTAATAATTTATATTTAATTATGAAATAAAGGTACCACATACGATACCATGTTGTAAGCGTGTACAGTTTTTCCATATACTAGGGGGGGGGGGGGGGCCGGAGAAAAATTTGTATGTTGTAGATTAAATTTTTTGACAAACTGTGTGTTTTAAACCATGTGAAATGGATTAAAAGAAATGAAGTAGGAATTTAAAAAAAAGAGAGAAAGGTTACTCAAGACCTTTTTAAATATAAAAGTTTAAGAGGCTAGCTTCTCAAGTTTAAAGTTATGTCAAACAATTTGACTCCCCTTAGGTATAGGAAATTTATGGAATTAAAGTAGTTATTAAGCATTTTAACTTTGCTTTTTATTTGTGTAAATTTTATAAGTCACCAGTTTTTAAATGCTGGTTTACTAATGTTGTTTTGGAGTTTTGCATGTTTTGTTTTGTTAACGATTTATGTTTTGAAGTGCCTTCTACGTTGGTGAGTTAATTGAAATGTACTGTACTTCCATGTTGTCAGAGCTGGGCAATAAATACATTGAATGTATTTAAATACTAAATACTAAATACATGGGAGAAATGCAAAGGTGGGCAGGACCGAGTTCCAAAAGGACCGAACTCCAGGAACTCGGTCCTTTTTAAGGACCGTGAGCGGGAAAGTCGGTCCTTTTCTCAGTGAGGACCGAAATGAGGAGCGACGGTCCATTTTTAAGCAATTCCGGACGGTCTTTTTTAGTGATTTTAGTGTGTTTAGTGATTATTTGAAGTTCTAAAGAAGATGGATCGTTTCCTCCAGAAGACTCAGAAAGAGACTGAGACTGAACTGAAACTTGTTTCAACACCTGGAGGAGACGAAGAATCTACTGATGTTAGTGCTTCAACTTCAAGTCAAGCAACTGGAGCTCCTAGCGGAAGAACTGAACCCGGCAATCCCTGGCCGTACCTGGACAAATACTTTGAATACCTGGGCCCCAAGGGTGAGCAGAACCTGGAGTACAAGTGCTTGCTGTGTTCATCAAGTTTAACACGCCTATCCCATCCAGTGCCGCCGTGGAGAGGCTATTCTCTTTGGGGAAGGACGTCCTCAAGCCGAAAAGGTCAGGGCTCAGTGACAGCCATTTTGAAATGCTAGTCTTCTCGAAGGGAAACTCAAGCATTTAACTTAATAACTTTTTTTCAGCATTTATGTATTGTATTAATTATAATTTACGTTAATAAAATTAAAGATTTCCGGTGTCTTTAATTTCATTTTTCATTTTAATCAAATTTTTCCCTTATATTATATATAAGGACCGAGGACCGAGTCGTTCCTAGGTCCTATCTTCAGAAAGGACCGTGACCGGGACCGTCGGTCCAGTTTGAGGCAAGGACCGGGACCGTCGGTCCTTTTTGAGGCCCGGGTGCCCACCTTTGGAGAAATGTATTTAAATACTAAATACTAAATACATTACGAATGTATTTAGATAATAAATACAAAATACATCATTTGTATTTAAATACATTTGTAAATACATTTTAAATACATACAAATTTTAACATATGCATTCACTAATTCACTAAGCCATGACACGCACACGATAAAGAAATCAACCGCTTTCGACTAAGAGTGGCACACAACTGATTGAACTGACACGTTGAAACATGAACCATGCTGTACTACACTGTCGACGCGTCGTACTGTGCTAGTACAGAACGTGTATTAAACCAGTAAAAGTATTTACATTTTTATATTTTGAGTATTTAAATACATTGTATTGAAATACTCATTAAAGTATTTAAATACATGAAAAACAATGTATTTATAAATACAGTTCTAAATACACAAATGTATTTAAATACGTATTTAAATACTGCCCAGCTCTGCATGTTGTGTTGTTTGGATAAAAGAGTTTGTGTTGTATTCAAACCTCCTACCACTTCAGACTAGTCAATACCCGTAGTTTTAGTAGAGTAAATGTTACTCCTCCACAGGTAGATCTGGAGGGCTTGGGGCTTTGAATCCTATACTGTTTTTGTGTTGTTTGGTCTCTGGCCAAGGGAGGCCATAAAACCCTTGTAATAGTTTGGTCTCTGGCCAAGGGATGCCACAAGACCCTTGTAATAGTTTGGGCTGTGGCCAAGGGAGGCCACAAGACCCTTGTAATAGTTTCGTCTCTGGCCAAGGGAGGCCATAAAACCCTTAATAGTTTGGGCTATGGCCACGGGAGGCCACAAGACCTTTGTCATAGTTTGGGCTGTGGCCAAGGTAGGCCACAAACCCTTGTAATAGTTTGGGCTGTGACCAAGGGAGGCCATAAGATCTTGTAATAGTATGGTCTCTAGCCAAGGTAGGCCACAAGACCCTTGTAATAGTTTGGGCTGTGACCAAGGGAGGCAACAAGACCCTTGTAATAGTTTGGGCTGTGGCCAAAGTAGGCCAAAAGACCATTGTAATAGTTTGGGTTGTGGCCAAGGTAGGCCACAAGACCCTTGTAATAGTTTGGGCTGTGGCCAAGGGAGGCCACAAGACCCTTGTAATAGTTTGGGCTGTGACCAAGATAGACCACGAGACCCTTGTAATAGTTTGGGCTATGGCCAAGATAGACCACAAGACCCTTGTAATAGTTTGGGCTGTGGCCAAGGGAGGCCACCAGACCTTTGTAATAGTTTGGTCTGTGGCTAAGGGAGGCCATAAGACCCTTGTAATAGTTTGGTCTCTGGCCAAGGTAGGCCACAAGACCCTTGTAATAGTTTGGGCTGTGGCCAAGGGAGGCCACCTGACCTTTGTAATAGTTTGGTCTGTGGCCAAGGGAGGCCATAAGACCCTTGTAATAGTTTGGTCTCTGCCCAAGGTAGGCCACAAGACCCTTGTAATAGTTTGGGCTGTGACCAAGGGAGGCAACAAGACCCTTGTAATAGTTTGGGTTGTGGCCAAAGTAGGCCAAAAGACCATTGTAATAGTTTGGGATGTGGCCAAGGTAGGCCACAAGACCCTTGTAATAGTTTGGGTTGTGGCCAAGGTAGGCCACAAGACCCTTGTAATAGTTTGGGCTGTGGCCAAGGGAGGCCACAAGACCCTTGTAATAATTTGGGCTCTGGCCAAGGTAGGCCACAAAACCGTTGTAATAGTTTGGGCTGTGGCCAAGATAGACCACAAGACCCTTGTAATAGTTTGGGTTGTGGTCAAGATAGACCACAAGACCCTTGTAATAGTTTGGTCTTTGGCCAAGGGAGGCCACCAGACCTTTGTAATAGTTTGGTCTGTGGCCGAGGCCACAAGAGTAATAGTTTGGTCTCTGGCCAAGGGAGGCCACCAGACCTTTGTAATAGTTTGGTCTGTGGCCAAGGGAGGCCACAAGACCCTTGTAATAGTTTGGGCTGTAGCAAAGGTAGGCCACAAGACCCTTGTAATAGTTTTGGCTGTGGCCAAAGTAGGCCACAAGACCCTTGTAATAGTTTGGGCTGTGGCCAAAGTAGGCCACAAGACCCTTGTAATAGTTTGGGCTGTGGCCAAGGGAGGCCACAAGACCCTTGTAATAGTTTGGGATGTGGCCAAGGTAGGCCACAAGACCCTTGTAATAGTTTGGGCTGTGGCCAAGGTAGGCCATAAGACCCTTGTAATAGTTTGGGCTGTGGCCAAAGTAGGCCACAAGACCCTTGTAATAGTTTGGGTTGTGGCCAAGGTAGGCCATAAGACCCTTGTAATAGTTTGGGCTGTAGCCAAGGTAGGCCACAATACCCTTGTAATAGTTTGGGCTGTGGACAAGGGAGGCCACAAGACCCTTGTAATAGTTTGGGCTATGGCCAAGGTAGGCCACAAGAACTTTGTAATAGTTTGGTCTCTGGTCAAGGGAGGCCACAAGACTTGTTTGGGTGGGCTATGGCTAAGGTTGACCATCAACCCCTTGTTGAGTAGGTTGGGCTATGGCCAATGTAGCCATAAAGCCCTTTAGAGTAGAGTAGTTTGGGCTATGGTCAAAGTAGGCCATAAAACCCTTTAGAGTAGTTTGTTTGTATGTCCCACTCTCTAACCATATAATTTTTTGGCACAAAATTATATGCACAGAATCAGAGCGCAGCAATAAAAGCTTTTACTCTCCGATCCTTGGTTATGTTCAGACAGGTTGCTATGTTTGTGACACAAGGAAAGAGTACAGTGTGTGTGTGTGTGTGTGTATATATTTTTGCATTCCTCTGAATCCAGTTGGTCTTCAAAACTTGGATTCACCACTCCAGTGAAGTCCGTACCCATAGTTATGATTGAGTAAATGTTGTGTGTCCTGTAGGTAGGTCTGGAAGGTTTGGGGTTTTGAAGGAATCCAATATGTTTGCAAGGAATGTATGTGTCTGTTGATGAAATATGTTGAGTGATTCTTCTTTAAAAGAAGAATTTGGATGTGATTGCATGTGAAACCCAATTTTTTTTCTTTAATATTTGTTAACCCATCTTAGATTACCTATAATTTACGTTTTATTTGTTATTCCATTTTTTGTTTTTCCTCACTTTTTAATATAAAAAGTGTAGCATTTTATGAAGTCCTCACTCTTTCCAAAATGAAAGGGTGTTGCAATTTAATTTATTTTCCATAGGAAATATTACAATACTCCAGCCCTGTTTTCATTAACCCAGGCTTTGTTTTGTATATATTTATATACTGTATGTATGTGTGTAAATGTATATTTTGTTGTAGGGTTTCTCATGTTTGAGTTTTGTGTTAGGTTAACTAATCTGGCTGAGTAAAGATCCTCAAATGTTGCATTTGAGACCCTTATATCAAGCCTTGTCTGTTTTATGCCTATATGTGAAATAGGACTTAGAATGTGTTACGCCACGCCTACAGTATATGTCAAATAGGACTTAGAATGTGTTACGCCTATATGTCAAATAGGACTTAGAATAGGGTTAAGAATAGGTGTTAGGTGGGTGTAGGTTTATTTTTAATTTTGTGATGTTACAGTTCTGCTTTGAATTTTGTGATGTTACAGTTCTGCTTTGAATTTTGTGATGTTACAGTTCTGCTTTGAATTTTGTGATGTTACAGTTCTGCTTTGAATTTTGTGATGTTACAGTTCTGCGTTTTATTTTGTGATGTTACAATTCTGCATTTAATTTTGTGATGTTACAGTTTTGCGTTCAATTTTGTGATGTTACAGTTCTGAGTTGAATTTTGTGATGTTACAGTTTTGAGTTGAATTTTGTGATGTTAATGAGTCTTATGAGTAAGTTAAATTGCTGAAATAAATTTTCTAACCTACACCACAGGTTGAATTAAAAATTTTGTTTTTAGTTAGGATAGGCCTTGAGTGTAAAGAGTAGGGCCTACTTTGTGAGGTAGGCTTCATAATTTATTATTATTTATATGTAGTAAATATCTGAAAAAGCCAAACATGAAATAAATTCTGTTCAGATGTCAAAATGTTATGCCTATCATTCTGGTCAATATTAACCATCAAAATTTGATAAGGCCTAATTTTTTATTTTTTTTTTATTTTTTTATTTTTTTATTCAAGGTTAAGGTTTTCACAGCAAATAACCCTTCCCCAAACACTGGCCACCATATGAGAAAAACTATATAGGGCTATGGGTTGATTGCCTGATGCCCTCATCCGTTGGAAATTTCCAGCAGATTTCAGTGGAGAGATAACGATAAAAGCCCTATATGTTCTCATAAAAAGTTATGTATATGTAGGTCTTCAAAGGACCTCTTTGTTTATTAAAGATCATTTGGAGAATTTTAATCTTATTTCAAGTTCACAACGTAGATTTAGATGAGGAAGGTCTTGTTTGTCTAATTTCTTAGAAGTTTTAGAGTTTGTAACTGATCAGGTAGATAATGGAAATGATGTAGATGTTATTTGGATGTTAGTAAAGCATTTGACCTTTCGGTGAAGCTTTGTGGTAATCGGACGTGCCTAGAATTGCTTGTTAACAAAAAGTTCAAATTCTTTATTACTGAAACCAGGAGTGTGGTGTTGAAATTTTTTTCCGGGGCTGTAGTTGAGATTCATCCTGCATTTCAGAATTGTTTTTTGACTGGTATAAGATCACTCTAGTGTTTCCTGTACTTGTTTGTTAAAAGATCTTGGCAAGGCATAGGCCTTGTCTAGGGTTTGTTTTTGGTGACAATTGTGGCCTAGCTCATCTCATTGGGCTAGGTCTGGCCTTAGTGTGCCCTATACCCTAAGCACTAGGGTATAGGTTATATTTACTTTCCTAAATTTTCCATCCAATCATGAGTAACTTCTAAAAGTACTAAAAGGTTACGAGTGGATGATTCTAAGACCCTTGAGTCGGCTCACAGTGATGACTTGATGGATTTGAGTAAGATCATTAAGCAAACTGACCATGCTATCACTTCTTTTTGCAAGAAAAGTTCCAATGAAGTTGCTCAAAGATTAGATACTCAGGACCCATTTAGTCTTATTCAACCCTTGAATTGTCCTACATCTCCCACTAGACCTGCTACCAATAGTCCTGGACCTAATATTCCTACTGAGCATGTGTCTTATATTTATCTGAATAGCAAAGATTTGTCAGGTCCCTTAACCAAACTTAGTCCTTTTGGTGTTAAGAAGTCTATCGAGCTTATTTGTGGTGGACCAGTGAAATCTGTCACCTATTTTAGGTCTGGCTCATTACTTGTGAATACCATCAACTCGAGACAGTCTCAGGCTCTTTTGGATACCAAATCAATTATAAATGGTCTTTATGAAGTTGAGGCTAAGATTGTTTATAATTTGAATAAAATTCAGGGCATTATTTTTGCCCCGAAACTCCTTAAGTTATCAACTGAGGAAATTTTGACTGAATTAAAGTCTTCTATCAATTCTGTCCTTGGTATAAAATTATTAAAGAAAGGTCGAGAGAAGATTCCTACTTCTCTTTTAGTATGTACTTTTGGAGGGACTACTCTTCCTAGTAAACTATTCTGTGGATATTTAGCGTATGATGTCAAGCGATATTACCCTAATCCTTTACTTTGTTTGAAGTGTTGGAGGTATGGACATGGGACAAGAACCTGCACAAATAGTAACATGTCTTAAATGTAGACAAGATCATGGTAAAGAGACCTGTATATTACTTGATAGAGATGTTTCTTGTATTAATTGTAAAGCTTCTCATTTAGTTAATTCTCGATAGTGTCCCCATTGGATCAGAGAGAGTGAGATTATTCATATCAAAATTGATGATAATTTGTCTTTTCCTGAAGCCAGACATAAGTACTTTTCTCAGTTATCTCCTCTGTGTCTTATGCTCAAGTAGGTACCCAGAATTTGTCTAAATCTCTTACATATGTGTCATTGGAACGGAACTCACTGTGAATTATATCCAGCCAGTAATGCATCTTCCAAGGGTACAACAAGTAATACTTCTTCTATCTCTACCATTTCTCCTATAAAGAGTTTACTCAGCTCATCCAATGACATCCCTAACTTTTCTATTTGGGATATAATTATGGAAAAACTATACGCGCTCACAACATGGTATCATATGTGGTACATTTATTTCATAATTAAATATAAATTATTAATTAATTGAATTAAATATCTATACAAAATTGCCTCGGGATTGGCGACATAGCCTATTGGGAATGAAATAATTGAATTGCCATACGTACAAAGAACCTGTATGTATGAATCAGCCCCACATAGCAACAAGAAAACTCAATTTATTGTTTAGTCTACCAAAAGGTAGTAGACACAACAAAATAATGCTAGTTCGGCAAATAATACACCAGAACCAAGGAACGGTTCTCAGGGCTGTTTATGTTACAGCGAAGCTTTAAACTGGGAGGATGTCTTTGTCCCCCCTCTAGTTCTGAGTGAATTCCTTATAATTTAAAACCTAATGACTAAAAAAGGATAGGCCTATTCCTTCAGGGGTTTATATAGTGACTGCCTATATTAATTACCTTAAGTAAATTCGCCGCGTAACTCCATCGTGGCGGCCCTACACCGAAAATGATCGTAACGCCCTACATCGAAGCAAACAAAGACCCAGCAAAAATAAGGTGAGGCAATTCATTTCATTAACATAAGGTTTCGCCAATCCGGGCGCTAAAATTACCGTAATCACTTAAATATAAAACGGTCCTTTAACACCTACATATTTATAACTCTCTAACGAAAAAACATAGGGCTTTTGTCGGTAACCCTCCACTGAAGTCTGTTGGAAATTTCCAACGGATGAGGGCACAGGCAATCAACCCATAGCCCTATATAGTTTTTTCAAATGGTGGCCTGGTATGGGGAACTAACCCCTCTAAAATTTACACTGACACACGCAGAGGCTAGGCTTAACTCAGTAGGCCTAACCCCAATTTCAACCGTAACCCCAATATAGTTTTTTCATATAGTGGCCTAAAACTGGGAACCGATTCCTTTACCTTTACACTAATCGAAAACAAAGGCTTGTTCATTTAACAGGCATAACTTATTTTAGGTCCTAAAAATAATAGGCCCGCAACATTAAGCCTATTTAATAGGTCCTACTCTTCAAATTCAAAACTAAGCCTTGTTAATTTAACAGGCTTAACTCATTTGAGGTCCTATAAGACATATAGGCCCAACCTATTCCAAGTCCTATTTGACATATAGGCCCAACCTATTCCAAGTCCTATTTGACATATAGGCCCAACCTATTCCAAGTCCTATTTGACATAGGCCCACCTATTCCAAGTCCTATTTGACATATAGGCCCAACCTATTCCAAGTCCTATTTGACATATAGGCCCAACCTATTCCAAGTCCTATTTGACATAGGCCCAACCTATTCCAAGTCCTATTTGACATATAGGCCCAACCTATTCCAAGTCCTATTTGACCAATATAGGCCCAACCTATTCCAATTCCTATTTGACCAATATAGGCCCAACCTATTCCAAGTCCTATTTGACCAATATAGGCCCAACCTATTCCAAATCCTATTTGACATATAGGCACACCAAGTCCTATTTGACATATAGGCCCAACCTATTACCTATTCCAAGTCCTATTTAACCTATTCCAAGTCCTATTTGACATATAGGCCCAACCCACCAAGTCCTATTTGACCAATATAGGCCCAACCTATTCCAATTCCTATTTGACATATAGGCATAAAACAGACAAGGCTTGATATAAGGGTCTCAAATGCAACGTTTGAGGATCTTTACTCAGCCAAATTGATTAACCTAACCCAAAACCAAAAAATAAAACCCTATAACAAAACAAAATACACATTTACACACATACGTACGGTACAGTATATAAATATATACATACGACTTCAAACATCCAATTTTTTTAAAAGAAGAATCACAACAGATTTCATCACCAAAACACATACACACACACATACACACACACACGTACGGTACAGTATATAAATATATACATACGACTCCAAACATCCAATTCTTCTTTAAAGGAAGAATCACAACAGATTTCATCAACAGACACATACATTCCTTGCAAACAGATTGGATTCCTTCAAAACCCCAAACCTTCCAGACCTACCTGTAGGATATACAACATTTACTCATTCATAACTACGGGTATTAATTTCATTGGAGTGGTGAATCCAAGTTTTGAAGACCAACTGGATTCGGAGGAATGATACACACACACACACACACACACACACACATACACACACACACACACACACACTCACACACACACACTACTCTTTCAATGTGTCTCAAACACAACAACCTGTCTAAACATAACCAAGGATCGGAGAGTAAAAGCTTTTATTGCTGCGCTCTGATTCTGTGCACATAATTTTGTGCCAAAAATTATATGGTTAGACAGTGACACGTACAAACAAACTACTCTACTCCAAAGGGCTTGGCCTACCCTTGGCCATAGCCCAACAAATTCATCAAAGGGCTGATGGCCTACCCTTGGCCATAGCCCAACAAATTCATCAAAGGGCTGATGGCCTACCTTGGCCATAGCCCAACAAATTCATCAAAGGGCTGATGGCCTACCTTGGCCATAGCCCAACAAATTCATCAAAGGGCTGATGGCCTACCTTGGCCATAGCCCAACAAATTCATCAAAGGGCTGATGGCCTACCTTGGCCATAGCCCAACAAATTCATCAAAGGGCTGATGGCCTACCTTGGCCATAGCCCAACAAATTCATCAAAGGGCTGATGGCCTACCTTGGCCATAGCCCAACAAATTCATCAAAGGGCTGATGGCCTACCCTTGGCCATAGCCCAACAAATTCATCAAAGGGCTGATGGCCTACCTTGGCCATAGCCCAACAAATTCATCAAAGGGCTGATGGCCTACCTTGGCCATAGCCCAACAAATTCATCAAAGGGCTGATGGCCTACCTTGGCCATAGCCCAACAAATTCATCAAAGGGCTGATGGCCTACCTTGGCCATAGCCCAACAAATTCATCAAAGGGCTGATGGCCTACCTTGGCCATAGCCCAACAATTCATCAAGGGTCTGTGGCCTCCTTGGCCATAGCCCAACAAACAACATTGGTCTTGTGGCCTCCCTTGGCCAGAGACCAAACAACAAGGGTCTTGTGGCCTCCTTTGGCCAGAGACCAAACAAAAAGGGTCTTGTGGCCTCCCTTGGCCATAGGCCAAACAACACAAAAACAGTACAGGATTCAAAGCCCCAAGCCCTCCAGATCTACCTGTGGAGGAGTAAATTTACTCCACTAAAACTACGGGTATTGACTAGTCTGAAGTGGTAGGAGGTTTGAATACAGTACAAACTCTTTCTAATTCTCCTAAATTAAATGAACAAATAACAAAAGACAACAATGGGAACATTGAACCAAACAATTACACGAAAACACTTGGAATGCTTTGGTTTTTAAAACAGAATCCGAACACGATGACACTCTTTGCACAAAGAGTTATAACTTAAATCCAAATGCCGATACAAAAAGACAAGTGCTTTCAGAATCATCCAAAATTTTCGACCCCATTGGATTATATTTACCAGCAACCATAAGATCCAAAACCCTTTTGCAAGACTTATGGAAAAAGAAAATTGATTGGGATGAACCACTTTCAGTGGAAGACCAACTTCATTGGAAAAAATTAGCCACAGACTTGAACAAAGTTCAAGACATCTACGTACCAAGATGTGCTGGCTACAGATTGAAATCGCAAACACTACACATTTTTACAGATGCCAGCACACAAGCTTATGGGTGTTGTGCCTATTTAACAAGTGAAAATGAAAGTAACTTGGTTTATTCAAAGGCAAAAGTGGCACCCTTAAACCAAAAGAAAACTGTACCACAACTTGAATTATTAGCTGTCTCATTGGGAGTTAAAACAGCAAACTTTCTTTCACAAGTGTATAAAGAAGTTGACATAACAAACATTTACTTAAGGACAGACAGTCAAATTTGTCTAACATGGGTGACCAACACAGATACAACTTCTTGCAAAAATATATTTGTGAAAAACAGACTAACAGAAATCAAAACTGCAAACACAAACCTTGGTATCAAATTTAGGTACATAAAAACAAAAGAGAATCCTGCAGACTTTTTGACAAGAGGGCTCTCTTACAAGCTGTTGAAAACAAATAAAATCTGGTATGAAGGGCCCGAATGGCTAACATGTGAGGATCTTTGGCCAGCCAAAGTAGTTAACCTCACACTCAACTCTACAACAACTGAAAAGATCACTGAGGACAAACCTATATTTGACTATCACCTTTATTCAGACCTAAACAAACTCTTGAGAATTACAGTCTATTGCTGCAAGTTTGTCAATAGCTACCTTCTCAAACACTGTCCTCAGAAAGCCTTTTCTAACTTAACAGAAACTGCAACAAAATACTGGCTCAAACAGATACAAGCTTCAGAATTTGACAAGGAGTTGAAGTATCTTAGGTCCAGTAGCACATTAAACAAAGGTATTCCTTCACTTGTCATGGATCTAAATCTGTACCTGGATACAGAGGGTCTGATAAGGTGTAAAGGAAGGCTTAACAAGTCAACTTTGACTTACAACTCTAAGCACCCAATTCTTCTTCCAAGGAGAAATCACTTCACAAAACTCATCATCAGGGATACCCACAACAAAATACACCACATGGGAGTCCCACAAACCCTGACAGAGCTGAGAAAAACTTACTGGCTACCAAAGGGTAGAACTGAAACAAAGAAAATTTTAAACACATGCATTCCTTGTAAACGTATCCATTCACGACCCTTTAAGACCCCAAGCCCTCCAGACCTACCTGTGGAACGAGTAACATTTACTCGGCCATTTGAAACCACGGGTATTGACTACACTGGAGCGGTAAATGTGAGTTTTGGAGACAAAATGGATTCAAAGGAATACAAAGTGTACATTGTACTCTTCACCTGTGCTGCCACACGTGCCATATGTCTAGACATAGTAGAAGATCTGACAGCAGAAGCTTTTATTGCTGCTTTCAGACGATTTTGTGCACACAATTCTGTACCCAAAACTATATGGTCAGACAATGCCACATACTTCAAATCTGGTGAAAGAATTATTCATCAGATTTGTGACAGTGAAACAGTACAAACTCATTTAACCAAACACAACATAACCTGGAAGTACATTCCTGTTAATACACCATGGTATGGTTCAATTTGGGAAAGAAACATACAAACTGTAAAGAACTGCCTTAAAAAGACTATTGGGACAAAACATCTACAACTTTTTGAACTCATGACTATTCTGTCAGAAATTGAAAATGTTGTCAACAACAGACCATTAACTTATGTGGGAGATGGTATTAATGAGCCAGAACCTCTCACACCAAACCACCTAATTAAGGGAGAAACAGTAAACATGTTACCAGAATCTGAACATAACAGTACAGAGGATCCAGATTGGGAAATAGGACACAAAGAACTCAACACAAAATACCAACATTTGACACAAATCAAGACTCAATTTATAACAAAATGGAGAGAAGAATACTTAACAAGTCTTAGAGAAAGACATAAACAATTAACAAAACAAAGTTGGAATGATTCAGTCAAAATTGGGGACATTGTGTTGATACATGACAAGACACCAAGACAACATTGGTCAATGGGAAAAGTCTTGGAACTCAAAACTGGTGAAGACGAAGTTACCAGGGTTGTAAAACTGAAAACAGCAACTGGTGAAACCACCAGAGATATCACATTACTATATCCTTTGGAGTGTGGGGCTAAATTAGAACCATTACCCCAAAGGATGGATCAGGATACTATTGGGGAGGAATCTCTCAATGTGCCTGATGTAACTCAGACTAAACCAGACAGGCCTCAAAGAAAGACTGCTTTGAAAGCCAGAAAACTTTTACAAGAAAAAATTAAGACTGGTGACTTATAAAACTTACACAAACTGAGCAAAGTTAAAATGCTTAATAACTTTACTTTAATCCCATAAATTTCCTATACCTAAAGGGAGTCAAACTGATTGACATAACTTTAACTAAACTTGAGAAGTTGGCCTCTTGAACTTTCATATTTGAATAGGTCTTGAGTAACCTCTCTCTTCCTAAATTTCTACTTCATTCTTTTCAATCCATTTCACATGTTTTACACAGTTTATCAAAAAATTTGATCTATAACATACAAATTTTTCTCCGGCCCCCCCCAGTATATGGAAAAACTATACGCGCTCACAACATGGTATCATATGTGGTACATTTATTTCATAATTAAATATAAATTATTAATTAATTGAATTAAATATCTATACAAAATTGCCTCGGGATTGGCGACATAGCCTATTGGGAATGAAATAATTGAATTGCCATACGTACAAAGAACCTGTATGTATGAATCAGCCCACATAGCAACAAGAAAACCCAATTTATTGTTTAGTCTACCAAAAGGTAGTAGACACAAACAAAAATGCTAGTTCGGCAAATAATACACCAGAACCAAGGAACGGCTCTCAGGGCTGTTTATGTTACAGCGAAGCTTTAAACTGGGAGGATGTCTTTGTCCCCCCTAGTTCTGAGTGAATTCCTTATAATTTAAAACCTAATGACTAAAAAAGGATAGGCCTATTCCTTCAGGGGTTTATATAGTGACTGCCTATATTAATTACCTTAAGTAAATTCGCGCGAACTCGATCGTGGCGGCCCTACACCGAAATGATCGTAACGCCCTACATCGAAGCAAACAAAGACCCAACAAAAATAAGGTGAGGCAATTATTTTCATTCTAGTTTCGCGCAAATCCCGACGCTAGAATTACCGTAATCACTTAAATATAAAAAGGTCCTTTAAACACCTACATATTCATAACTCTCTAACGAAAAAGCATAGGGCTTTTGTCGGTAACCCTCCACTGAAATCTGTGGAAATTTCAACGGATGAGGGCACAGGCAATCAACCCATAGCCCTATATAGTTTTTTCAAAATAATTAATGAATATAAGAAACTTTCCGAATTGAATCTTCAACCTAAGGCAATTGTTAACAAATTGGCCCTCATGTTTGGGAAACAAGGAATACCAAAGAGTCAAATAGATACTAGGGATGGTTTTAGGATTCTCTTTGGAGATTAATTTCTTTTTACCACTTTTATTCATCATATTTGCTAAGTCATGTCAGTGGAATTTGAGGGGCTTTCATAAAAGATATCCATTCCTTCAGACCTTGATAAGTGATCACAAACCTACTATCCTTGCTTTGCAAGAAACTTATCTTTGTCAAGATGCTATTATTGGATTGAAGGGATATACTTGTGTTCGTAAAGATAGGATTAGACAGGGTGGTGGTGTCCTTCTAGGGATACACAATTCCATCCCTTTTTCTCCTGTTGAAATTTGTTCGGATTTTGAGATTGTGGCAGCCAGAATTCACCTTAGGTCAGTGTCTTTTACCATCTGTTCCATTTATCTACCTCCACATCTGAATCTTACAAGAAAGGAATTTGAGAGTGTCCTCTTGAAAGTGCCACAACCAGTCCTACTGATGGGAGATTTCAATAGCCATCATGTCTCCTGGGGTTCACATAATAGTTGTATTAAGGGTAACTTACTGGCAGAACTGTTTACTGATCTAGATTTATATGTTTTGAACTCTCCAGTCCCAACTTAATGTTCTGAATTTACGGGACACTTTTCAAGCATTGACCTAACATTTGCCTCTTCTGGTTTATTTCAGCAACTATCTTGGACTGTGTTACCAGACTTATATGACAGTGATCATTTCCCTATTATTCTTGACACTTTTGAGGAGTTGTTGGTTTTTAAGAGGCCAAAATGGAAAATAGGTAGTTCTTTATTAACCCTTGAAGCTAATCTCTCTCTTCCTCCATTTTATTTTTGTATAAGTGCTGATGAAAATCGTTGTAATATAACAAACTCACTCATTGCTTGTGCATCTAAATATATTCCCCATTCTTCGTCAACAGTGAACTTTAAATATAGTAAATACTGGTGGAATGATACCTGTGCTGAAGCTCTTAGAGTTAAAAAGAGAGCATTTAGACTTTTTGTTGGTAATCCCATAAAAGAAACATTGGTCATCTATCAAAATGCAAACGCATTGGCTCGTAGGGTTGTCAGACTATCTAAGAGGAACTCAAGGAGGGATTTTGTACAGTCTACATCATCACATTCCACAGTGAGTGAGGTTTGGAATAAAATACAGCGTTTTAGTGCCAATAGGGGATCAATGGGTTCTTTGGTTTTAAAGTCTGAAGGTGTTTTATATGCTGATCCAGTTGACACTGCCCAGGTTTTAGGCAGCAGTTTTGCAAACACCAGTAGCCTCCTTTTATATTAAACCTTTTGTCTATCATATGGTGGAATCTGAGTTTGTCCCTATTCATTTTGAATCAAGTAATACTAATTACAACTCTCCATTTACCTATATGATATATGAACTGGAAAGAATTCTTAAGGATACTAAACTAACAGCTCCTGGTCGAGATAATATTGCATATCCTTTTCTATCTAATATGACCCCATAAAATAAAGAAATTTTACTCAAGTTTTATAATTTTTTATGGTTACGAGATGTCTTCCCAGATTGCTGGAGAGAGAATATTTTAATCCCTCTGTATAAGCCAGGTAGACCTTCTACTGACCCTGCATCTTTTAGGCCTATAGCATTAACAGGTTGTGTGTGTAAAGTTATGGAAAAAATGGTATCTTTTAGACTTATGAAATTTTTTGAAGAAAATACTGTTTTGTCTCAGTTTCAGAGTGGGTTCAGGCATAGATTTTCAACAATAGATAGCCTTGTTCGATTAGAAAATGATATAAGGGAGTCCTTTTTGAGAAATGAATATGTCTTGACTGTGTTCCTTGATAT
Organism: Bathynomus jamesi; assembly: GCA_023014485.1. Taxonomy (NCBI): domain Eukaryota; kingdom Metazoa; phylum Arthropoda; class Malacostraca; order Isopoda; family Cirolanidae; genus Bathynomus; species Bathynomus jamesi. The sequence continues at coordinate 186,635 of JAJOZX010003690.1, forward strand.
TGAAAAGGTTTATGATAATGTCTGGCATCATGGTTTACTTCAAAAACTGTATAAATCTGGGTTAAAAGGCCATCCCCCCAAGATTTACCCAAAATTTTATTTCTAACCACCGTATTAGAGTTTTAGTTGGAAATAACATTTCCAATAGCTTTAATGTTGAAATTGGCCCCTCCCACAGGGAAGTATCCTAAGTCCGACGCTATTTTCATTGATGATTAATGATTTATTTGAAGGAATCGATGACAGCGTCAGTTATTCCATGTATGTTGATGACTGTGCCTTGTGGGAGGTTGGTGAGATTTGAATTTTCTGACATGTGATGTAAAGTGTCCTAAATCATATTAGTGAATGGTCAGAGGAATGTAAATCAAAATGTATGATTTTCTCAGAGACCATGGAGGAATGATGATTTAACATTATATTTATCAGGAAATCTTGTTCAGTATGTTTCAAGTTATACATATCTGGGAATAGTTTTGGATCAGGGTTTGACTTGGTCGAAGCATATTCAGTACCTGGAGGAAGCTTGTGTGAAAGTTATTTCTATATTAAATTTTTTTTCTAATTCAATTTGGGGTTTAAGTAGATCAACTTCGTTGATGTTGTATAAATCCTTGGTAGGTAGTAAATTAGACTATGGGTGTTTTTTGTACCATACCTGTTCTAAAACCAATTTACTGAAGCTAGATAGAATACAGTATAAATGTATTAGACTGGCTTTGGGAGCTCTCAAATGCACACGAGTTGATTATTTAGAAGCCGAAGCAAACATCATGCCCTTGCATTATAGAAGGAAGCTGTTAGGTGCTAGGTATGCTACTAAAATGTTAAGTTTTGATTAACATCCAACTAAAACTTATATTAATAGATTTTATAATTTTCAATTTTATAGACTACGCCCATACCCAATACCTTTTAGCAGCTGGATCAAGGATTTTATTCACCAAGTGGGTTTAACTTTTGATTTGATAGCATCTCAGCAAAGTTCCTATTTAATTTATCACCCTGTAACAACGAGTTTTGACTTTTCTATTCATACCACTAACAACAAATTGGCTTTTGCAAATGTGCTCCAAAGTAGTTTTCTGGAAAGAGTATAAACTTACAAAGTTAGAGGATACTTACCTGTATATACCGATGAATCTAAATCAGAAAGTGGCACTGGATGTGCATTTCTTTGGGATGGGGTGATTAAGGGTTTTTGCCTTCCAGAGCACTGTTCTATATTTACTGCAGGAATGTATGTTATAATACAGGCTTTAATATATATTTGTCACAACTCAAACCTTACTAAGTTTGTTGTTTGTTCTGACTCTCTTTCTCCCCGAAAGCTATACAGTCCTCTTCTGGGCATCATATAGTCATTCAGATTATTGAATCACTCAATCAATATAATCTTGATGTTGTCTTTTTATGGACTCCTGGTCATGTTGGTATCCGGGGGAATGATAGTGTTGATGAAGCAGCACGCATGGCTTGTAGTCTTGATGAAGTTCAGACCATCCCTAACTCTGTTGATGAATTTATGAAGCCCATTCCACATTTCATTCTCTTCGAGTGGCAACAGGAATGGTCCCAATGCAATGGACTCCTTCCTCAGATGGAACCTGTCCTTTGGAAAAGGATGCCAGAAAAGAATCGCAGGAGTGATGTCATATTGACCAGGCTTAGGTTGAATTGCTCTAAACTGTCCCATGGACATTTTTTTGATGCAACTTTATTTAAAAAGTGTGGTATTTGTAATGTTCAACTCACCCCAGAACATGTGATCATTCATTGCCCTACTTGTAATTTTCTTAGATCTACAGATCTACAGAAGCTAAGGCTAACAAAGACCCTAAAATCCACTCTAAGGTTAGCCCGAGAGAAAGAAGAAAGTAAGGGGTTAAAAGAAGAGAATAAAGGGTTAAGTAAGTAGCAAAACCTATTACTCATTCGTTAAAATTCATTCAGAAAGAGAGAAAGAAAAACACCATCCGCCAGCCACTGCCGACAAGTCGAAAAATAGTCGAAGAGAATACTTCCAGCTGTTGCAGACCAGGCCTCCACTCCATAGGGAGGTAGAGGATGCAGCCCACTCTGCCGGAAAGGGGTGAAAGATGAAAAGAAGTAAAATAAGAACGAATTACAAACCATGCAACACATTCTTGACTCAAACACTATCATACCATGCAAACTACAGACATGCAATGAAGAGAGTTACAGACATGCAAATAAGGAGAGAGAGAGAGAGAGAGAGAGAGAGAGAGAGAGAGAGAGAGAGAGAAGTACCTCAAAAGGCCTTGCGGCCCATACCGAGGAGGTACCAATGGCAACAGGTGCCAAGGAAAATTTTCTATACACTCAAATAGTGTGCAAGATTTGGTCTAACCTTTTCTTGAACTGATCCACAGAGGAACTGTTCACAACTTCTGAAGGTAACCTGTTCCACGTGTCACAGATCTTATACGTAAAGTAATTCCCACACACACTAGTCCTAAACCGTTTCAAATCCAACTTCCAACCATTGTTGCGAGTTGGGTTATCATTTAAACTAAACATGCTTCTAAAATCGACATCGTTGAACCCGCGTAAGAGCTTGAAAACTTCGATCAGTTGACCGCGCAGCCTCCGAGTTTCCAGCGAAAACAAGTTCAGGGCGCGTAAGCGTCGATTGTAGCCCATATGCCTAACGGAAGGGATTAACTTTGTGGCCCTCGCCTGCACTCGCTCCAGCCTCTCAATATCTTTCCTGAGGGTGGGCGACCAGAACTGCACTGCATACTCCAGGTGCGGCCGAACCAAGGAATTGTACAGAGAGAGCACAATCTCCTTGTTCCGAAACTGAAATTGCCTCCTGATATAACCCAACAGCTTCTGGGCTTTCTTTTCCACCTCTACGCACTGTTTCGTAAACTTAAGGTCGCTGCTAATTAGCACACCCAAGTCCTTTTCCAAATCAATCACGAGTAGTCCGACGTGGGATTGGCGTAGCCAATGTGCATCACTTTGCATTTACCCAAGTTAAACGGCATTTGCCATTTTTCGGACCACTCTCCTATCCTACCTAGGTCCGCACGCAGTTCCTCGATCACTTCGGGCGTCCCAACATTGGCCCCAAGCTTGGTGTCATCAGCGAATTTGGCGATCCGACTGACGATGCCACCGTCTATATCATTTATGTAAATGATAAACAACAGTGGCCCCAAAACGGAACCCTGAGGAACCCCACTAGTGACCGAGGCCCAACCCGAACTGGCCCCTTTAATGACAACCCTGTGTCGCCTATTTTTCAGCCAGTTTTCAATCCACCTACCTACTTCCCGACCGATACCCAGCGCGCGCACTTTCGCTATTAGCCGGCGGTGAGGTACCTTATCAAAGGCTTTCTGAAAGTCAAGATAAAGTATATCAATCGCCCTACTCTTATAGTATTCACTCAACATGACGTGGAAAAACTCGAGCAAGTTGGTGAGACATGACCTATGCCGTCTAAACCCATGTTGGGAGTCCCCAAGCAGCTTGTAGGAATACAAATGGTCAACGATCCTATCCGCTATTATCCCCTCTAATAATTTACCTACAACTGAAGTGAGACTAATGGGACGATAGTTCCTGGACTTTCGTGATCCCCTTTCTTAAAGATAGGGGTCACGTTGGCTTCCTTCGTCACCAGGCACCTGGCCCGTCTCCAACGATTTGTTCAAAACTGTAGCCAGGTGGGGAGCCACCTGGTCGCGCACCTCCCGCAACACTCTGGGGAGAAACTGGTCTGGCCCAGGAGCCTTAAACGCGCTCAGTTTGTCTATTCTATCGGCAACGACTGTCGCGGTACATCGAACACTATCCAGGCCAGCACCTTCGTGCCTCACGCCTGGCTTGGGGATAATGCGAGTGTCCTCCCTGGTGAATACTCCCGCAAAGTACTCATTAAGCACATTGGCGATGTCCGCGTCGGAGGTCCGCAAAACGCCGCTTCGGTCCTTCTAATGGGCTTTCTACTATTAACATAACTGAAGAACTCCTTAGGGTTTCCCTTGCAGAGGCTTGCCACCCGTAGTTCTTCGTTACGTTTCGCTAGTCTAACCTTCGCCTTCACTTCCCTACACAGGCGGACATAAGCTTCAGTGTTCTCATGGGAGAGAGAGAGAGAGAGAGAGAGAGAGAGAGAGAGAGAGAGAGAGAGAGAGAGAGAGAGAGTTACAAAAAAGAAGTACCTCAAAAGGCCTTGCGGCCCATACGGAGGAGGTACCAATGGCAACGGGTGCCAGGGAAAATTTTGTACACACTCAAATAGTGTGCAAGATTTGGTCTAACCTTTTCTTGAACTGATCCACAGAGGAACTGTTCACAACTTCCGAAGGTAACCTGTTCCACGTGTCACAGATCTTATACGTAAAGTAATTCCCACATACACTAGTCCTAAACCGTTTCAAATCCAACTTCCAACCATTGTTGCGAGTTGGGTTATCATTTAAACTAAACATGCTTCTAAAATCGACATCGTTGAACCCGCGTAAGAGCTTGAAAACCTCGATCAGTTGACCGCGCAGCCTCCGAGTTTCAAGCGAAAACAAGTTCAGGGCGCGTAACCGTCGATTGTAGCCCATATGCCTAACGGAAGGAATTAACTTTGTGGCCCTCGCCTGCACTCGCTCCAGCCTCTCAATATCTTTGCTGAGGGTGGGCGACCAGAACTGCACAGCATACTCCAGGTGCGGCCGAACAAGGGAATTGTACAGTGAGAGCACAATCTCCTTGTTCCGAAACTGAAATTGCCTCCTGATATAACCCAATAGTTTCTGGGCTTTCTTTTCCACCTCTACACACTGTTTCGTAAACTTAAGGTCGCTGCTAATTAGCACACCCAAGTGCTTTTCTAAATCAGAGAGAGAGAGAGAGAGAGAGAGAGAGAGAGAGAGAGAGAGAGAGAGAGAGAGAGAGAGAGAGTTACAAGGAGTTACAAGGAAAAGAAGTACCTCAAAAGGCCTTGCGGCCCATACCGAGGAGGTACCAATGGCAACGGGTGCCAGGGAAAATTTTGTCTTTCAAACTATGCTAGCAGTAGTAGAAAACTGGATAGAAAAGTAGAAGGCTCTCTCCCCACCCTCCGTAGTTTACGCTACAAGCTACATCTAAGTTCGTGTTAGTCTTATTATTTTTTTTTTGCTGTCATCACAAGCTGGCATTATCGTCAATAGGCTCGTCCTCGATCACCACCCCCAGAGCTCCTGTTGCTAATGGTTTTATTATATTAAACAACGTTAATAATTCTAACGAGAGAGAGGGAAAAGGGGGATTGTTTTATTATTATATTAAACAACGTTAATATTTTTAAAATGCCTATCTAAACGGTTCTTAAACATATTAACGCTGGTAGAGTTCATGATGGGCGCGGGAAGATTATTCCATTTATCAATTACTTTAAATGTAAAGAAGTTTTTAGCGATATTAGTAGTGAAATGTCTGCCACGCAACTTAAATCTGTTATTACGAGTATTGCTATTATTGAAAGTGAACAGTTTGTCAAAATTTACGTTATCGATGTTATTAACAATTTTGAAAACTTCAATAAGCTCCCCCTTAATCTCTTAGTTTCAAGTGAATGCAAGTCTAACTCTTTAATCCTATATTCATAAGGCTTGTTGCGCAATGACGGAATTAGTTTCGTGGTACGACGCTGAATCCTTTCTAACCTATCAATATCCTTACGCAAATACGGGTACCAAAACTGAACGGCATATTCTAAATGAGGCCTGACTGGGGACTTGTAAAGGGGCAATATAATATTCTTTGATTTAAATTTGAAGTTACGCGCTATGAAGCCTAACATCCTATTAGTTTTAGCGCAAGACTCCAGGCACTGGTTCCTAACTTTTAAATCCTTAGATACGTATGCCTAAATCTACTTCTTCGTCAACGCTCGCTAACTCTCTCATCCATCGTGTACGTGTAATTATTGTTACGAGAACCTATATGCAAAACTTTACATTTGTCTACGTTAAATTGCATCTGCCATTTATCCATCCACTCCATAATCCTATTTACATCGTCTTGGAGCCTATTTCTATCGTTATAGTTAAGTAATCGAATATTAGTGGTTTTTTGCGATTTAGAAGTTTTCATAGCATGCCGGCTTAATTTAACTTATACCTGTGATGGTTGTAAACTAATTTAACTTGCGCGATGCCGTCGCAGAAAGCGTCGTGTGTTAGGTGTCGGGTAAACCGGTGGTATACGGATTTTAAAGATTATAACGGCGGTCCTATGGCGATTACCGAGAGATCAGTTTGTTTCTTTTGCGATTTAAGGGAGGAAATAGTTGACATAAAATGCAGTGTACGTGAGGTAACGGAAAGACTTGCAACGCTTGATGAGGGCAGGGGTAGGGCTACGGTTGACGAAAGCCGAACCAATACTAACGTTGAAGACGTTAGTAATTTGAAGGGTGAGGTGCGTAACCTAGTTTCTAGTTTAAGTAGCTTATCGGGAAGGTTGGATAGAGTTAAGGAAGGGGTTAAGGTTGGTCCGAGATTAGTAGCTGGGGAGGGATTTAGAGAAGTTAACCTTGGGTGGAGCTAGGCCGCGTACATTAGGTGATAGGAATCCCCACCCCCTACCGAGGTTTCGAACCCTTTCGCCCAGTTGGAAAGGGACGTGAATGAGGGGGAAACTATTTTAATTGAGGACTCTTTAGTGCACCATATGGACACAGAGTTCGTTGAACGGCATCCAACCAAGAGGAGGAGGGTCTGTCTCCCAGGGGGCCAGGGTTGACAGAGTTAGAGACGAAGTGGAGAGGATTGACGTTGCCTCCTGTCACTCGATGTTGGTGACGATGGTAGGGGGCAACGACTCGTATAGGTCCGATACGAGAGTGCCTGACCTTTTGGAGAGATATAGGGGGTTAATTAGGTCCCTAAAGGCGAGGTCAGATAGGTCTTTAGTTCTAGGTATTACCCCTAGGCACGGTTTTGGTCTTAGGATTACGTCTAAAACGATATTTTTTAATACTAAATTAGAAGATACTTGTGCTGAGGAAAATGTACCCTTTGTAAAGCTGTGGTCAGAATTCAGTGATCCTAGCCTTTTTATAAAAGATGGGGTGTATTTTAATGAAATAGGTAATGCTAGGCTAGGTAGGTTAATTGACGAAAACATATGAAAGCTGTATAGGTCGAAGCCTTCTTTAAACGTTGTGGGTCTGGGGAACGTGGGCCCGATGTGAAAAATAGTTTAAAACGCCGGCCCGTGGTAAAAAATAACTTAAACGTCTTTTATTGTAACGCGCGTAGTATTAGAAATAAATTAAACAAATTTAAGGCGATAATTTATTCCGGTAACTACGATATAGTTGCTATCACTGAAATATGGCTAAATACCGTGACTCGGGACTTGTTGAGGGAATTTGATATACTGGATTTTAAACTCTTTACTAATGATAAGTTACAAAGGATTGGTGGCGGCGTTTTGCTATACATTTGTAATTTCCTTAGGGCTATCGAGGTTAGGATAGATTTTCCGGCAGCAATTAATGCGACATGCGTTGAAGTTAGGGCGCGTAGTTTTAATTTTGTTGTTGTTTATCGACCTCCCGTTCAACCCCTCGATACCGATACTAGATTTTACTCACTTCTTGGTAACTTTATTGACAATCGGAATAGTATAATTGTCGGAGACTTTAACTGCCCTAATGTTAATTACGAGACTTTTACTGGTAATGAGGAGGGTTTGAGATTGATTGAGTTCGTGGAAGATAATTTTTTACAACAGATGGTTACCGAACCAACGCGCGGTGACAATATTTTAGATTTGGTGATGACGAACGGCGAAAATATAGTCGAAGGCTTAGAAGTAGGCAAGAGTTTAGGATGTAGTGATCATCAAATTCTTAGGTTTAAGTTACTGATAAAAAACACTAAGGATAGTAACGTAATAGAAGTCCCTGATTTTCGTAGGGCTAATTTTGATAGTTTTGCGGATAGGATGAGAGTAGTGGACTGGGATAATTTACTCATGGGTAATGACACAAATTTGCATTGGGAGGCGTTTAAAGAAAGTTTTATGAATATTGAAAGGGAGTTTATTCCTCGTAGGCCCAAGCGCGCTAGAAATCATGGTAGGCCCAAGTGGTGGACTAGGGAAATAGGCGAGTTCATAATCGAGCGTAACAGAGCGTATAGACTTAATAAGCGCAATGGCACAGGAGCTAACTTTAATAGATATATCGAGCTTAGACGTCAGATTAAAAGATCAGTTAGGAATGCTAAGCGTAATTTAGAGATACTTATAGCTGCGGATAGTAAACATAATCCAAAAAAGTTTTTTGAATACGTCAATAATCGTAAGCCGATAAAAGATAACATAGGCCCTCTAGTGGATGTTAACAGCGCTTTGGCATCTGACGCTCAGGCCATGACGGGTATTTTCAATAACTTTTTTGCGACAGTTTTTACCGTAGATGTAAATAATGTCCCCGACGTGGACGATATCGTTCCATTTAGTAGCGAGACTATTTTGGATGAAATAACTGTTTACGAGGGTGAGATTGTGCATTATATTGATAGGCTAAAAGTCAACAAGGCTCCAGGCCCTGACGCTTTTTATTCCAGACATTTGAAAGATTTGAAAGACGTTATCGAAGGCCCCTTAACGAAGATTTTTAATCAGTCACTCGAAACGGAGATTATTCCTGGACTTCAAATTAGCTAACGTCACGCCTGTTTTTAAAAAAGGCGACCGCACAGTAGCTAGCAATTATAGGCCCATTAGCTTAACGTCAATTGTCGGTAAACTTTTGGAATCCGTAGTTAGAGATCGTATCATCGATCACTTAGAAAGTAGAGATTTGATTAATAGTAGTCAGCTTGGGTTTCGACGCCAATTCAGGGTTGGCAAAAACCCAAAAACCCATTTTGGGTTTTTGTTTGTTTTTTGTTTGTTTTTATTAAAAACAAACAAAAACCCAAAATGGGTTTTTGGGTTTTTACCAACCCTGGATGCCATAGATCTTGTTCAACTAATTTGTTAGAATTTTATAACAAAATAGTGCGCGAATACGATAGACATAGAGCGGCTGACGTTATTTATTTAGATTTTCAAAAAGGCGTTCGATACAGTTCCCGCATATAAGATTAATTGCGAAGGTTAAAGCGCATGGTATATGCGGTCAGGTAGCTAACTGGTTAGAGAAATGGCTTCATGCTAGGAGACAGAGGGTCGTTGTTAATGGTAGTGAATCGGGGTGGTTGGATGTAGGTAGCGGTGTCCCACAAGGTTCAGTGTTAGGCCCATTGCTATTCGTAATTTACATTAACGACATAGATGTCGGATTGACTAGTAACGTGTCAAAATTCGCGGATGATACTAAAATAGGTGGTAAGGTTGTTAACGTAGACAGATGTAAAGTTTTGCATATAGGTTCTCGTAACAATAATTACACGTACACGATAGATGATAGAGAGTTAGCGAGCGTTGACGAAGAAGTAGATTTACGTGTATGCGTATCTAAGGATTTAAAAGTTAGGAACCAGTGCCTGGAGTCTTGCGCAAAAGCTAATAGGATGTTAGGCTTCATTGGGTGTAATTTCGAATTTGAATTGAAGGATATTATATTGCCCCTTTACAAGTCCCTAGTCAGGCCTCATTTAAAATATGCCATTCAGTTTTGTGTCCGTATTTGCGTGATGATATTGATAGGTTAGAAAAGGTTCAGCGTCGTGCCACGAAACTAATTCCGTCATTGCGCAACAAACCTTATGAATATAGGATTAAAGAGTTAGACTTGCATGCACTTGAAACTAGGAGATTAAGGGGGGAGCTTATTGAAGTTTTCAAAATTGTTAATAACCTCGATAACGTAAATTTTGACAAACTGTTCACTTTCGATAATAGCAATACTCGTAATAATGGATTTAAGTTGCGTGACAGACGTTTCATGACCAATATCGCTAAAAACTTCTTTACAGTTAAAGTAATTGATAAATGGAATAATCTTCCTGCGTCAGTCGTTAACTCTACCAGCGTTAATATGTTTAAGAACTGTTTAGATAGACATTTTAAAAATAGTAACGTTGTTTAAAATAAAAAAAACAATTAGCAACAGGAGCTCTGGGGGTGGTAGTCGAGGATGAGTCTGTTGACGATTAATGCCAGCTTGTGACATGCCAGCGTGTGATATGCCAACAAAAAAAAAAATTAGACTAACACTAACGTAGATGTAGCTCGTAGAGTAAACTAACCCACTTTTTGTTATACTCTACCTACTTTTTTTTTTTAATCCTCTCCTTACTTGCATGGCTGTAACTCTCTTTACTTGCATGTCTGTAGTTTGCATGGTATGACAGTGAGTTAAGACTGTGTTTGCATGGTTTGTAAGCGTTCTTATTTTACTTCTTTTCATCTTTCACCCCTCTCCTATTCTCTTAGACTATTTTTCCGACTTGTCGGCAGTGGCCGGCGGATGATGACAGTGGCTTCCTAAGCGGGGTGCGAGGGGGGCAGTCCGCTCCAGGTGACAGCCAGGAGGGTGGTGCCATCGGGAGAGTTGAAATACCAGTACAAGTTTTCAAACCAAATGAAAAATTCGCCAAAGAAAAAAATTAAAAATGTTCAAACTATTACAACAGCTTAATGTTAATTTCCACTATAAAATAAATTTTTATTTTTATTGGCAATACAAAATTTACAAATTAAAAATTAAATATTTAATAAAAATTACATCGAAAGGCGACGTTTGTTGATGTTTTAGTCTTGTTCACTTGACATTGACTCCACATATATGAGGTATGTTTCATTAAATAATTATGATAAAGCATAAAGAGCTGGTGTTTATAACAATATCATGGTACTTATACCAGTGTGCAGTAATTTTTGACAATGTGGTATCATAGTGATGTTTAAGTGTTTATAAAGGCATTATTATAAATGCATTTACTGGATATACTGTTAATTTTCATTTTGTCAGTGGTCTAGTTATTTGCGAGTAATGCTCATAGTTTTCTGCTTTTTTATGAGTCGTGTTTGCACTTAAACCCCCCCCCCACCCACCCCCCCCACCCACCCCCCCCCAAAAAATAATAATAATAATCACAGATAATTTTGAGAGTTAATGTATTTGAAGTCATAATAGTTCATGCTTTATACTTTTTGATTTTAAAATTTTGCAGAAAACATCCACTATGAAGCGAAATCGACCCAGTGGATTCCAACAAAGAAAAATGAGAAGGCAAGAGAAGAGGTGGCTCAGGCAATGTCCGGACCAATCAAAAAACCATTGATCAAGTTCATCAAGCAACAATGGACAAGGAGAGAAAGAAATGGAGGGATATTTTACATTGCCTCTTGGACGTAACCTTTTTCTGGCTCACCAGAATCTTCCTTTTCGTGGTCACAAAGAGGACATGTCATCAGCAAACAAAGGAAACTTCATAGAATTGGTAGAGTTGCTGTCAAATTATGATCCAGTTTTGAAAGAACATTTTGCAAGGATTAAGCATTCTATTCCATCTGGGAGGAGAGTGGCTTCGTATTTATCTCCAAAGATTCAGAATGAGTTCATTTGCCTTTTGGGGAATTACGTCAAAGAGAAAATAGTGGCTGATATCAAGAAAGCAAAATATCTTGGGATTCTTTTTGACAGCACTCCTGATGTGTCCCACACTTATCAGATACGTCCATACTGAATGTGACAAAGTTGAAGTAAAGGAATCATTCTTGGGCTTCTTCCCTATTGCCGGAAAGACTGCTGCTGAGCTCACAGGGGATATCGTGAGATATCTGGAGAGAGATGAACTGCAGGGGCGCCGGAAGCAATTTGATATTGAGGGGGGCAATCTCAGTAAGGGGCATTTTTTTTCAAATATAAAGTTTTAAGTTTTATCATCTATATGCACCTGTGAAGTAAAGAAAATGAAAGCAGATGAAATAAACCATCGACATACTTTTATTTACATGTAACATAAGAATAAGATTACTTCAAAATAGTAAATGCGTTGCACTTAGCACCAGATGCACGGCGTTTCATCTGAAAAAACAATACAATTCATCTGTAAAAACAATACAATTCCCACATCTCATGGGGGTCGTATGTATGGTGTAGGGGCGTACACCTTACCCTTAACAACTTTTGGGGGGCGAGCGCCCACCCTGCCCACCCACTTCCGGCACCCTTGATGAACTGGACATAAACCTGTGCCGTGGTCAAGGATATGACAATGCTGCAATTATGGCTGGGATTCATGGTGGTGTTAAGTCAAAGATCAGAGAGATGAATCCCAAGTGAATCCCAAGGCTTTGTTTGTGCCTTGTGCAAATCATTCTCTGAACCTTTGCGGAGTGCACTCATTTGGAAGCGTTTCTTCATGTGTGACTTTTTTTTTAACCTTGGAGAGAGTCTATTCCTTCTTTTCAGTCTCAACTCATCGATGGGAAGTGCTGATGGAGAATGTAGGCATGACAGTCAAAAGACTTTCCCAGACAAGATGGAGTGCTCATTATGACGCTGTGAAACCAGTGAAGGCAAATTTTGAAAAGCTGACCTCAACTCTTGAAGTACTGTGCGAGCCCAAAGAAAATGTGGACACAAGAGGATCAGTTCAGATTTTGCTGTCTGCTGTATGTGATTTCTATTTTTTTGAGTTACCTTTCTTTCTGGTGTGAAGTCCTGGAAGAAATTAATCTCATACAAAAGTATTTGCAAACAGTTGGAATCAGCTTTGAAAAGTGCATTGTGAAGCTCCAAGCTCTAAAACTGTTTCTTGAAGATCAGCGCAATGAAATTGTGGAGAGGGCATTTCATTATGCAACTACAAAGTGTGAGGAAATGGACATTTCTATGGAGAGAAGAGGGAGAGTAAAGCTCCGAAAAAGGATGCCAGGAGAGATGGCAAAGGATGCTGGTTTCACATTCCTAGAGGAAATAAAAAGGGCTATGTTTGAATGTCTTGATTGCTTTCATCAAGAATTGGAGATTCGTTCTAAGGCAATGGATCAAATTCTGTCAATCTTCGCTGTTATTCAGCCAAACAGTTTGGTTGTTGCAACAGAAGAACTCAGATTTTCGATGAATTCTCTGATGAAGATATCAGTGTGGAAATTGGACGACTTCAGAAGCATTTGGAAGCTGCCAAAATCAGCGTTGAAGAGGCAAAGAAATGGACAGCATTGCAGTTTCTGGAGTTTATTGTGAAATGGGATTTTTGTGAATCTTTGCCAAGCTTGTCACTGTGTTTGAGATTCTTTTTGACTGTCTGTGTCTATTGTTTCATGTGAAAGAAGTTTTTTCAAATTGAAATTGATAAAAAAATTCTTTCGCTCGACCATGACTCAGACAAGATTGACAAATCTGGCTTTACTTTCAATTGAACATAAATATGCAAAGGTGAAATTTGACGAGGTCATTGATCAATTTGCAGAAATTAAGGCTCGAAAGCAAAGACTGTGAATCCTCTCTATTTACCTTTGAAGAATAGGCTGAGCGTTGAGACTGGATTGTCTGTGTTTTTTGTATAAAACAAAATGCAGTATTACCTGTTCACTGAATTTTTAATGTCCTGCACTTTTCTTATTTCCAATTTGCTTATGACAGTACTGTACTGTTTAAAAATCTATTTGTAAACATAATATATTTTTCTGTGTGTTTAAATTTTAAAATTATTTATTGGGGGGGTGCCAAATACTTTAGGTACGCCCCTGCCCACGAATGATAGGTTTTGCTACTTACTTAACCCCTTATTCTCCTCTTTTAACCCCCTCCTCTTTCCTTTCTCTCGGGCTAACCTTAGAGTGGATCTTAGAGTCTTTGTTAGCCTTAGCTTCTGTAGATCTGTAGCTCATCCACAAATTTTGACACGTTACTAGTCAAACCTACATCTGTCATTAATGTAAATTACGAATAGCAATGGGTCTAACACTGAACCCTGTGGGACACCGCTACCTACATCCAACCACCCCGATTCACTACCATTAATAACGACCCTCTCTCTCCTAGCACGGAGCCATTCCTCTATTTGATTAACTATTGTAATGGTAAAGGAATTTGTTTTTCTTATGAAAGCGTTTTGGGAAATGAATTTCCATCATCTTTACTTTTGACCTTCTTAAAGAGAGCCAATTTATCTAACCTGATCTACGGTAGGTGTTTATCGTTTGATAGTCCTTTTGTAGTAGCTATAGTATTACTTTTACTAACAGGTTCCTTTTTCTTTTCCATCAACTGAAGTGGTAGAGGTCTTTTTTCATTTCCTTTTTAGTCTTGGTGCCAATAATCCAGCAGGGTTGCAGCACCTTAATCAGAAATAAAATTAAAAAAAAAAAAAAAAAAAGCATTTAACAAGGTTGCACATAGGAGACTTCTACATAAATTAAAAGCTCATGGCCGTAGGGACTTCAAAAAGGTTCATAAAAAATGCCTTGAAACTTTTAAAGTAATTTTATGCACTTTTTGTAATATTATTAATAATAATATTACAAAAAGTGCATAAAACTACTTAAAGTTCATAACATTATTAAAAGTTCAAAAAGTTCGTAAAGTACTAAAAGTTCAAAAAAGTTCATAAAAATTTTTACGAACTTTTTTGAAGTCTCTACCGGTCATGGGATATTGGGGTTAGTTATGAATTGGGTAGAAAACTGGTTAGAAGAGAGAGAACATAGAGTAATTCTAAATGGTTATGAATCTGGGTGGCAGAAAGTGAAAAGTAGGGTACCACAGGGATCAGTTTTAAGTCCATTACTCTTTATTTTATATCTAAATGATTTAGAAAAAGGAGTAGGTTGTAAAATTTCTAAATTTGCAGATGATACTGTAAGGGTCAAATTTTTATTATTGACCTTACGTAGATACTTAATTAAATGCCAAGGTCACCAGCGCCCAAATACTGGATTGGCATCCAGCAGTGAGGCGCAAAAATAGTTTTTAATAAAAACAAAAAAAAAGGAAGGAAGGATTATAAAATTGTCAATATGAACTTTGTATTTTACTGATAACAATCAATAAGCTATGTGCAACAATTATTGGTAAACGCAAAAAGATTTTTACCCGTAACAACTAGGGTTATAATGTAATAATGGTATAATGTTTCAGACCAACAAAGACCCTAGGATCCACTCATGGCTGGTGTACCTGTGTTCGTAATTGTGTGTTGTGTATGTCTTCCGTGGTGGCGGAGGGGACCTACAATTTTACGTGGGTTCCGAACCACAAGAACATAAGAAATTTATGTAAAAACTGCCTGTACATTGGCAACGACTAATTTTTACAAAACTAAATAATTATCAATTTAAAACTAATTAATTATCGATTTAAAACTAAAAATAGAATCTCTTGATCCAGAGGATCAAGTCATAATAGACTACTATCCACAAATATGTTACACTCTATATCTATTTATAACCGACATGCAAATATATCAGATCCAAAGAATCCAGTCAATTTCACTACGGTATCCATCAATACTAGTAACTTGCCAACGAAAAATATGTCACGGTCCATATCGATTGCGGACCAAGTCAAAAATTACAATATATATACACACCAAAATTTACAATACGTATATATACTTAGGAGGAAAAGTGTAGGTGTGGCTGTAAAGACTGTACAGTAATGTAGAAATGTGTGTGCACCCATTTTGGGTCTCCCATTTCAAGGTGTTTGTGGGGCAAGTGAAGATCATGAGTTTTTCAATACCTCACAGTACTATGGGGGGCACCGCTCGGCAGAGGAATCTCTTTAAATGGGGTGTGTAAGGACAGAGAGTATCCCCTAACCCAAGATGCTGCCTCCCTATGTCCCACAACACTTGTGTTGAGCTGTGGGATCTATCACCACAAAGCCTTAATTTTACTACCTTAAACTATACCAAATCTATCAACATATGCGTCTAATCGATTTTTAAACATGTTTATAGACGTGCTACTAATTACTTCTACCGGCAAACTATTCCAGCTATTTACTATTCTATGCGTAAAAAAGTTTTTCGCAACTGTTGTCTCGAACCTTCTACTTGTCAACTTACACCCGTTATTTCTAGTCCTAATATATTGAGATATTTCGAAAAAGCTATCTCTATCTACGTTATCGAACCCATTCATAATTTTGAAAACCTAGATTAGATCACCCCTTAGCCTCCTAGTCTCGAGTGTAGTCAATTTTAACTCCTTAAGCCTATCCTCGTACGACTTTGACCTAAGCGACGGAAACATCTTAGTTGCTCGTCTTTGAACTCTTTCGATTTTGTCTATATCTTTGCGCATATGCGGATTCCAAAATTGGACCGCGTACTCCAAATGGGGTCTAACTAATGATTTATAAAGAGGACCTATAATATCGCGCGATTTGTACTCAAAATTTCGAGCTATAAAACCTAACACTTTGTTCGCCTTATTGACAGCTGCTGTACTTTGTTTCGCTACTTTTAAATCACCAGTGACTACAACTCCTAAATCTTTTTCCTGCTCTACACTTGTTAAATCCTTCCCTGACATACTATACGCAAAATTACCGTTACGCGAACCTATATGCAAAATTTTGCACTTATCAACGTTAAATCTCATTTGCCATGTGACTGACCAATCAACGATTTTATTCAGGTCTTCCTGGATTTTACCTCTATCTTCGTCATTAATCGCCCTACCACCCAGCTTCGTGTCATCCGCAAACTTTGAAACTGTACTGACTAGGCCGACATCTAAATCGTTAATATATATAAGAAAAGGCAAGGGGCCCAATACAGAACCCTGAGGAACGCCACTCGCTACATTAGCCCAACACGACTCCGCTCCATCAACGACCACCCTCTGTTTCCTACCTCGCAACCACTCTTCTAGCCAATTTATTACTACACCCCTGATTCCATGAGCCTTAGTTTTTTTCAATGAGTCTTTTGTGCGGCACAGTGTCAAACGCTTTTTGAAAATCTAAATACACTACATCAACCGCCCGATGACTGTCGTAAACGTCAACCACGCTTTGAAAAAATTCTAAAAGATTAGTTAAGCAAGATTTGTTTCGCCTAAAACCGTGCTGCGTATTTCTAACTAGTTTATGCAATTCTAAGTGTTCGACTATACGATCCCTAATTATTGATTCCAGTAGCTTACCTACAACAGACGTTAAACTGATTGGCCTATAATTTCCCGCCGCACCTTTATCGCCTTTCTTAAAGATAGGTGTTACGTTTGCTAACTTGAAAATATCTGGTACGCACCCCTCAGAAATACTCATTAAAAATCTTTGTTAGCGGCACAACAATGCTATCTTTTAATTATTTTAGTTGTATGGGATATATGGAATCCGGCCCCGGTGATTTACACGTTTTCATTTTATCAATATAGCGCATTACTTCCCCTTCACTAACCACGATATTATCCAAAATATTATCATTATCAAAAGATATTATGTCTATGACCGTAGGAATATTCGTTACATCTTCTATAGTAAAAACTGACGTAAAAAAATCGTTTAGCAAGGTAGCCATTTCCTTGTTTTCAGAAACTAAATCTCCGTTTACATTTTTCAAAGGCCCCAAGACACTTTTTACTGGATTTCTATTATTGACGTATTGAAAGAATCGCTTGGGGTTTTCTTTACCGTCACGAGCTGTGGAGATTTCGCGCTTGGACTTTTTTATTACACTTTTCGCTTCACGCCTTAGAGATATGTAGTTGTTTCGTAATCACAAATTGTCTTTATCGCACTTATGTAGCCTATAAGCCCTATCTCTACTCTTTATAATGTCTCCTACTCTAGAAGTAAACCACAAGGGCTTGTTTACTTTCGCACGCTTAATTTTGTACGGTACACATTCCTCATTTATAGTCCTAAATACTATTTCGAACGATTCCCACATTAGTTTCGCGTTGGAGTTCCCCATTACGTTTTCCCAATTGACGTGTGACAATTTATACTAATATGTAACCAATACTAATAATCTGTAACATACTAATAGCCACAATGACAACCTCACCTGCAAAGAGAGAGACAAGAATACTGTAAGTGATATTAAAAAAAAAATGATACATAATAAAAATGACAAAAATTGATAATTAAAATATATATATATATAGGCCCAGTAACTTGTGGATGATAAATTACAGTTAATCCTCATTATGGAATTGTGCTAAGTTGAACAGGGAAACTAAGAAAGTATGTAGGCCACAAATGATTAGTAGGCCATCTGCTAAGAAAATAACATGAAACATAATAGGCTTCTAAAGTATATTAAGAAAATTAATGAGCAGGCCTATGCCTCTTCAATATAGTAAGCTGAGGTTAGTTATCTAAAACAAAGGCTACGGTGGCCTCAGCTAGGCTAGAGTAAATTACGGTTTGACTTTCCAATACCTAGGCCTAGCTTAATCTAAGATAATTTACAGTATAAAGCCTTCAGGGTTATTATTCGTTTTTTGACCCAGTCATACCCAGCTATAACAGCAATATATATTGAATAACCAATCAAAACTGAATAAGAAAATATATATTATCTTGTGCAAATTTGTATAAACTGTACTTTTTAATAAAAAAAAATATTTTCTACTTTCTAATATGTATGTATATAAATTTCGGTTAATTTGTTTATTTCGGCTACCTTTTTGGGGGATTTTCATTCAACTATAGGTTACTTTGTTTATTTTTGGCTACTTTTTCTTGATTTTGCCTACTTCTTTCTGTTACTCGTTAGTTTGGTGATTTTCGTTCTGGAACCATAAGTGTCAATCTTGTGAACTTGATTTTGAAGACCTAATCCGCCTTGTTGGCCTCGATGAAGATAAAAGTTTAGACGTTTTTTCCAATCACGGCATAATTCCGACATCTGTGATTTGCCCTAAATGTAATACTGCCTGTATTTTAAGACAAGACTCGAAGATGATTGAACGCTTGTGGAAGGATGTAAAATCGTAGGTTTTACGTGCTGGGAACAAACGCCCTCATTATCGGAAATATTTTGCACGATACTTGTTCCTGGCAGAACATCCTGACGATTCTACAGTTCTGCATCACTTCCTTACTGCAATTACAGAACTATATCCTCCAAAACAAGGTGACTGGTTAGGTTGTTAGGTTAGGTTAAGCTAAGTTACGGTAGGTTAGGTTAGGTTGTGTTTAGCACGAATGCAAACTTTTCTGGTCGATTTTGAGGTGCTTTGCACGAATCTGCCCTCCGTTTCTTGTGCAAATGCGTAGTTTTCGAGATGACGATATCTCGAAAACTACGCATTTGCACAAGAAACGGATGGCAGATTCGTGCAGACCACCTCAAAATTGACCAGAAAAGTTTGCTCTCATTATAAAGAGAGACTGGGTCAAAAAACGAATAATTACCGCTTTCAGTACTAATCACAAACAGTATAAAGCTTGTTAATGTCTTATTATTTATTGCTATTTACTATTTAGAATACAGCATAAGTATCTTAAGGGCTTAAGGCAGCTTTAAGAAATTCTATAAGCTAGGCTAGATCAGTGTAGCCTAGGGTGAAAAAGTTCAGTATAATTGCAATGCTAAGCTAATCAGTTGTGTTTTTTTTTGTTGCTGTATTGCAAACTTGAAACCACATGCGGTATTGCATACAAACATGCAATAGTAAAAATATTATGGGCACGGTACATTGGAAATTCACGAAAGTGACGAAACATACCAAGAAGAAAGCTTACTTGCTGAGTTATTTTGCTTGTATAGAATGGGCGGTAAAACTTGGCGTCCCTTGTGTTGTCGTTGCCAATACATTTTTTCGCTCAACGATTTTACTAACAAACTAAAAAATCCTTAAAAGTAAACTCAAATCTAGTCACACCATGTATTAAAAATTAAATTGTTTAAAAAGGCACAAAATATATTTTTATATTTGCTTTGAATTTCTTTAATAATTGCACTTTCAATTTTTATTTAGAAAGGCACTTAATATACCTAATTATTTTTTTATTTAAATTTTTAATCACTACAGTAGATAATTATCACTAGATATTTCAGAATTAATTCACTTGAAGAAGAACACTTAATTTTTATTTAATTTTCTATTCATTGGATACTTAAGAATTAAAATTAATCACTGGACATGTTTAACTGGACATTTAATTTGTATTTATTTATTTAGATTTAAAATATTTCATTTGTGCCAATTTTCATTAATAAAAGATAATCCTGTGGTGCAAGGCACTACAATACAAAAGTAGTTGCCCCTGTTACAAATATAGAAAATTTTTATAAACAGCAAAATGATCTTGATAGGTTAGTTGCTTAGGGTAGTAAATGGCAGATGGAATTCAATGTTTAAAAATGCAAAGTCATCCATTTTGGTAGAAATACAGTAATAAAAACTATAGTTATGAGATGCAAGGGAACTGGTTGGAGGATGATTGATTGATTGTTTGAAGTTTTATATGAAGGAGCTCAGCCAATAAGGCTATTTACATCCTCCAAGACCAAAACACCTTGTTCCTACATTAAATGCTGGGTCTATTATTAATGGGATGAGAGAAATAGAGAAAGCACACAATTACCCTCTTCAGTTCTGGGGCCAATTCCAGAACACTCGGAAAGGGATGAACATGAGGCCTGTTAGTTCTACGAAACATGAACTGAAAAATGGAACCAAGTACTAAGTCAACAGTAACAGCCAGATGGAGTAAGATGGAGTAACTAGGAGGTAACTGATTAACAGTGGCGGCTCGTGACTAAAAATTCTAGGGGTGCTGTCTTTAAGAATGGGTTGAAATAATTACTGAAATAAAAGGATGAGCATTGAGCAATGAATAAAAGTTATAAAAGTTTCAAAAGTTATTGAAAAAGTTATTCAGTGAGCTCATCCTTATATTGTTCATGATTATTTCAATTGTAAATAAAAAATTTAGGGGTGCTGCAGTTCCGCAGTGCCTACCGACGAGCCGCCACTGCTGATTAATAAACCTGTGGGAATGAAAATCGGTATACAATGCAAGATTTAAAACTCTTTCAACTGCCCAGATACCACTACAAACTTGAATACTTGGTCCATAGTGAAGTTTATCAATGGGGGAGAAAAACTATCCCCACCTAATAGGACTGATAAAGTAAAGTCCCTGACACCATATTGCAAACGAGAGAATCTTAATTTTTTCCTTTGCCTAGTATAACATGGACAGAAAAGAAAGAAATGGGACAGTGTCTCTGGTAAATTACAACTAACACATAATGGGGAGAAGGCTAGTCCAATCCGGTGTAAGTAAGCCTGAAGGCCTACATGGCCAGAACGGAATCTAAATATTATAGAAGCTTTATAGTGGGAAGATGGTACAGGCCAATTTCTTGTGCCCCAAGAAGGCTTAAACATTCCATAGAGAGTCGAGTGCCGTAATCTCTCCCATTGGGTTTTGTAATCATTTTGCACTGCCACTTTAGCTACTGCAAAACCCTCGCCTGGGTGGAAATATAGCGAAGTTATAGCAGGGAGGGGATGAGCAGCCCTGGCCAGTGTATCAACCATCTCATTACCTGTAATTCCAACATGGCTCGGAACCCACTGGAAAGAAACCAGAATACCTGAAGCAGAGAGGGTCTTCAGTAAAGAATGGATAGAAGTTGTTAAGGCCAGATATGTAGTGAGTGTGGGTGAGTTGATCAGGTGAAGAGAGGTCTGGGAGTCTGTAATTATTAGGACATTAAAAGCATTACTTCTGGATACCAAAAAACACAATGCCTGTTGGATGGCAAATAACTCTGCTGCCTGTATATTATGATTGGGGGATAGTTTCCAGGAAAAACGCCTTTTATGTTTTGAAATGAAAACAGCTGATGAACAAGATGGTCCAGGCACATCTATCTTAGATCCATCAGTATAAATATACAAGTAATCTGGATACTTCTCTTCCAAGTATACTGTGAAACAGGGCCGGATTAAGACCTTTAGAGGCCCTAAGCACTTAAAAGATTTTGGTGCCCCATATATATGTAATTCAAAATATAAACAAAAATAAACCATAAAATAAAATTTTATTTTTTGAAATGAAACAAAACTTACAGTAAGATGGAAAATAATGTTTATTTTTGTATACTTCCACTTCATTTATATTTGAAAAGTTTTCTCCTACTTTTTTTAACTGCAAAGTCTTTGATCAGATCCTCAAAACTAATCTTACGTAACACATCTGCTTCTATACTTAGTAGAGATAAGGCATCCAGCCTGCCTTGTTGCACAGTTGTTCTGTTGGTATTTTTAATATACTTCAACTGAGAAAATGAACGCTCAGCTGAGCAATTTGTGACCATTAATGTTAAAAATATACGAAAGGCAATTTCTACATTTGGGAAGGCACACTCAATATTGTCTTCTACAATTATTTTATAAAGTTCAGCATGACTGAATCTTGTTTTTACATTTTTTTTGCACTGAACTTATGGCACACATATGAGTGAAACTGCTGAAGCTCAGCAGAGAAATTAGTGTTCAAGTCCTCTGGGTAAGCATCAATCATAAATCTAAACCTAAATCTTTCTGTAAAACAATACCAAATGATTATGTAAAATATATATTTAATATTATATGCACAAATCACACGTTCAGAATAACTTCCTATAGCACACGAAAATATTTAATCTATATGTATTTTTAATATGGCGCTCAAAGATTTGATATAAACAAAATAATAACGCAAAGCTTAAAGTGTGTGATTACAACGAAATATATTTATTCTCTCAAAAGGGTTGTTGTTCACTACAAATTCAAACAATGAAAAAAAAAAATACTATATATGAATATATATAATTCAGTTTTCAACAGCTTATAGGCTATAAGCCGCGATTATAATAGTATAATAAATCCATGGTAAATCCGACAATGGAAAATTTCTGTGGTGCCCCCCTTCCCTTGATGCCCTAAGCACGGGCTTATTTTGCTTAATGGTTAATCCGGCCCTGCTGTGAAACACTGCACAATCACTTCTTTGGGGACAGGAGGTTCATATAAAAATGGGAGAGAGAGACAGGTTGGTACCTGATGCAGTCTCCAAGGTGGGAAAGAAGGGAATACTGGAACTGTAAAAAATTTAAAATGTAATTGATACATATTAAGAAGTCCAGTAGTTCTAAAGAAGAAAGGTGGCTTATTTGCCACAGTCCAGTCCACTGCAAGGATCAAAGGATAATCCACCTCGAATGACTGACGTAAGGGGTGGGAAAAGGGGGAAGCCAGAATATTGAAGTACTTCCTCAGTGTAGAGAGATCTCTATCATACTGAAGGGCATGGAGACCAGTCTCACCCTGCAGGGCAATAATAGGAGTTGATGGGCGGACACCCAAAATAAGACGCATGCCAGAATTATGCAATGTTTCCAGTTTCTTCTTCAAGGTGAAAGAGGCTGAATCATAAACAACATCAGCATACTTTATTTTTCCTAAGATAAATGATCTGTAAAAAGTGAGAAGTGTAGATCGATCTGCACCCCATCGATGAGAGGCAACAGATTTTAACGAGTTTAGACGTTTCGTGCAAGATGTTACCAGGTAGTTAATATGACAAGACCAAGTCAGTCTGGGTCTGTCAAGGACCAATCCCAAAAACTGATAAGATGTGACCATAGCTACTGGGGTGTTACTAATTTGGATAATAGGATTCACTGAAACCTTTTGATGTGTAAAAACATAATTTTAGATTTTTCTTGATTCAGGGAAAGACCTCAGGTTCTGCACCAAGATGAAAACTTATCTGTTGCTTTTTGCAACATCTGTTGGGCTTCTAAAGGGGTGTCAGCTGCCACATAGAAAGCTGTATCATCAGCAAACTCTGATGATTGAACTGGATCAATACTTGGCATATCGGAGAGATATGCTCTGAATAACAATGGACTAAAAACTGAACCCTGGGGTACACCCTTTTTAAAGGGGAAAGGTGTTGAGTAGACATCATTAATTAGCACCTGAAATGTGCGGTTAGACAAGAAGTTGTCCAACCATCTTAGTAATCTACCATGAATCCCCAAATTACCTAACTTATGAAGTATGCCAGTATGGGAGATGGTATCAAAAGCTCGACTGAGGTCAAAAAATATAACAAGAACATATTTTTTCCGTCGGAGAGCTTGGCGTATGAAAGTTTCCAACCTCAGAAGTTGATCCACCGTGCTTCTCTTCTTACGGAAACCACACTGCAAATCTCGAAAAATGTGACACGTTTCAAAAATCCATAGCAACCGCTGATAGACCATCCTCTCTAGTACTTTACCCAAGCAGGATAATAAGCATATGAGACGATATGAAGATGGACTTGAAGGGTTTTTCTGTGGTTTGAGGATAGGAATCATGATTGCCTGTTTCCATGATGAAGGATAGACCCCTGTGCTCAGGCTATCATTGAATGCTGATAATAGAAATGGCAAGTACTCCAATGGAAGATGACTAAGAAAATATTTATGTATATTATCCAGTCCCATTGCACCACCTCTTGTATGTTCACATTGCCTTAAGGAGAATTGTAATTCCTGCAATGTGAAGTCCAGGTTATAATCTCCATTGTAATCAAGAAATAAGAAGACTGCATGTCCCTGCAAAATTCCTCATCTTCAATAACTGCTACAGTCCCAAAAAATGAATGGAAGAAGGCCCCCAAAACTTCTGCTTTGTCACGTACATCACTTAGTAAGGAACCATTTACAACAATAGAGTAAGTGAAGTGTGAATCTGTACCCTTAATGATTTTCCTAATTTGAGTCCAAACCTCAGTGGAAGGTGTAGTGAAACTGAGGTTTGAACAAAACCGACTCCATGAAATTCGCTTTGCCTGACGAATAGTGCGACGAGCTATAGCAGTTGCCTTATTTAGGAGTGTGATAGCGTGGGGTAGACACCCGAGTTAGGTTACTTAGGTTCCAGCAAACAATCAAAGGTACTTACCGGTGCGTTGAATTAGATATTCCTTTGGGAGCCTACCATTAGATTCCTGTGTCCCACAAACAGCTTACCTAACTCTCTCTTACATTACCAATTTAGAAGCTATAGACATTACCCCTAACTATACTTAAGTACGGACAACTTCCTACCCCATTTGTCACTTTAGAAACACCACCTAATTACACTCAGCACCAACGATTAGGTCAGATAGGAAAAAACATCTCTAGGCTAGCCCAAAACAATACGAACAGCCGCGTTGGTTCGTTTATGCCTTGCTGTTGCTATTCAGCTTAGCTTTAGTGATATTTCCCCTTTAGTGACTTTTAGACTATATACATATATATATACACACGTCACCTCACTCCTCCCCTACAAGTTTAGTCTGTCAGGGGGATGAGGGACCCTAGACGACCTGCGGAGCGGGGTTGATGTAGTAGGATTAGGTGCAACCTGCATAGGCGGGCGAGTTGAACCATTTTCCGGAGGATCAGTTCTCTCTTCCGGAAGACTCTGGTCCTTCTGCAATTCACGTTCCCATATCTGGTCCTGATGGCATTTAAT
Organism: Bathynomus jamesi; assembly: GCA_023014485.1. NCBI lineage: Eukaryota > Metazoa > Arthropoda > Malacostraca > Isopoda > Cirolanidae > Bathynomus > Bathynomus jamesi. Next base: position 212,033 of record JAJOZX010003690.1, read on the forward strand.
AGAACGACCATCTTCTAGTTGGCACTTGAAGGAAACAGGGCCCGTTCTCTCCTGCACAGTTGCAGGAACCCATTTTGGTCCAGCCCCATAGTTGCGAACCATAACTGGATCATTAGGTTGCGCTTCTATAACTCTCCCTCTTTGAGTGTCGTGTTACAATTTCTGTTTTTCTTGATGGCGTAAAACTCGTTGTTGTAACGTTTCGTTTGGACGTAACAAATCGAAAACTGAACGAATTCCCCGCCCAATAATAAGTTTAGAGGGAGACACCCCCGTCGTGGTGTGAGGTGTTATTCGATATTTAAACAAAAATTTATCCAATACCACTTGCATTTCCTCACCACGAGAATGACGCAAGGCCGATTTGAAAGTACGGACCATGTTTTCCGCGAGACCGTTAGTAGACGGGTGGAAAACACTAAACCGGACATGTCTAATGCCATTTAGGTGGACAAAAGAACGAAATTCCTCACTGGTAAAACAAGTAGCATTGTCTGAAGCCAGGACTACGGGTAAACCCCATCGAGCGAAAACCGAAGGGAGTAAGGGAATAGTAACACCCGAAGTCGTGGAAGTGGTTGGAAAAATTTCCACTCACTTAGAGTAGGCGTCCACAATGACTAGGAAATAAGTATTATTTATAGGACCTGCATAGTCAACATGGATCCTATGCCACGGTATAGTAGGCCATTCCCAAGGATGAAGTGGACTTTTTCTTGGGAGATCTCTGTTCTCTAGGCAGCTTTGACAGGAACGAACCAATGATTCGAGTTCTCCATCTAAACCAGGCCACCAGAAATAAGCTCTCGCCAGCTCTTTCATTTTTGTTGCACCCATGTGTTCAGCGTGAAGTTCCTTCACTAAATTCGACCTGCCTTCATTTGGAATAATCACTCTGTGGCCCCATAAGAGACAGCCATTTTGAATCGAGAGGCCAGACTGACGTTGATAAAAAGGCTGTAATTCACTCTCAACCTTAGTAGGCCAACCAACTGAGCAGAAATGGATGACCCTAGACAGAATAGGGTCTGATTTTGTCCACTTCTCTATTTGTACCGCAGATACTGGAGTGGATTCCAAAAACTCCACCAAGTGAACCCATTCTGTAGGTATAGGTACACAATCATTTGGATTTTCTAAGGGCAACTACTTAGCGCATCAGCCGTACCTAGAAGTTTACCTGACCGATGTACTAAGTCAAATTTATAGGCTCGTAGAATCAGTGCCCATCGTTGAATCCTACCTGAGGTCATAACTGGAATATTTTTATTAGGTGAAAATAAACCTAAAAGAGGCTTATGGTCAGTAATTAGTTTAAATTCATGACCCCATAGATAGAAATGAAATTTTTTTACTGCAAATACTAAGGCTAATGCTTCACGTTCCACTTGTGCATATCGCCTTTCAGTCTCAGTTAGTGTTCTAGAAGCAAAACAGATAGGCCTATCTACACCATCAATGTGGTGAGATAACACTGCCCCAATTCCATAAGAACTGCTGTCTGCTGAAACTACGAGAGGAAGTTTAGGATCATAATGCACTAGGAGAGTGGACTTTAGTAGTACGTCCTTGGAAGCCTCAAATGCTTCCTTTTGAGTTTTCTCCCATCTCCACTGTTCCCCAGATCGTAATAGCTTATTTAGGGGTTCAAAGAAAGTCGATGCATTCGGCAAAAATTTCCTATAAAAGTTTAAGAGACCTAAATAAGCTTGTAACTGTGTGATGTTTTGTGGAGGTGGTGCATTTTTTATTGCTTCTAATTTATCCACCGTTGGATAAATGCCTGAGGCATCCATGCGGAACCCTAAATATGAAACCTCATTAGTGACCCATGAACACTTTTCTCTCTTTAGCTTAAGTCCGGCATCCCGGAGTCTTTTTAGAACCGTGGTTAATCTAGTTAGGTGTTCTTTTTTAGACGAACCTGAAATGAGGACATCAGCTAGAAAGCAAAGTACCCCTGGAATGTGACCTAGAACTTGGTCCATTGTCCTCTGAAAAATACCCGGAGCCGATGCTATTCCATAGCATAGCCTATTGTACTTATATAGGCCTCGGTGCGTATTTATGATAGTTAGTTCTTTAGAGTTTTCATCTAAACTTAGTTGAGCATAGGCTTGGGACATATCAAGTTTTGTGAAATATTTACCCCCAGCAAGAGAGCTAAATAATTCATCAGGCTTGGGTATAGGATAGCAATCTAGAAGGACTGCTCTATTTGCTGTTAAACGGTAATCCCCACATAACCGCACGGACCTGTCCGGTTTTAGTACAGGAACTACTGGGGCAGCCCACTTAGTGTGTGTGACTGGTTCGATAATTTTATCTTTTAGCAGCCTGTCAATTTCTAAATCTACCTTCTCCCGCAGTGCATGCGCAATTGAACGAGCCTTACAAAATTTTGTGACTTACATTAGGATCTACTTCCATGCAGACCTGATGGCCTTCTAGGTTGCCTACTTCAGGCCCAAAAACAGAAGAAAACTCCCTTAACAATGAGTCTATGTCAGACGGATATGAGAGTGTATGCACATCTGCCTGACCCTTTGGCAAGATTTTGTCAATCGGCATTTTCAAAGCATCAATCCAATCACGGCCTAGTAGAGTAGGCCCTTGCTCATCCACCACTAAAAGGGTTAGGGGATGAGACAAAGTTTTCTGGTTGAGTGTAACTGTGACGGATGCTTCTCCACAAATAGGTATTTGTATGTCCCCATATTTCTTTAATATAGTTTTAGATGCATGTAGTTTAGGTGTATTTTTAAAAGTTTTGTCAAAAACTGTTTTGGACATGACAGTTCGGGCAGCACCTATATCTAGTTCTAGAGGAACTGTAATTCCATTTAGGCCTACCTCTACAATATATGGGCCTGTATTATTCCCACTTTGCTGCTCATAAAATAGGTACTCCACTCCAATGTTCGAAGTATTTCCCCTTTGAGGATTTACACTAGAAATGTTAAAATTAGAATTTTCACCCTTTGTTTTCTTTGAAAAACACACTTTAGCTATGTGGCCTATTTTACTACAGTTTCGGCAAACTGCTTCTTTAAAAGGGCAGTCCTTCTTCTAATGGTGTTTTCCACACCCCGTACATGGCTTGGAAGGCTTAGTAGAATTAGTAGGCTTAGTCGTATTTGCCTCATACCTTTTATTTGCCTGTCTAGTAGGCTCATTAGGTCTGCCAGGCCTAGAAGATTTAAAGCTATTTACGTGTTGGGCTTTACTACTGTGATTGCCAAAAGCTCTAACATCTTTAGCAGCTGCTTCTCTAGCCGTAGCTATTTCTACAGCCTGACTAAAAGTTAGGTCCTGTATGGCTAATAGGGCTCTCTGGGTAGACTCCTCTTTGAGACCCATTACAAACCTATCTCTTAGCATTTCATCTAATTTGTCCCCAAATTTACACGTACGGCTATGGCTTTTTATTCCTGCAACAAACTCTGCAATGCTTTCATTTCCCGTCTGATGCCTCGAATAAAATTTGAAACGTTCATAGATGAGAACTACTCGGGATTTGTAGTGATCGGTTAGGGCCTGTACCAATTCATTATAGGTGAAAGTTTCCGGTGCTTTAGGAGAAACTAGGTCCATAACTAAACCAAACGTTTTAGGGCCTATTATAGTTAAAAAGGTTGGTACTTTCTTAGCATCAGGAATGGAATTTGCCTCGAAAAACAACCTCACCCTAGTGGCATAAGCTTCGAAGTCCTCCCCAGAGTCTTCGTAGGGGCTTATATGGCCAATCACCGACATGCTAGAGCAAAACCGAATTAGGCCAAATAACGTGGAGTAGGTTAGATTTGGTTTAAATTTGATCTAGTTACTCCCCAGTTAGGGCTGAATAGTGAATTGTATTAGAATTTAGGCTGAGTAGGAATTAGTATTAGAGGTAGGGCTGAGTAGGAATTAGTTTTAGAGTTAGGGCTAAGTAGGAATTAGTTTTAGAGTTAGGGCTGAGTAGGAATTAGTTTTAGAGTTAGGGCTGAGTAGGAATTAGTTTTAGAGTTAGGGCTGAGTAGGAATTAGTTTTAGAGTTAGGGCTGAGTAGGAATTAGTTTTAGAGTTAGGGCTGAGTAGGAATTCGTATTAGAGTTAGGGCTGAGTAGGAATTAGTTTTAGAGTTAGGCCGGCGGGACCTACGCTATAGTACGGTAGCTTTCCCACACAAACAAACCAAATCGGACGACCCACTAGGCTACATCCAATTTTCCAAACAACCACTTGAACCCAATAAGCCAAATTAAATCCAATGAGCCAAATTTAATCCAATGAGCCTAATTGAATCCCATGAGCTTAATTGAATCCCATCCTCGTCGCCAAATGTGATAGCGTGGGGCAGTGGCGGACTGGCTCGGCTGTCAGTCTGCCATGTGGCAGATAGGCCCCCCTAGAAAAAAGGGAAGTTGGCCCCCTAGACCTGAGGTAAAAAAAATTGGTAGCCAATCTATTATACTCGTATATAAAGTTTAAATAAACATAAGTCAGTTGGGCCTGATAAGATATATCCTAGAATCTTAATTGAGGGTGTTGACAGTATTTCTATTACATGAAATAGATATAATTTATTTAGATTTTTGTAATTATTTGTTTATATTTTTTTTATTTTGTATTTATTAATATTGTAATTTTTTTTGTATTTTTTTATTTTGTATTTATTAATAGTATATAAAAAGGCAAATGTATTAATAACTTCTTTAATTTGTTAAAATTATTGCAGGTTTTAAGCTTTTAGAAAGTAGCAAAAATTAATAAATTTACCAGCCTAAAATACAGTTTTGCCAACCTGCCTGTCACTGCGACATTTTTAACTTCATTAGTTTATTTAATAGTTGCCTACGTGCTTCATTAAAATCAATTCCAATTTTTCAAAGTAAGCCTCTTATTTTTGTTATTGCTGTTATATATGTATAGTTATATTTTACCCATTTCTATGTCCATATATAAAAGATATATAGAGTTATGTGTATATTTTATATAAAGCTGCTATATATAAAGATAGATATAAAAATAAATAAGAAAATACATGTAATAGTATTGAAAAAAGATTACAATACATTACAATACAGTTACAGAATACATATATTCATTCATTATAGTATAATTTAAGCATTGTTATTTGTTTTGAAATTTGTTGATCTTGATTATATTAAATGCAATTAGTAAATCAGATTACTTTATTAATTTTTTTTTTTTTTTTTATATTTCAGGTAAGGTGTCTAAAATATTTAGACAGTGGGTTCAGGAATTCTATTAAAAGTCTATATAAAACCATAATATATATATATATATATATATATATATATATATATATATATATTATATATAATATATATATAATTTATATATATATATATATATATATATATATATATATATACATACATATATATATATATATATATATATTATTATTTCATAAAAACAGCGTTAATCGACCAATCACTGAAACTATAACCAAAATCATACGCCCGCCAGAGTACTGACTCTCAGTCCCTTCCAACCTTTGGAAATTCTGGGCGACAATGTTATACTCCTCTTTTGGCGCGCTCTGACGCACCTTGATGCCGGCGAAAAGAGCTGGAGTCGCCATCTTAGTTCGTTCGAAGTTCTACTACGAGTAATACTTATCGGTTTGACTCCGTAATTTTAGCCCGTTATTATTTCAATTAACTTCGTTTTATAATAAAATGCCAAGATTTAACATCATTCACTAATGATTCTAATAAATGTCGAATTCTTTTAAGATCTAGAATTCATTTTATTCACTCGTCGTTCCACCTATATATATATATATTTATACCCGGGTGTTAATCGTTGACCCAAGTGTTTGAGAACGCCATTGTGGATTGTCTTACACGAGGAGAATCATCCAGGGGTAGCTATTTAGATTGAATTGGAATTTCATTAACGTTCGTCAAGTTGAACCTTCGACAGGTTGACTGTGGTTATCAGCTTGAAACGAGTTAATTGCGATTCACGAGCTTAATCTGACTAGTGGTATATATTGTGGAACAACCAATTGCATAATGTTGCAAACTAAATCGATACTTTATAGTTAGGCTTGTAAAGACTAACTTATTTGTCAATCTAAATTAAACAAATATAAATCTACTCAACTTCAGTCTAAATTAAACTGATTTAAATCTACTCAACTTCAGTCTAAATTAAACTGATTTAAATCTACTCAACTTCAGTCTAAATTAAACAATTAAAAGCGTCCAAGTAGTGGGAACCCTAAGTTTTAATTTAAACAATACTTTTTCGAACCTGAAGTAAGGGTGGACGCGGGTCGCCGTGGGCATACCCTTTTTAGGCTGCTGAATTTTCCACATAAGGAAATGGAACACATGAAACGGAAATCTGGAGCACAGAAACGGAAAGATAAACGAGAAGCAGAAAGAAATGATTCAGCAAAAAAGTGCAGGCCTATAACAGCATTTATGATATCAACACCTATATCTACATATCAGAAAGAGGAAAGCGACTTAGAGAAATTCAACTACAACTGTTCATGCTGATACTGTAGATCTAGAACATAAAGATGAAGGTATGCCTAACGTTTTTGAGAGTGTAGATGCTGATTTTTATGATTCTGAATTAGCTGGTGGAATAACAGTAACTGAACCTGGGCCTGTACATGTACATAATCAAAAAGATCTAGTAGCTGATTTAAATAATGATGAGAATCAACCAACATTTAGACAGGATAAGCTCTTTCAGTATCCTGCACGAACAGATTTGAAATCTTTTTTCAAAGAGCATCCAATTCAGCTACATGATCATGATCTGCCACTTAATGTAAAGTTATATAAGCGAAAAATTATGGGTGACATTGTCTCACGACACTGGTTAACATATAATAAGAAGAATAGATCACTATATTGTTCATTTTGCTTGGCATTTGAGTCACCGACCTCTTCTAACCCATCTGCTTTTGTGCGATGATTTAATGATTACAGACGCATTAGCCAGTGCTTATCAGAGCATGAATCAACTGGTATACATAGCAAGCATGCTCAGGAATATATCAGTGTAGTAAATGATGGTGGTTTAGCTCGTTTTTTCGCTGCATCATTGCAGAAGCGAAAAGATGAAGTACTAAAGCAGAGAAATATTGTTGCCAGAAAGATGTTAGGTAAACAAGCTCTTCCTTTTCGTGGACACAGAAATGAGTCAGCATATTCTCTTCTTGATGAAACAGAAAATCATGGAAATTTCTTGGCTACTGTGCAGTTGATGGCAAAATATGATCCTATTATGGCTTCTCATGTTCCCATAGTGAAGGAAAAGTCTGAACAACTATGTGAAAGATTGGAAAAACAAAGAAAGGCACAAAGTAAAGGTCGTGGTAGTCTTGTCACATTCTTGAGTAAAACAACCATCTCTTCTTTGACTCAAATTATGAAGAATATGATACAGGAAAAAATTACTCAAGAAGTTGCTGAGGCCAAGTATTATTCCATACAAGTAGATTCAACCCAGGATATTTCATCAATTGATCAATTTAGTATTGTTATTCGATATGTACTAAATGGTACTATCCATGAACGACTACTTGCAATTGTTCCAAGCAATGATGGTATAGGGCAGACTCTTTGTGACCTATTAAATGAAACATTACAACGTCTTGAAATAGATCCGAAGAACTGCTTATCACTTATCAGATAGCACAGATGGCGCTGCAAGCTACCATGGACAATATAATGGCTTACAGAGTAAAATTGCTGATGTAGCTGATCAGCATGTTCATGTATGGTGCTATGCCCATGTAGTAAATTTAGTAGTTACTGAAACCACGAAGTGTTGTGTACTAGCAGTTTCCTTCTTCAATTTACTCCAAAACTTAGCAAAATTTGTGAAGGTATCATATAAGCGAATGGCCATCTGGATTGAAGTTGTTGGACATCATCTAGGGAAAGAAAAGATGAAACGATTAAAGCTAATTGGTGAAACCAGGTGGTCAGGGAAGTTCAATGCAGCAGCTACTATATTTGGAAATTTTGACGAGATATGTATCAGTAATTTTGTGGATCTTCTGACATGTTTATCCATTATTCAAAGCTCTAACAATTTTGATGCAAAAACAAAACAGGAGGCAAATGTTTTACTGTCCAGCCTTCTAGAGTTTCAAACAATATTGACAGCATTCACATACTTATATATCTTTCAAATTACAGCCCCTTTGTCAAGCTATCTACAGACAAGTGGCTTAAATATGTTTACTGCATGGAATATGGTAGAAAAATCCATTACAGATTTGAAGAAAAGATCAAGAGAATTTGATAAGGTATACAATCAGGCTTTGAAATTTGCCAACAAATCCAATGAGCACATTACACAATTCAATAATGATGAAAATCAAACAGTGAAAATTGATTTTGTAAAAACTGAGTTACCAATCAAGAGGAAACATAAAACAAAGAGAATGGCAGATGAACTAGCTGCTGATCAAAAAAACACATCTGATTCTTTGTCAGACTATCGTGTACATGTGTTCAACTTGATAATGGATCGTGTTGTACAATCACTGGAATCCCGTTTCATTGACCATAGACAACTATATAAGGATATGTCATGCCTCGATCCATCAAATTATTAATATATTACTAAAAATGGTCTTGAAGAAGAAGCATTGGAAGGTATTCTTGAGCTTGCTCCAGGGATAAATAGAAGTGAAGTAAAATTAGAATTGCAGTCTTTTGCATCAAACTTTTAAATAATTAAGCTTTTGCTGAATGATGATAATGCAGAGTTAGGCTGACCATACGTACCGTTTGAACGGGACAGTACCGTTTGTTTTATATTTCCTGGCCGTCCCGTCGTTTTAATAAAAATGTCAATTTTGTCCCGGTTTATGTACTTACTTTTTCATGAATACAGAATATTACATAACCCCGTCCCTTTTTTGCCATCCCAATGTCCCGTTTTTGTCTCAAAGAAATATGGTCAGCCTATGCAGAGTGCAGCAGTAAAATGAATTCATGCTCTAAATATTGTGGCAATTGTCCATCATGTGTTCTGTATATTCTTGCAACAAACAGACTTAATGACAAGGCATATGATAATCTTTACCAAATGTACAAAGCTATCTGTACACTGTCTGTGACTGAAGTTTAGTTTGAACGGGCATTTTCTAAGCTTAAAATAATAAAAACAAGATTATGAAATTCTTTGTCGGCGGAGAATCTGGAAGCATAATGTTGATGTCTATAGAAAAGGTCATGTTGGATGAGTTAGGCATGGAAACTATAATAGACCGATTTGCAAACTCGAGTAATGAACTTAAAAAACTACTCTTAGTATAGCATGTATGTTTGTATGTAGCTATATGCAGGCAGTACTTGTAAAATATTTGTACTTATTGGTAAAATAAACTTATAAAAACTATTAACTTTTTTTTATTTAAACAAACTTAACTCATAAATAGGCCTGTTAGGATAGGACTGGAATTGAATTATGTAATGGGGTTATGGGCCCCCTGACCCCTTTGGCAGACAAAATTTTATGAGCCAGTCCGCCACTGGAGTGGGGTAGACACCCGAGTTAGGTTACTTAGGTTCTAGCAAACAATCAAAGGCACTTACCGGTGCGTTGAATTAGATATTCCTTTGGGAGCCTACCATTAGATTCCTGTGTCCCACAAACAGCCTACCTAACTCTCTCTTACATTACCAATTTAGAAGCTATAGACATTACCCCTAACTATACTTAAGTACGGACAACTTCCTACCCCATTTGTCACTTTAGAAACACCACCTAATTACACTCAGCACCAACGATTAGGTCAGATAGGAAAAAACATCTCTAAGCTAGCCCAAAACAATACGAACAGCCGCGTTGGTTCGTTTATGCCTTGCTGTTGCCATTCAGCTTAGCTTTAGTGATATTTCCCCTTTAGTGACTTTTAGACTATATACATATATATTAGTGATGTAGGTCACATCCGCATCCGCACTTTGGACTGCGGATGTCGTGCGGATGTGGACCGTTGAGATAAAACGTCATTAATAAGCGGAAATTATCAAATTCTACTATATTAATAGAACTAGTTCATTGTGCGCAAAAGTGATGCAAGCGACAAGACGAGAGGCTGTTCTTGTATGAAGTTACTCTCTTGCAACCTACTTAGATCCACGTTACAAAGCTAAGTTATTTTCACCTAGTACATTAGAACGAGTTAAATCATCACTTGGCAAAGCAGTTGAAGAGCTTCAATCTCTTGAATCTGTCGCTTCCACCCACCAAAAGAATAAAAGTTTCAGTGACAGAACAAACACCTTCAACGAGCAAATCTATCACAGAATCTCTCTCTCAGTTTCTTGAGTCAAGCAGCGATGACGAGACCTACGCGATGTCAAAAGATGTAGTAAAAATGATCGAGAGCTATCACCAAGAAAAACGCCTGGCTGCATGTGACAATCCTATTAGTTGGTAAAAATACGCAGAATATCTATCCATACTTGAGTAAACTGGCAAGGAAACATTTAGCCTGTCCTCCAACAAACGTACCAAGCGAGAGATTATTTAGCAGTGCTGGATTAATATATGATGAAAAGAGAAACAGACTGGCAGCAGAAAAGGCAGAAAAATTAATGTTCCTTAAGCATAACCTTCCTATAATTAAGTTTGAATATTAAACGATGAACATCTTAGTTTACTTTATTTCAATTACTCATTTATAAATATGCCTAATAAAACTTTAAACTTAATATAAATAGTTATCAAGCTAATTAAAGATCTCTTTCTATAAGGGTGGAGGTTGGGAAAGAGGTCGGTGGGGTGCATTTGAGTTGGGTTCACGTCCCGCATCCTGGTAACACAATTATGGTTTCTAATTGTGGCTGAAACTCGACAAAATATAACGAATTTATTTGCAGACGAATTCACTAATTGATTTCTATATTAGTTAGATGCTTGATATTATTTTATATGTTCAGAGAAAAGTACAGCAATTATTGTACAATTAATCAATTATACTACATTATAGCTACAGCTCTCTCTATATAATAACTTATTATATACGTTAAACACAACAAATCTCGAATATATCCTAAAAAATAACGAAAATGTAGACATCCGCATCCGCATCCGCGGATGTCGAAATCAAACATCCGCATCCGCGGATGTGAAAAAAATGACATCCGCTACATCACTAATATATATACACACACGTCATCTCAAGGAGGATCTTATTATATAGGTAATGAGAATAAAAACGCTGAGCCCGACGGCGGGTGGCCACTGCCACACTGCAATCCTCTGTCCACCAGCATTTGTGGTATTTAGGAACAAAATTTCCTGTTGTCTTTTTCAGTGTAGAGGTACTTGTTTCCACTAATAAGGCTGTAAAGTGTTGTATTTTTTCATCTAAGGATCCTTCTATAGCAGGGGCATCCGGAAGTGCTCTAGATCAAATTCTCCAATCTATGTCACGTAGTTTCCAAGTTAGACGTCATTTATGAGGAGTGGATACAGGTGAAATTTGCAGAGTAGTGAGGACAGGAAAGTGGTCACTACCCAGACTTCCACCAACGGCCACAGTACAGTTAGGAGCAAACCTACTTCTACATAACGAGAGATCCAACGTTGAATAACTTCCATTATTAACGTTAAATCTTGTTGGGAGATCTACTGGAGTGAATAACACAAAATCCGAAGAAAGAATAAAATTAAATAATTTAAGGCAGTTGGTGTTGGAGAACCTGACATACTGTATCCCAAGCCCTGTGTCTACCATTAAAATCACCACAAATAAAAGCTTGTTGACCGAGTTGACCAGCATAGTGTTCGATTTCTATAGTGGTTAATGAAAGGTGTGGATTGTAAACTGTGAGTATATCTAAAGTACCATTGTTTACTTTTAAAGATAAAGCAAGGACCTCGAGAACTCCTGCTGGAAAGGGACGGAGAGGTAATGGTCGAAAGCACAAATCTGAACGAATCAGAAATAGCAAACCCCCACCCCCTCGGCCAACCCTATCTGCTCTGATCTGAGTATAATTAATAAAAGTAGGCTGGAGTCTAGAGGTTAACCAGGTCTCACAAACTGCCACTAAATGGGATTTTTTGGTGTAAATAAAAAGTTTAAATTCTGACAAGTAGATTGGAGACTGAGGGCATTCCACTGAGCAAACAAGAGGTTAGAAACCTTTGGATATGAAATGTTAAGTGGGTTTGCAAATTTGGACATGACGTTTCTGTTTGGGTGTAGGCTTAGGTTTCAGTTTATCAAAGAATTTTGTCAGCTGGTCAGTGTTGAGGTCAGTGTGAAAAGCGTCATTAAATAAAAAAAACAAAATTGGATAAAGTACTCAAAGTCTTCTTGGAGAGACTACTACCACTCTGAAGGGTGAAGCTGAATAAACTTAAACATAGAACTTTAATGATGTCTGATGACAGAGCCATAGCCCATAGGTCCAAAAGGGGTAGAAGGTTCAGGGACCGCAGCCCCACCATCCACCCCAACCCCAGGTGGCCCCTGGGACATTGCCATAGTCGAGCCAGGTCTTCCCCTCACAACCCCACTACAAGAATTTCTGAAGGGGGGAGAGGGATCCACCACATCCAAGCATTGAGTTTCCTCTCTTGACACAATAGGTTTTGGTAGAACAGGAAAGTCATTACTTTTAAATGTTCTTTCCGAGACTACAGTAGAGTCCTGATTTCGAAGTACAGATCTAGCTTCACTATAAGAGATTAGATGTAAGTTTGAGCCTCTCTATTTCCTGCGCTGTTCTAAAGTAGGAGCAGCCACTGAAGCTAGCTGTATGGAGACCTGAACAATTGGCACAAATTTTAGTAGTCTTTGGACAAGAGGAGACAACATGACTTCCAGAGCAATAAACACATCTCACTGTTTTTGACCTACAGGACTTAGCCATATGACCAAATACCTGGCACTTAAAACATTGAATTGGATGTGGAATAAACTGACGAACTCTATATGGTATATAAGCTATACAGAGCTTTACTGGAAGAACGTGTGCATTGAAAGAGACTTTAACCTGTTGAATTGGAACATATGTTGAACCTGTTCTTTTTGTAAGTCTACTGACATTTGCTACTGGATAATCGTAATGAATCAACTCATCCTTAATAGCTAGTAGATCTTCCTCCAAATCTATTGGTCCTATAACACCATGCACAATATGAGTGTCGTTAACTAAAGAGCAATCCACCTCCCATGGGCCCAACTTCCAGGGAGTTCCCAAAAACTGGGAGGGAAGGGCAGAGGTAGTTTTTATTTGTACCGTGCCAGAGCGTCTCTGGAAGACTGGTGCCTGCATACCCAACCCATGGAAAGACGAATCCCTTAGTGCTATGCTAAAGGCCAAAGGTCTTGATGCTAAAGAGATATCTTGTTTCTTGGGAGTAATTCTATATAAAAAGGATGCCCTCACTGGGTCTGAGAGCTCCGAATCTATATGGGCCATAGGCCCAGTAGGAGCAGCCTGGCTAGGCCCAACATTGCCCAGTCCCTGGAGACCAGATTGGGTAGAAACATCTCCTCCAACCACACCAGCATCACAAGGCCCATCCACCTCTCTACTCCTAACCTTTGGTGGGGGCGAACGTAAAGAAGGAGAAAGAGCGAGAATAACCGATGGAGCAAGAGAGACATCCTCCTCTGAATCAGATTCATGCAACCTTTTACTTCGCACCCTCTCGAGATCCGAACTGGTAGCCATATCGGAACTAGGCGAATCGGTAAATTTATAGTATTACACCCGTCTCCCTTTGGAGGTGAAATTTATGTTTTTCCTATGGTTTTTGATGCGTTTTGAACGAATCTGACCTTCAAAACCGTCGGAAATGACTAATTTTTGAGATACCCCCCCCCCCCCGCCGGCAATGTGGGGGAAATCACAGAAAACGAGTCATTTCCGACGGTTTTGAAGGTCAGATTCGTTCAAAACACATCAAAAACCATAGGAAAAACAAATTTCACCTTCAAAATTGACCTAACCTATCCTGACCTGACCTACCTAACCTAACTAAACCTAACCTATCCTAACCTAAAAGAAAAACAGGAATTACCTTTAAAATCTAAGACAGAATAATCACAGTACCGTCTTTTCTACAACGCCACAGTTTCTGGTCTTGACGATATGTACACTCCGTTTTACAATGTGGACACTTCACTACTGTCGGTAGAACACCGTGAACACATGTCACACGAAGCCATTCCAGTAGCAAACTAATTCAAATTCGAAATGGATGGAGCACTCTGATTGGGCAGACATGTGACGTCAACACACACGAACACACAAACGAACGTACAAACACACACTAGATACACACCAAAAAAACGTTTATATCTCGAAAACGAAGCATTTGCGACGGAAATGCTATAGAAGAAAAGTGTCTTAGAATTAAAAATCTACCTAATGAATATATAATAATTGCTGGACGTTAGATGGGTGTAATACTATAATAATACCGGCGAATCTCCAGAACTCAGCCTAGGCAAAAGCCCAAGCCGAGCTGAGGACCCCTAACACGATGGACCTAGGCTATTCAGAGACTAGGTTACAATTAGAAAGTGATAAAGTCTAAATCGTAATTAATAATCCATAGAAGTTTTAGGTATGAATCTCAGTATATGGGCCTAGGCCTAATTAGCAAAGCCTGGCCCTTTGATGTAACACTTAGACTCTGCACTTAATGTAAGAAAAGTGGACTATTAAGTTTGGTGGTTACACAATCAGGGTGTAAATTGTATAACCAAGCCTTAAACTAACTGGTTTCAGTAATCTAATTTAAACTTTGTTTTCAAGCAATTCTAGGTATGTACTCCAACTACAAAGGTTCACCGAAAACTCTGTTTGATATTAGACAGGAAAGGGATCTTGGGCATTATAGTTTGTAGTGGTCTAGCATTTTCTAAGCAGTGCCTAGACCTAAAGGCTAGAAAGGTTATTATGTATTTTATCACACTCAGTCATTTTACACACCAAAATACATTTTTCTAGTAGTATTTGATGTGATTTGTTCAAATATGACCTCCATTTCCGTCGGAAATGAGATCCAACAAAGTTATAGTACTTTGAAGTTTGGCTCATTTTCAAGGGAAATGGAAGTCAAAATCTAAGCAAAACACATCAAATATTACTAGAAAAATGTATTTTGGTATTAATTAACCTAACCTAACCTTACCTAACCTAACCGTGGCTAAACGAGCCTAACCCTGGCTAAACGAGCCTAGAGTATTACCTTATTATGGATTAGGTGTTGGATACAGACGAGAGCTCGTTTAGCCACGGTTAGGTTAGGTTAGGTTAGGTTAATTAATACCAAAATACATTTTTCTAGTAATATTTGATGTGTTTTGCTTAGATTTTGACTTCCATTTCCCTTGAAAATGAGCCAAACTTCAAAGTACTATAACTTTGTTGGATCTCATTTCCGACGGAAATGGAGGTCATATTTGAACAAATCACATCAAATACTACTAGAAAAATGTATTTTGGTGTGTAAAATGACTGAGTGTGATAAAATACATAATAACCGGCTAGAAAATAATGCAAATAAAATGTTAGGTATTATTAAGAGGAATGTTAGTTACAAGAGTAAGGAAGTCATCTGTAAATTATATATAAAATTCTTATGTTAGGCCTCAATTAGAATACTGCATTCAAGCTTGGTCCCCCTCACCTTAGACATGATATTGATATGCTTGGAGGTGTGCAATGTAGGGCAACCAAGCTTATCCCTAACCCAAGAAGATTGGAATACAGGGATAGAATAAAGGAACTAGGTATGTTTAGTTTTGAGAGATGATATGGAAAAACTATACGCACTCACAACATGGTATCATATGTGGTACATTTATTTCATAATTAAATATAAATTATTAATTAATTGAATTAAATATCTATACAAAATTGCCTCGGGATTGGCGACATAGCCTATTGGGAATGAAATAATTGAATTGCCATACGTACAAGGAACCTGTATGTATGAATCAGCCCCACATAGCAACAAGAAAACCCAATTTATTGTTTAGTCTACCAAAAGGTAGTAGACACAACAAAATCTTGCTAGATCGGCAAATAATAATGAAAATACAAGCGAACCAAGGAACGGCTCTCAGGGCTGTTTATTCCAAGCAAACGCTTTAAACTGGGAAAACGTGTCTAAATTTTCCCTCAAGTCCTGAGTGAATTCCTTATAATAATAAAACCTAATGACGATAAAAGGATAGGCCTATTCCTTCAGGGGTTTATATAGTGACTGCCTATATTAATTACCTTAAGTAAATTCGCCGCGTAACCCCATCGTGGCGACCCTACACCGAAAATGACCGTCACGCCCTACATCGAAACAAACAAAGACCCAGCAAAAATAAGGTGAGCAATTGCAGATTTTATTAACATAAGGCTTTCCCAACTCCCGATGCTAGAATTACCGTAATCAATATAAATATAAAGAGGTCCTTTAAAGACCTACATATTTATAACTCTCTAACGAAAAAGCATAGGGCTTTTGTCGGTAACCCTCCACTGACATCTGTTGGAAATTTCCAACGGATGAGGGCACAGGCAATCAACCCATAGCCCTAATAGTTTTTTCATAGATGATGTTTGTGGGGAGATATAATACAGATGTTCAAAATGTTTTCAGGCTTGAACACTTTAGAGCAGTGGTTCCAAGCCTTTTTTGGTTCATGGCAGCCATGTGCTATCTATCCACTTTCATGGCACCCCTGTTCAACAGCCAGTTTCCCTGACCCTGCTAAGTGAGCACCATGTACCTTGAAACAGAGTCTATATCATTCCTTCATGGGAGTAATAAATTGCGAATTTTGTTTTATTTCAAACTGTCATACAAGCCCTCCTGGGAAGAAGTGGCTAAACAGTGAATTATTGGATAAAATTGAATCTGTAAGGACCAAGCCTGAGGAAAGTGTATATTATATTTCACAAGATACCTCGTTGTAGTTACAACTTCAATAAAAAATGTTGAAAAATCAACAATCTACAACAATCTTTGCAGCACCCCTGGACAGTGTCAGTGGGCCAGGCACATGCACAGGGGGGGGGGGGGGGGGGGCTTGGGGTGCTTGAGCCCCTGCCCTTTTTCTTCTTCATATCAAAAGTGCCCTTTTAGTCAAAATTCATAAATATATTGATTTGACA
This sequence comes from Bathynomus jamesi, assembly GCA_023014485.1. Classification (NCBI taxonomy): domain Eukaryota; kingdom Metazoa; phylum Arthropoda; class Malacostraca; order Isopoda; family Cirolanidae; genus Bathynomus; species Bathynomus jamesi. The sequence continues at coordinate 229,174 of JAJOZX010003690.1, forward strand.
TAAATTTGAATTAATTAGTTATATTTTTATTTAGTTACTGCTACTTCAACAGATTTTCAAAACTGGAATTACTTTGATCTATGATTTTTTTATTATAAACTTAACATACCGTTACTATTATTTTGTCAATCAGGGAGGGCGTCCCTAGTGGTAACACTGACTGTAGCTGTTCACTGTTGATTGCGTCTCTCGGGTATGTGGGTGTATTGTTTACTGTTTGTTTATTTTACGTTTACCTAAGCTAACTAGTGATTTCTCACTGATAATTATGGTAAGTTGGAATCCAAAGCAGTGTGACTGACATTACTCCAAAAAATATTGTATGACATTACTCGTAAAGTTGGTAAAAACATCCACGTCCCCTACTTAGTCTTAGGCCTACTAGGCTAGGCCCATCAGTACACCAGTGTGTCAAACGATGGATTTTGGGTTTTAGTACTGGCATGAATTTCATTAAATTAATAAATGATTTATTAAACAACATATCATAACCTTTTTATTTTTAATATGAAATTGATTTTTAAAAACAATACAATTTTCATTAAAAGTGCGTGGAGAAGAAAGACACTCTGATCTCATGCTGCTTAGCATTGAGAAAGACATCCCTGTTGATAATGAAGAAGTGATAAACATTTTCAAGCGCATGGCCAACAGGAGACTGCTATTATGATTTATTAAACATGTTGGCTTCCTTATTCTTCAGTATGCATTTCATTGTAGATGATTAAGAATATAATTTTTGCTTTTGTATTTTCCTGATAAGAATCAATATTTTTCTATTGCTACTTAAGAGCTGTGGCCATCATATTAAATAGCCCACAGTATATTTCTATAAATCTTTAATTTATAGTTTCATATTATTCCATATTTAAATGTATATACAGCAGAATACTGTAATTTATATGATGAGCAAGCTAAAAGTCAATATAAGTAAAATTGAATAATAATTGTAAATACACTCCAATATTTCAATATCTTCATATCTTTTGAAAATCTTGCAATAAAAACATGCCTTTTTACAACAAATTTTCATTTATTTTCTTTAATCAGCTTTATATACAAAAATAATGCATTGAATTTAATGGAATTTAAGAATATTTACCACATACAATTTTAAAATTTTTCTTTGTGTGTGTATACATATATATAGCCTATATGGCATTGCGGATTTCATTTTTAAAAATGTTAGGGGAGTGCCCTTTTTTCAACTGAGCCCCTGCCCTTCTGAAAGTCTGTGCACGTCACTGCAGTGGGCACCCCGGTTGAAAACTACTACTTTAGAGCTATACAACTTTTTCACATTAGAGATGGATGGGATAATGGTAAATATTTACATTAGGGTCTCCACCCAATTTTGATGCCAAAATACATTTTCTTAGTAGTGTATGATGTGCTTTGTTCAAATCTGGCCTTCATTTTATGCGGAAATGAACCAATCAAAAGTTATGAGACTTCAAAGTTTTAACATATTTTGGTTCATTTCCCCATAAAATGAAGGCCAGATTTTAACATTGCACATCAAATACTACTAGAAAAATGCATTCCAGTGTCCAAATTGCTAGAGAACCTAACCTAACCTACCTAACCCTAATATCAATGGATTCATCGTAGGAACACTCAGATCCACACACTCTACATTTAAAAGACGACTGTAGCACACCATGTTTGACAAAAATCTCTACAGCAGAATTATCAATATTGTTAATATCTATAATTACATCTTCGAAATACATTTCACATCCTTCACACACCATATTGGAAAATCAACTAATGAAGAAAATGGAAAATACTATACCTCATTTTTTATTTTTTTCCACCCAAGTAGATACACTTATGATGATGTCATTCAAAAAATGGAGTTAAGAAAATAATTTCTTTAAAAGCCTATAACATTATAAATATGCAATTGCGCAAATAATAACATATACCATTAGACTCCTAAAATTATGCTGAAATGTTTGATAATAGCCAGTATTGTCAACTTGGTGGAGGCCGTAATATCCATATTTACCGGGATAACTCTCAGGCATAGTAAGAAAATTAGAAAACAGACTTGTAGACTTGATCTATGAAAATAGTTTTTAAGTCAGAGTAGTAGATTTTTGGAATGACTTGCCATATGATGTGGTAAACAGTAGCTTGTTAGTTAATTTTAAGAAAAATTTACACACTTTCATGATTGAAAAAGATAGTTTGTGGATTGTATATAGTGTATATTGTTGGGTAAATATTCAATTTTACTCTGTCTGGTTTTATAATGAGAGCAAACTTTTCTGGTCAATTTTGAGGTGCTTTGCATGAATATGCCATTGGTTTCTTGTGCAAATGTGTAGTTTTTGGGATATTGTAACATAGATATATAGGATATGTTCATGTTACGAAATCTCATAAACAACGCATTACCACAGGAAACGTGCAAAACACCTTAAAATTAACCAGAAAAGTTTGCTCTTGTCATTTTCATTTAAACTAACAAAAATATCATGACTTAACCTAACCAATCATCGAGGGTGTACAGTTGACCTGACTGGGCATTCAATTAATCTAAGTGGGCATTCAATTAACCTAACAGGTTAATTAATATTGGTTACTTCACCTAAATATCTTCTGATCTTCATATTAGGCACTCACTGTCACATTTCGGGCAAGTTAAGGATCTGAGAGAATAATGCTGTAATTGATAAAAACATCCAATACTTTGTCTTCATCTAGGGCACATGATGAATCACGTCTTCAAAATCAAGTTCACAGGACTGACACATTATACTGCTAGCACAGAACTCACAAAACTAACAAAATTTAGTTGCAAAAAAATAGCCAGAACAGAAAACAACAAATTAAGTTGCAGAGTAGTGAAAAATAGCTCAATCAGGAAAAATATTTTATGAAAAAAAATATATACAGCCAAAACAGGAAATATATTTTATTAAAAAAAGTACCATACATTTGAACAAATGTACATAAGATAAGATATATATTTTTTTAGTCAGTTTTTAATGGCATTTCAATATATAGTACTTGTTCAACTGCTTGTGATTGGGAGTAAAATCGAATATTAACTTATTGTTGTTTCAGTTATGTAGGCTACTTTGGTGGTTGTAAGTAGTTGTATATTAATTAGTTGACGTGAGTTTGACATTTTGCAATAATTTTATTATTATTAAAATATAGCTTGTGACATTGATTACCTTGATATGTCAGAGTGGCTTCATGCTATGGAAAAAATAGGTCCTGCTCCAACCAGAGTAGCCTAAACACAACCTAGGCTACGTTGGAGATGGAAGACCTAGGCCAAAGATGAACCAACCTAACTATTTGTCCATAAACAGGACTTCCATACTCTTTTGTTAAACAATTACAGCTGAAATGTCAGCTTATTTAACCTAAATTTAATAACCAAAGGGAAATTTATGAACTTCTTACCTTGAAATTTTAATATACATTTTATTTCTTGACACCAATAATGAACATTTTTATTCCGGCTTCCATCTCGAGCCTCCTTGTCCTCCCTGTTATTCTGCTTATTCAGCTTATCCCGATCTTTTACTTCTTCCCAAAACTGTGTTGCCATTTCTAGCTATGGGATCTTTTTTTTTCTTTTCATCCCATATTTGTTTCTTCGTTGGTGTCTTTTTAATTTTTCTCAGCAAGAGTTCAAGCTCTCCTCCTGATTTATTTTTTTAGGATCAAGTAAAGATAAGCACCCCCAGCCTTCTTTAATTAGCCTTATAAGGCTACCTAACAAAAATATCATGACCTAACCTAACCAGTCATCAAGGGCGTACAGTTGACTTAACGATTGGGGGTGCTTATCTTTACTTGATCCATTTTTTATTGTTATTATTTTTTTTTAATGTCAATATGGCTTATCCAAGATTAGGTGGGTCTTCCATTTCGGTACTCCCAAATTTTCCATACATTGGGGCCAGCCAGAAAGGAAAAATTGCATGTGAAACCCAATTTTTTTCTTTAATATTTGTTAACCCATCTTAGATTACCTATAATTTATGTTTTATTTGTTATTTCATTTTTGTTTTTCCTCACTTTTTAATATAAAAAGTGTAGCATTTTATAAAGTCCTCACTCTTTCCAAAATGAAAAGGTGTTGCATTTTAATTTATTTTCCTTAGGAAATATTACAATACTCCAGCCCTTATCTTTTGTTGTAACATCTGCCTAGCTCGTAGAGCAGTTGAACGTTGTGGTCTACTATTTGTGGTATAGGTTATTGTAGTAGGACTAGTTACATCATTTATTGAACAGGTTAGGTTTGGTATAGTTTGGGTCAAATTTTGATCATCATCAGAATCTATTATAGATTCATCTTCATGATCATTTCTGTTAACAGTGGTTGGTCCTACTTCTAGGGGGTATAAGAGTGATACATCTCTTATAGTTTCACCTGAAGCAGTTTTAAGTTTTACAACCCTGGTTAATCCATCTTCCCTAGTTTTTAGTTCTAAAACTCTACCTAATGGCCAACACTGTCTTGATGTATTTTGTCTAATTAGAACTATATCTCCTACCCTGATTTCATTAACCCAGTCTTTGTTTTGTATATATTTATGCCTTTCTCTCAACCCAACAAGGTATTCATCACTCCATTGCTTTTTAAATTTTATTTTTATATTTGTTATTTGTGATAATCTATTTTGCAAATCATGATTATTATCACTCCAAGGTGGATCATCCAAGGAGATATTGTAATCAAGTAGAAGGTTTAATGACTTCTCCCTTAATCAAATGATTTTGGGTGAGAGGCTCTACATCATTAATATTATCCCCTACATAAGTAAGAGGTCTGTTATTGACAACATTCTCAATTTCACTAATGAGAGTGAGAAGTTCAAAGAATTCAATTTGTTTTTTACCTATCGATTTCTTTAGGCAATTCTTTATTGTTTGGATATTCCTTTCCCAGATTGCTCCATACCATGGTGATGCAACAGGGATGTATTTCCATTTTATTTTGTTATTTTGTAGATATGTTATGGTATGTGAATTTTGTAATATGTCATTTGGTTTTCACCAGCCTTGAAATATGTTGCGTTATCTATCCAAACAATTTTGGGTACAGATTGCTTAGCACAAAATCTTCTAAAGCTATAGACAAATGATTCTGCGGAGAGATCACTCACTATGTCTAAGCTGACTGCTCTAGAAGATGAACATGTGTAAAGTATGATGTATATTTTTTGTTCTGTTGTTCCCAGACCAACAGTCAAACTTCCTGTATAGTCTATGCCAACTGTTTCAAAAGGCCTATTAAAGGTGACTCTCTCTGTTGGCAAATCAGGAGGATTGGTCTTCCTGAAAGATCTGGAATGAATCCTTTTGCAGGTGACACAGTTATTCAAAACTGTCTTCACAGTCATTCTGCCTTTGGGTATCCAATACAACTTTCTAATGGCATTTAATGTTTGTGGAACACCCATGTGATAAAGTTCATTGTGTTTCTCTCTAATAATTAGGGTTGTAATGTGATAGAACCTAGGAAGAAGAAGGGGTTGTTTACTGTTATTTGTGATTTGTTTAATCTACCCTTGCATCTTAATAAGCCATCTTTGTCAATGTAAAGATTCAAGTTTATTACCACAGAGGGTACTTTGTTCATTTGTTTACCAATTGTTAGAAAATCTATTTCATTTTTGTATTCTGCTTGTTATATGTGGTTAATCCAATATTTGGTAGCTAGACTTGTATACATTTCATTATCATTATTTCTTTGTTTATTTATTTTCTTTAAACAGTTGTGAATGAATCTGAGACAGTAAGATGTTACCCTTACAAGTTTGCCAAAGTCAGAATAATTGTTATAATCTAATAGTGGCTCAACTTTATTTGTGGTTATCATGTTAAGCTTTACATTAATTTGTTCTGCTGGCCACATTGTTTCATCCTGAATGAATTCAGGTCCATGAAACCAATTTTTGTTGGGTTTTAGTAATTTACAGGATAATTCTCTTGTAAGAAAGTCTGCAGGATTTTGTTTTGTTGCACCCGATGGCCCTGCACTTCTTGCTGGATCTTTTCAACCGGATGTGGGTTGAGGGGTCGTTCCCTTCCCGTTGGAGGGAGGCGATTGTGGTCCCGATACCTAAGCCGGGGAAGGATCCGGCGGAGGTGGCGAGCTATCGGCCTATTGCTTTGACGAGCTGCTTATGCAAGCTCCTCGAAAAGATGGTGGCCGTCCGACTTTCCTTTACACTGGAGTCGCTTGGGTTATGCCCCCGACCCAGTATGGTTTTCGTCGATTTCGGGGTACTCTGGACCCCCTTCTCCTCCTTGGCCATGATGTACGGGAGGCATTTTCCCACCGGAATCTTGTTCTGGCCGTCTTTTTTGACGTCCAAAAGGCCTATGACACGACCCGTCGGGGAGTTGTCATGGACCGTTTGAAGTCTCTTGGTTTTGTGGGCTTTTTGCCCACGTTTCTTCGCAACTTCCTGTGCCGTCGCACTTTCCGCGTCCGTAATGGGGCGGCCCTATCTGCCCTGTATGTTCAGGAGGAGGGGGTGCCCCAGGGGTGTGTGTTAAGCGTCTCCTGCTTCAACCTAGTTATGTCTGCGCTACCGGGAGCTCTTCCGCCCTCGGTGCGCTGTTCCATCTATGCAGATGATCTGGCTGTCTATGCCGCGGGGACGAGTCCCCCCTCGTGGAGAGGCAAGTCCAACTCGCGGTCAATCGGGTTGAACGCTGGGCGTCGTCGGTGGGCCTTACGTTGTCTTCCCGAAGACTTCGTGTGTGGCCTTCCTTCCGTCGAGGAGACGGGGATCCGGCGCCATCCCGGCCTTTAACCTTACACTCGGGGGTCAGCCTCTGGCCCTCGTTCCATCAGTACTCTTCTTGGGTATGGTTTTCGACAGCCGTTTGAGCTGGGTTCCCCACCTTCGCCGGCTGCGCGAGTCCGCGAGACGTACCCTGGATTTGCTGGGGCATCTGTCGCATACTACATGGGGCGAGGATAGGCGGACGCTCCTCCGTTTGTACGTGTCCCTGGTACAGTCCAAATTAGACTATGGAGTGTGGTGTATGGCTCCGCCTCCCGCACGGCCCTTCGGATACTGGATCCGGTCCTCTCTAGAGGACTGCGCATGTCATCTGGCGCCTTCTGCTCCTCTCCGGTTGATAGTCTGCAGGTTGAGTGCGACATCCCTCCCTTGGAGGATCGGAGGTCGTTCCTCATTGCTAAACACTATCTCCGGATCCTCCGTCTTCCCACCTCTCCTCTGTTCCAGGTGGTTGAGAGGGCATTCTGCCGGGATGGGGGTTGGTATTTCACCGACACGGTGACCTCCCTCCTCGATGGTATGGGCACTCCCCCTCCATCCGTTATACCAGTCTCTTTCAGTGGTGTTGCACCTTGGGAGAGCACCCCTGTTGCGTGCTGTAGGGCGTTGCGCCCCGTTCGCAGGACCGAGTCGGACTCTGCCTTGCTTTGTTCTCTGTTCCTTCAGCATGCGGCGTGTCACTCTGCATGTGTTGCGATCTTCACGGATGGCTCGAGGTCGTCGGGGGGCGTTGGATCCGCGGCTGTTCCCCAGTCGTCTGTCCTTGCTCCCCGATGTACCCGTCTCCCTGATGAGGCTTCCGTTTTTACGGCGGAGCTCTATGCCATTCTGAGCGCTCTGGAGGTGGTGCGGGAGCATCCGGATGGGTCGTTCGTCATCCATTCGGATTCCCGCAGTGCCCTGGATGGCCTGGAGTGTTTTGACTCTGTCCACCCGCTGGTCCGACGAATCCAGCTACTGTGCCATACTCTTGTCGCTTTTGGTGGCAAGGAGGTGGTATTTTGCTGGGTCCCAGCACATGTTAACGTGGCTGGAAATGAGGCTGCCGATCGAGTTGCCCGTTCCGCGTGCCGACTGCAGGTTTCACCTGTGTCCCTCCCTTTTTCTGATTATATCCCTGGCTTCCGTAGGTTTTTGCGCTCCCAGTGGCAGAGTCGCTGGGATGGCGCTACGGATAACAAACTTTGCAAGATTAAACCCAAGTTGGGATGTTGGGCCTCTTCCTTCCATCGGTCGCGCCATAAGGAGGTGGCTCTGGCCCGCCTCCGTATTGGCTACACCCACCTGACCCATGGCTATTTGATGGCCAGGGATCGGGTGCCCCGATGTCCCAATTGTGATGTCCTACTTACAGTTGCCCACCTCCTGGTGGAGTGTCCGCTTTACTCTGTGCTGCGCGCAGAGTATTTTCCCTTTTTGGAGAGCGTCGGGCTTTGTGATAGGCTTGGCGCTCTTCTGTCTGAAGGTCCCTACTTTTCGATAACCGGGTTGTTTTCCTTCCTCTTTCGCTCCCGACTTCTTTACCGGCTGTGACCCCACTATGATCTTTTTGCTTTTCCCCCACCTCCTCCTCCTCCTCCCCCGTCTATTGTTCATTTCCATTAGTTGTTCCATACTCTTGGTTCTGTGTTCGCTCTGCTATCCACCTTTCTTTTGGTGGCCATGAGCAGTCATTCTTTGAAACAAAAAAAAAAAATAAAAATATGCAGAATAAATATATACAGGGTGAGTCAAAAGTCTGGAAACAGGAATTATGCTTTTCAATACAAATATATATATGTATATTTGCATTAAAAACAGTTCCTATGTTTCCACACTTTTGACTCACCCTGTACAGTGTACATATATATAAACATGTAAATATAAATAATAATATGCATAATATAAAGATTTTATACAAAATAAATGACTAACAATAAATCTTGTATTGTGATGCAAACTGAGGAATGCTATCTCCATCTCAGAGTTTTAAATTGCAAATCCCTCAAAAACTGTGAGTGACAGAAAGTATCTGTTTTCATTTTTGTAATCAGCATAAATAAGAGTGCAAGAATCAACCACATTTATCAAAAGGAGAAAAACTTTGTTGAACAGTAATTTAGTAAGGGTAGGATTAGACACCCAAAGTTTTTAATTATTGCTCCAGTTTACAATCAATGCCTGCCTGAGTGCCATTCACTTGCATTTCAACTAATTCTGTCATTTTAGTCACTCATTAGGATAATTGGATATACAGGGTGAGTCAAAAGTCCAGGAAACAAGAAATAATTAGAAATTGTTATTACAATAATTTCCAGGGTGTTGGTTTGGTCATCATGGTCCAGTGGAGTGGCCTACCCGGGCCCCTGACCTGACACTGCTGGACTTTTACTTCTAGGGACACCTCAAACCCATTGTGTATGGTCTGAAAATCTGGGACACAGTGCACTTGAAGCAGCGCATTAGAGAAGCCTGTGCTGCAATCCAGCCCGATGTCCTGGAAAGAGTCCAGGTTGAGTGGTAAACAGTCCAGAAATGTCTGGAAGTGAAAGGAGAACATATAGAGCACATCTTATAACATTACTTGTAAGACACGTCTTTTTGCAATAAAAGTTCCCTATCCTTCCTATGTTTCTGGACTTTTAACTCATGCTCTAGATTATTTAGCATTATTTGTAACTAGTTACTATATTTAACTCAATATTTGCTTGTGCATGCTTGGTTTTCTGTTGCTTACAGGCTGCTTAAATTGTGTGGGATTGTTTTTCATGATTATTAATATTATTTTTATTTTATTTATTTATTTATTTTTTTTTATATTTGAGGGGCTCCAGAGCACAACCTGCCAAGCACCAGTGGGGCTAGAATTGAGTTATTTATACCACTATATTCCCCCACCCTTCCCCTATCCCATGGGTGAGTCAGAGAACAGAGTGTGGACTTGTATGTATGTTCAAAATCAATCAAATATCATTATTGGTTCAAAAGTTGTGGCATTTTGCAAGTTGACAAACTTTAACTGCATTTTTCTCCATTTTTTTAAATTTTTTTAATCCTTTACATATACCAACAAAGTTACTGATAAACCTTCATATATACAGAGCACTTTTGTCCTGGCTAGTAGCCTTAGGATTCTGAAGTTCACTGGATTTGCAGCATAGTCTGTCTCATACTTGGCATACATTTTTATGTAGTGTTTGTGTTGCAAATTTTCTCCCCAAATTCTGAAAATTTGAACTTTGATTGTTCTATCCCATTTTTATTTGTGAACATGTAAATACTGTAGCATTAAGCAGTACACAGTCTTCAGTGAAATTTTTCTTTGGTGACCTGCCCAGCCCTTATACATGAGCATCATTGTCATTATAACTGACACCTTAAAACTCCAGATACATTATACAGTTTCATAATTCAGGTATAAATTTTTCTTGTACACTTTCACATATTTACAAGTATTATATTTTAAATATTACTTGAAAGTATGAGCTTTCAGAATTTTAGAAGTTTGGGTGTCAGATTTTACAGATTCTGAATACTGTTTTCATTCCTTTTGAGATAACTAAGTTTTTTTTATTTCATGTTTGAAAATTAAAATGGTAATTAAAACCTCAGCCATGACTGTTGGCTTTAAAGAGTAAACTATAGACCTATGTAAGTTAGGTTTATTGGTTGTAACATGAAATAGCCTCTTTTTCTGTCTTAATGTTGTAAATCCCATTTTTATAATAGATTTGGTGCTGTTAGCTTTGCACAGAACTTTGTCTTCATGTGTTAAAATCCTTCCTAAATTAGTTGAGGTATACAGTACTTCTTTGAAAGAAATAATAAAAACAAAATAAGAGCTTTCTAATTTGAAAATTTTGTTCTCAGTAAAATCTATCATGATTTTATCAGTATAGGCCAAAGCCCCAATGATTAAAACAACATTCACTCTATATAGGTAGTGTTTTATTATTTTCAGGAGAATATTTCATGTCGATCAGTGTAATGAACTGCTAACTAAAGAAACTCTTATTAAGGAAATTTTTTCTATCACTCATTTAATGTCATGAGTTTCAAACTGAAAAAAGATGAAAGCGAGTGTGATCTGAGAGAAATTTATTGGAACATTAAAGATGAAGTTGATATTAAAGAAGTTGATTCCTATGAAGCAAATTATTGCAAAGCAGATACAGTTGGCCATGGAAATATCTGCAATGAATGGGAGGTAAGAAATAGTTGTTAAAAATTGTTTTTCTTATACAGTAATCCCTTGTTTTACACGGTTTTGTTAAGTGCAGTTTGCATATATGTGGGTAAGCCATGCTATACCTAAAATGCTAAATTTGAACAGTTAAATATATCTTGCCTCTCATCAAAAATAAGTATGGAGACATTCTGTTCAGCAATAATAAGGCCTATTGTTGTCGCTTCCTGCTTCTCGAAACTACTAGAAAAACTCTTGTTACTGATTAAATGATTTCCTATGGACATCTCCTAATCAGTTTGGTTTTAAAAGGTCCCACTCAACTGACCTATGTACTTAAAGAAACAATATCTAAATACATTGACATTAATTCAACTATTTATAGCTGTTTCCTAGATATAAGTAAGGCATATGATAGGGTGAACCACAATATTTTATTTAAAAAACTAGAAGATAGGAAGGTTCCCATGCACATATTAAATGTATTGAAATTTTGGTATTCCCACCAATCTTTTACTGTTAGGTGGGGCAGTGTACTATCTGAGTGTTTTGGCTCCTCTTGCAGGGTGAGACATGGCTCCTTGCTCTCCCCTATGCTGTTTAATGTGTATATTGATGGATCAATTGCTTCACTTAATGAGGCAACAGTGGGATGTTGTATAGATAACACAAGGATAAATAACTTAGTTTATGTCGATGATATGGTGTTACTAAGCCCCTCTGTTAAAGGTCTGGGTCATCTACTAAAAGTCTGCATAGTGTATTCACAGAAACATAATATTCTTTTTAATGTTACAAAAACTAAGGTTATGCAATTTCATCCTAAAAGTTGTAAGCAACCAGCTGATATTAGGTTTAAAATGAAAGGTTAAATAATTGAGGAAGTACAAGAGTTTAAGTATTTGGGTCAAACTATTACCATCTCCTTGAGTGATGACTCGGATATAAGAAAACAATCTCGAAGCCTTTGTGCTAAAGAAAATATGACTATATAAGGAATTTTCAGTTACGTACGAAGTGCAGCTAAAGACACTCTTTCGTACTTTCTGCAGTAATATTTACAGACAGCAACTCTGCATGAATTATAAATAGGGTTCTGGCAGATCCCTAAATTTGCTATACAATAGGCCTTTTAGACTCTTACATAAATTACCCCCGAGATGCTCAGCTTCGCAAATGTTTGCTACCCAGAATGTCCCAAACTTCCCGGAGGTAACAAGACATGCTCAATACAATCTGATACAAAGAATTAAAAAAAATCAATGAACCCAATTAACCAAGCTATCCATGAGTCCTGCCATTTGTCCTCTAAGCTATGGAATTCTTGGTACAGAAACGTCTGTCTGTAGCTCCACTTAACTTTGGCATTACTGTATATATGTATTTCTACCATTAGTATGTGAACTGTCAGTGTATTAATAATATTTGTCATATTGACTATAGTTTGCCAATAAAACTTGTCATTTTCATTGTGTGCCAGTTCATCATTATTATTTTTGGTTAGTAAAATTTTATTTCTTTTATTATATTACGTGTTATTTATATATTATTATATTATATATTATTTACTAACTATTTATAGCTTAATAGGTACTTGTTAATAAGGTTAAATTAGGCTGTATGTCAGCCCATGTAACTTGTAAAAGGATGTATTGGGGTAAATTGAATGTAAATATATCATGTCTTGTATACATGCAAGCACGGAACCCCCGCGTAAAACAAGGGATTACTGTATAGTGTAAGTGGGTTTGCCACTCATGCCAAAAGAAAAATAAAATATGACCATTTTGAAATTCATTTGATTGTTTTGATGAATAGAGATTTTCAGTAAGGTTGGTATTTTATTTATTAATACATTTATGAAACCATTAAATTGATGAATTCATTTTTAAAGCATCAAAAGATTATAAGGCAGTTTTCTTAAATGTAGGAATAAATTGATATGGGAAATATGTATTGAATGTGATGAAAAGGAAACCATATTCAGTGTGATTGGATCAAAGATGAATGGATGATAGTTCTTTCTGGTAGAGAAGAAACAGATTCCACTGATAATGAACTCAATGTTAGGGTAAATGCGTGTTGTTTTGCTTGAGTACACCTTTGCTAAAGTAAGCCATTATGATAGTCTAGTTCAGTGGTTTCCAACCAGTGTGTTGTGACACTTAAGTGTGTCACCAATTTTCCCAGGTATGTCGCAAAATTATCCAAGATTTCAAAGTTGTTTAGGTTATTCATGTACTTTTAATTACTGTACCACTTGTTTAACCCTTTAAGGATGAGTCCGCAGCATATGCAGTACACTTGTTACCAGAACGTATAGGTTTTATTGTTATTCAAAACTAAATATTTTAGTAACTAGTCACTGAAATGATACACATTTTGGGTTCCTTTCCCAACAACTAAATGACATCTACATGTGTATATATATAGAAACATTTATAGAAATGAATCATTGTAGTACAATTTATATTATTATTTCTGGGGGACCTTAACGTATCATCCATCATTAAAGGGTTAAGCAGAACCTAGTAATTATCACACATTTCTCCAAATATAAATAAAATATATAGTTATCATCAAGCTCAAGTATCTCATTAAATAAATGTTTTCTTTACAATGCTAGTTTTTTTACTCATTGCTGTTAATTATTTCTTTGATTGTCACTAGATTTTTAACTTCTCTATAAATAAATTTTAAAATAAATGGTGTGTCAGATCCTTTTTTATACATCAAAAGTGTGTTACCATCATAAAAAGGTTGGAAATCACTGGTCTAGTTCTCATAGATATTCTCCACCACAGTAGTGAAGGGCACTATATATTATTGTCTAGCTTTGTGTGAAAAAGTTGGTAGAGAGTTGTGTATGAAATCTATTTAATCATTATTTTGCAGTATCCCTTTTTCACAATAGGCTAGCATGAAAGAGGTAGATAGTCTGCAGTCTATACTCAGAAATACCTAAAAAGTTGTATAAAAGCTTTATAAAATGAGGTTCCAGATTTACAGTGCATGCTACATTAGTAAGATGTCACTACCACATAAAGAAACAGAAATTATATGGTTTGCATATATTTGTTGATTTTTAACAACTTACTAAAGTCTTATATCTTGAAGATGCTTTGAATTTGAAAAGCAAAGTACAGTCCTCCCCCAATTTATGAATGAGTTATGTTCCTGAAAACCTGTTCATAAATCGAACCCTATTTTCCCATTGACTCCCATTATAAAAGTTGAGATAAATTCCTACGAACAAAAATCACTTCCCCAGATTATCTTATAATGCTACAAAAACATATTTTTGCCGACAGTGTTTGCTGTAAACAATATTTTTAGATCTCTACAATAATAATATATATATGAATAATAAATGCAGTTAAGTAAAATTGTAATGATTAATGTTGCTTCCAACCATTAATGACAGAGACCATTCACAACAATAAAGACAAAATATTTTGTCTTCACTGTAGTGAATATAGTTCAGTGATGAAGGTCTTAAATATTTAAAACATTTTATATGGTTTAATTTTATTTTTTAGTAATATTTACTACTATCAAAAATATTGTAGTCACCTTCAGACATCTGCTGATGCTACAAAAAATTTTGAATTTAATGAACAATTTTGTTTGTAACTTCAAATTTTTCATTCTTAAATTAAGCCTTTGAACAAAATTTTTTTGTTCATAACTTCAAAAATTCTTACAGCGAGCATTCGTAAATCGGGGGAGAAGTGTATATTGATATTATATGTGATGACAAATTGAATTTGTATTTTACCTTTTCAGTCATTTATAAATTTAATTTTGAAATAATTTCTAAGAACTTTCCTATTTGCTTGTATTTGGGTCCCACTCTGAAAATTAAATGGGTTAGAGTGGTTTTCTTACAAGGTTGATTAAGTTAGGAATGTTACATGAAGTGATACCTCTGATAACCATATAAATTTACAATAATTGGTTAATTTTAAGTTGGGAGTAGAGCAAAATCCCATTATACCAAAAAGGGTCTGGACTAGGGATGAAATAATACTGACAATTTTTAATACAGGTATTTGAACAATTATTTTACTGATACCGGTGTTGATACTAGTTTTATGCAGAGAATAATTTATAATTATTTTTTTGGTGTCACCCTGCCAAGTGCCAACCCTCCCACAAGCCTGCAGGACCTGTAGTACTCACCACATTAATGACAATAAAAACTGGTTACTTTTTAAATTCTGTCACCAACACCAAAGAGAAAATACATTGATTGAAAAAAGTTTGAACAGCAGCTCCTAGGGAAAGGCAGGAAAAAAGGAGGACTATTTATAATGATTAAGTATATCAGATAACCAAAGGTAAAAGGAAAGATAACAATTTTTTAAAAAAAAGTTTATTAATAATTTTGCATATTTATTTCTTATTTTGGTTTTGGAAGAAAGTTTTGATGATGTATCCAAAGTTTTTTGTTTTTTATGTTGTTGATTTTCACCTATCTTGATTTCAGCAACATTTATATTATGAATTGTTTTCAAATGAACAGATAACCCACTAGCCGAGCCCCCACTGCACTTTAACTTTTTCACACTTTGAACATTCAGCTTCGTCTTTATTTTTCTTAATAAAATAATTCCACATGATTGATTTGTTTGACATTCTTGTAATAGATTCGAAGGGGTAGATTATTTAAAGTAAGAAATAGCTTATTCCAATATCACAAGACTGCAATGTGCACGTAACAAAATTACAAAAATTTAACTTGTCAAATATGCACATCAATCAACCACTGCAAGCATTTATTATGAAATTCTAAATCTGAATGAACTCCATAATGAATCTAAAAAAGCAACGCAAAGTTTTGGAACTGTGTAAAAACAGTTTTGAATGTTTCAATACGTATTCATATGATTTCAAATGTTTAAGGTGAGAGTTCTGGATGATAGTTTCCCTTTTCAGAAAAATGGACACATCATATAACGTCAATAACATAATATTATAACAAATGATAAATTGTGACATACACTAATGATGCCCCTCAAAGATATACTGCATGTGTAAGTTATGTATGAGATAAATCATTATTTCTACTCACATTGGCCACAAAATCCTACAAAAAACAATCTTTGTTAACTTGACATTTGCTGATTGCTCCCACAATAAAGACAATAGGCAGTTCTTCAATACCGAAAACCCAGTATCGATAATCACGATATGGGTATCATGTCTCTTGTCCAATATCGGTATAAATACCAGTTTTTCAATACCAGCTTTCATCACTAGTCTGGACCAAGCACTTTTTGGATTAATAAATTTTTCAGGGGAATGAAAAAATGGCAATTGTAATGTACATAATAAAAAGAATTGCTGTTGAATCTATGAAAATAATATTTACTTTAATAAATATACTATAACACAAAAATACCACAAACACTGCCAAAATAGTGCCGTCTCATCCGCATTGAATATTTGTTTTGCATTGAGGTAACATTCCTGAATTAGTTTTTCAAAATGTCATGATACTTGGTAACACTTTCAGAGTCAGCAGAACCCTTCTCCTACCAACCCTTCTCCTACCAACCCTTCTCCTACCAACCCTTCTCCTACCAACCCTTCTCCTACCAACCCTTCTCCTACCAACCCTTCTCCTACCAACCCTTCTCCTACCAACCCTTCTCCTACCAACCCTTCTCCTACCAACCCTTCTCCTACCAACCCTTCTCCTACCATGTCTATCCTTAAACTGATTAAACCACCTAACAGGGAATTCATAGGGTTCATCAATTTCCTTGTTACCCAGTCTCAGAATAAAACTTTAATATCTGTTCCTTCTGGTGTAGAGAGACCTGTTATGTTCCTGAATAATTAATAGAACTAAAATCAATAAAGTACATAATGGTTCCTAGTACAAATAAAAAGGAAGCCAACTTAGAATATTGTGTTGTACTCACTATAAAATTAGTAGACTATGTAAATAAGTCATTGCCAGATTAGAACCAAAGAATGTAAATAAAAGAAAATAACAACAACAATGTAGTATGTCATCACTAGGAGCTGATACTGGTAACTAGGCTATGGTTGCTGACTGTGTTTTGTTTCCTTCTAGAAGTTTGTTGTTGGAGACCATATAAAGAAAAAGAAGACTAAAGAGATTATAAGATTTGGTTTTTTTTTTTTTTTAAAGTGGAGTTATGCTTTGGCAAGTGATTGGATCACATAGGGAAAGATACAATTTAGTTAAGTTATGATTTTGACAGCAAATGGATCACATATAGAGTTAAAATTATAATTTGGACTGTGTAGTGATTACATGTAAAAAAAGAGTAACAGACAGTTACGATTGTATTACCCTTCATTAACCCTTTGACGACCGTATACGTTTCTTTGAACTTAAACGTTTAGGTGTTATTGGTATTCACAATTAGATATGTTAGTAACTATAGTAACTTAAATGACCCATTTTGGGGTTAATTTTCCAACAACTAAACGATACCTATATAAACATTTAGATGTATTTGTAGAAACGTTGCATCATTGTACAATTTATATTATTATTTCGCTGGGACACACATGTCCCATGGTCCTCAAAAGGTTAAAGAGTAATAGACCCATTGAATAGAGAAGTAGTGTTCATTTAGTAATAAAAATATTGTGATTGAATTAAGACTGGTCATAGATTGATTTATTCAAATGAAGGTGTTTGTGAAGGAATGATTATAAAGTGTTACCTGAACTTCTGAGCAACAAAGCAAAAAGCCAAGTACTAACTGGTTATAATTAGTCCTAAGTATTTTTCAACTTTATACAAACATTAGTTATGATGTGAAATATTAAATTTGGAGTCTAATTATCTTCACCTCATATTTTTAGATATTTTGAAATGGTTGTCATGGATGGTGGGTTGAGTTTTGTTGGATACCTACCGAGTGTATCATTACTGGGAATAAGATGCAAACCAGTTCCCAAAGTTCATTTGCTCCCTGTACCTCTGTCTGAATACACTATTCCTTTTGAGGATTTCCTTTGAAGGATTAGAGCTATATTTCTCATTATCTGGCAGTAAAGTGGAAATGTCATTGTTAATCCCAATTAACTGCAATTTGTAAAGATGTGGCTACAGCTGTCCCTGGGGTTACCCTTGTATGTCCTGATAGAAGGAAACTCCACTTGCATACTTTTGAATTGACCAAACCTGCCTTACACAGTCTTTGTTAGAGATGCCCTTAGCTCTACTGTAAAGATTGTATAGTCCTCTTGACTGCACTCCATTTGTAGATTGAGTGTCCCAGTCTTGGAAACTTATAATGGCATCATCTCGCAGAGTACTGAGATGAGGATAGTACTTGTACTTTGGAGCTTTGGGCAGGATTGTATTATCCCAGTAGTGAGTTTTTAAATTAAGATGCTCAGAAGGCTGTTAGTCTCTCAATAATAATTCTTTTAAGCCTCAATATTTACCCATTTTTACTTTCGCTTCATTCATTTTATTTTTGTTATTCATTTTTCATTTTACCATTTGTCATTTGTATCAGTTTTATAAAATTTAAGTTTTATCTTTTATTCTCCAAGTAAGAGTATATTTGGTGTTGATGACATTGATGTTGCAGTTGGTTAACTAATCACTCATTCTCATATAAAACCTGAATCTGAAAATCTTGTAATTAGGGTGTCCATGTGTCCCAATCTTTATGGAAAACTTTTTGGGACAAAAATATGACTCATCTGTCATTGGATTTCAGAAATTTCGAGAGTAAGTTAAATGAATCATGTCCTACACAAGTTATGGAGTTAGTTGGTATTCTGACATTAACCAAGGGGGGTTGGTGTTTATCTCTTTGTAAGAGTGGGGATTTAATAAAATATTTTGTTTTGCTTTTACCTACTTTAAGAGTTATTAATTATATACCATGCAAATGAAACTATAAAGTGTGTGTATTATTATATCTAGTATTCATTTACTCTGTTAAAAAGTTATATTTTATCAACACAATTTTGTCTGGAAATATTTAGGCATATGTTAAATTAATGGTCTGGAAAAAGGCATTTCTCATGCTGAAAACTGCTCAAAATGGGGGCTCCATGGGGGCCCCACCCTAGACCCCATTGGGGGCGCTTACAACACTCCAACAAACCCCCTAATTGTGAGCCTCATTTCCCTTGGCATATATTTCAGGCATAATTATATCTGCACTCCACCTGTCCCCTTTTCAAATTCATAGATCCATCCCTGTCCTGGTTTTTCCAAGCACAAATCTGGACACCCTACTTGTAATAACTTGTTGAAGATTTCTTGTGATAAAACTTTTTACTTCTGTAGCTTTCTAAAATTATCAAAATTCACAATTATTTTTTATCTGTATCAAATATTTACATGTAATGTATTTTTGAAAATTTGTTTCAGAGATCTGAAGATTTGTGTCAGAAAGAAAGCCTTGAACTTTATGATTCAAATTCAGAGGAAATTTCAAAAGTTGAAAATCATAAACAAGATTGTAATGTGTTATTGAGTAAGCAAATTCTGTTCAGAAGAATTCAGTGTTCCAAATACCCACTGGTTAAACTTAGAAAACTGAACATTAATGACCATAAACTGAGGACTGATGGTAAACCTTTAAATAAACAGGTAAGATGAAAAAGTTTTCTCAGTTCATTTGAAAGAAGTCTAGTGACACTATTAATAGTAGTCAAATAGTAAAGCAGAGTACAAGTCAGAAAGTTGAAAAGCATTCTTTAAATATTATAATATAGGCCAAATTAATGACAAAACACACTTGATATTTCGAATTGAAAAATTTACGTTTACTTTGTCAAGAAATTATTTGAAATGAAAATGAATTTTAGAATCAAGTGATTTTACTATTTTCCGTTTTACATAGTTGATTATAACAATTTTGATACTTGCAATGAGTCTCAATAATGAGTTTGATTACATGATGAAGCAAAGATTAATGCAATAGGGATATACTGGACATCTGGGTATGGCACTGGAAAGCAGGAGCTGCAGCCCTTTTCTAAAGTATGAAACTATAACTGGATTTGAAATTAGAATACCTTTCAAAGACATTTTTTCTGCCCTATCTAGGCTCGACTGTATCAAGTCTTGAAGGGTCCCTTCTGTTGTTCTGAAGAACTGTGCTTGTGTGCTTACACCCTACCTGGGCAAACTATTTCATCTTTATCTTTGATCTGCTACTTTTCATTCATTTCATTCATCCTGTTCCCAAGAAGGGTGACCTCTTTGAACCCTCCAACTCTCACCCAATTACTTTGATTTCTTGCCTTTCTAAACTTTTTGAATGACCACTGTTCTTCTCCAAAGACTATTAATAGTAGTGGTCTTCAGAGGCCTGTCTTGTCACCGTGGCTGGACAGTTTGCCTACGGACAGTTTGCCTATGGACAGTTTGCCTATGGACAGTTTGCCTACTGGACAGTTTGCCTATGGACACCATGCCTATGGACACCATGCCTATGGACACCAGGCCTACCGGACATTATGTCTAATGGACATGATGCCTAACGGACATGATGCCTAAAAGACATTTCATATCTACACTCTTTCATGACGAGAATATTTTCTTAATTTTTTTTATTATATAGTGAACAACTGTGGTATATTTATCCTTACCTTATTTAACTTAACTTATTTAACTTCAGATTCATGCAAAAGAATTAATTCAAAATTGGCTCTGAATTGCACTTATACTCGTCAATAGTTTACCAATAGTTTACATTGGAAGTTCCAACGACCACAGTGGTCAGTCTGTTAGGTTAGGTGGGACTTTGCCACCAACCAAGAAAAAGTACGAGTATGTCAATCAGCGCCTGAAGAACCTCGTGGAGAAGTATGACACACCCCGGTTCTTGAATATCTTCGTGGCATTTGGAGAACGTTGGGCTTTGTGATAGGCTTGGCGCTCTTCTGTCTGAAGGTTCCTACTTTTCGATAACCGGGTTGTTCTCCTTCCTCTTTCGCTCCCGACTTCTTTACCGGCTGTGACCCCACTATGATCTTTTTGCTTTTCCCCCACCTCCTCCTCCTCCCCCCCCGTCTATTGTTCATTTCCGTTAATTGTTCCATACTCTTCGTTCTGTGTTCGCTCTGCTATCCACCTTTCTTTTGGTGGCCATGAGCGGTCATTCTTTTGAAACAAAACAAAAAAAAAATCTTCGTGGCATTGCTCACAATTTATAGAATTTCTGACTCTGTTCGTTCATTCTAGATTGATTTTTTGGTTTCATTGCATTTAAATGTTTTCTTGCCTCACTATGTCTTTTCCTTCTTCACTGATTTTTTAAAATCTTATTATATCTCCGGCAAAGGAGATGTTATTTTATATATGCTTTTTAAAAAATCCATTTTAGACATGAATTTTATTCTTTTTTATTTATGTTAAAATTCTAATAAATGTAATTAAAATAAAATTAAATATATGAAAATGAAATAGAATGAAATAGAATGGAATAAAAATCGATGCCTCAATAAGCTGCGTCTGTTAGGCATCATGTCCGTTAGACATAATGTCCGGTAGGCATGGTGTCCATAGGCATAATGTCCAGTAGGCAAACTGTCCGTAGGCAAATTGTCCATAGGCAAATTGTCCATAGGCAAACTGTCCTAGCGCCCTTGTCACACACTTTCTTTTATTTATTAACTAATGATCTTTTAAGTTGTACTTCCACTCCTATCCACTCATATACCCAGTGCTGGATTTAGGGGTGTGTGGAGTGTTCTGCCAGCCAGGGGCCCCACATTTGCCAAAAAGCACGCAAAGTCTTTCTGTAAGTAAATTTCTTTTTTACAATAAAATTGTTTTTTAAGATGCTTATGTTTTAGTAAATAAAGGAAACAACAAACAGGCTTCCGCAGCTTGACCTTGCACAGGGTCCCTACAGTTTGACCTTGCACAGGGTCCCTACAGCTTGACCTTGCACAGGGTCCCTACAGCTTGACCTTGCACAGGGTCCCTACAGCTTGACCTTGCACAGGGTCCCCACAGCTTGACCTTGCACAGGGTCCCCACAGCTTGACCTTGCACAGGGTCCCCACAGCTTGACCTTGCACAGGGTCCCCACAGCTTGACCTTGCACAGGGTCCCCACAGCTTGACCTTGCACAGGGTCCCCACAGCTTGACCTTGCACAGGGTCCCCACAGCTTGACCTTGCACAGGGTCCCCACAGCTTGACCTTGCACAGGGTCCCCACAGCTTGACCTTGCACAGGGTCCCCACAGCTTGACCTTGCACAGGGTCCCCACAGTTTGACCTTGCACAGGGTCCCCACAGCTTGACCTTGCACAGGGTCCCCACAGCTTGACCTTGCACAGGGTCCCCACAGCTTGACCTTGCACAGGGTCCCCACAGCTTGACCTTGCACAGGGTCCCCACAGCTTGACCTTGCACAGGGTCCCCACAGCTTGACCTTGCACAGGTCCCCACAAACCTAAATCTGGCGCTGCCTATACCAATGATTCCACTTTTCATTTCTGCACCCACTTCGCAAAGTGTCCCTCATAATTACTACATGCTTTTCATGAATCAGCTATGACAAACCAGACCTCTGATTTTTCTGCTATCTCTGACTGGGACAGAAAAATCATTGTGGCTTTCAATGCCTCAAAAACTCAGTTCCTTCATTTGTCTACTCATCATAATCTTCCACGTAACTATCTCAGGGTTCATACACACCTGTAAAAATATCAGGGGAATATAAAATATTTATGAAATATTTAGGACTTAATTATTTGTAAACATTTTATAAATAATTTAACTATAAATTAATTAAAAACATTAATATAAAATAATTTAACAAAAACAAGCACTATTTGTTTTACATTATATAAAACTCATGCATTTTGTTATCTAGTATTAATTTTTTCAGCCTGCCATGTGATTTTTGCATACATTTTTTAAGAGTAGTTAGAATAAAAATTAGGTTTTAATTGTTATATGAAATGTGAATTTTTTTTTTACACCTTTCATGCAATTTTTATATAATTTTTATATATATTTATATATCAGGGGATCAGATCTGAAATATCAGGGGATTATCAGGAAACTATTCTTGGACCTGTGTATGAACCCTGTATCTCCTCATCTTTAACAATACACAACACAATCCTTCCTCTTTCTGTAACATTCTTGGTGTTTCCTTGTAAAACAGCTTCTTAGAGGGTGTTGTGCTGACTCTGCAGTTTCTTCATCCCCACTCATTTGCTGTCTCTGTACAGGGAGGAGTCTCATTTCCTCCTGTGAGGGTTGGCTTAACTGGGCAGAGTGAACCCCCACAGCTCTACTTGACTGTGTGGAATCAAGGGCTTTTTGTTTCATCAATTTTCCAGCTTATTCTGCCTCTCTCCATTTTTTCTCTTCACTGCAATGTTTCCTCACTCTCTTTACTGTTTCTGCTATGACAGACACTGCTCTTCTGGACACACTAACAGCATGTTGCCTTCTTTAATGAGAACATGCAGTACCAGACTTCCAACACATTCTCATCACTTTTCTGTCCAACTCTGTAACACAAGGGTTAATCAGTATTCTCAATCTTTATCTACTGAACTGAACTGGTCAACTCTGGAACAACCTTCCTCAGTCCATATTTCACCATATCTTTGACCTTCAATTTTGATGTGCCATGTGTCCAAACATTGCATAAACTCTGGACTTCGATTTTGGTACTCTCTTGTTGGGGAAGGGAAGAGTATTTTACAGGTATTCACCCTTGGCTCCCTCTGCATCTATGAAAGGCATTGGACTGTTAATGTGAAGGATATAGGTTTGGCTCTCAACTGAGCTCAGATTTCAGTGATTAAGGAGTTTTCTATGGGTTTACTTTTGTAGGATACTGGGCAGGGCCTAAAAAACTATATATTCCTTTCATTATAGGACCTATTACTTTTGAGGTTAAACAACCCCAAAAATCATCATTGTTATTCATATGGTTTTGGTTGACTGAAATTAGTTTGAACTCAGTTTTAAAGATCAAATGAAGTATGATTTTTCTTTTTGGTAAGAAAACTTGTTCCCATTTCAAGCATACTTTACTAAGCTAAACAGTTCACTGACTGTTCTGTACATTGTCTCTGAACCAGATATTAATAAACTAAATTTTACTTCCACAGCATTTAGATAATGTTAGGAATTTCAGTGGCAAAATGATTTTTATCAATATATAGAATTTTTAAATTTGTATGGAAGAGGTTAGTATATTTTGCCATAATAGTAAATGTAAGGCAAATTTAAGCTACAGAAGCTCAGGGGCATCAGTACCTCCCAGTTGTGGTAGGAGTAGGCAGACTTGAGCCATGCACAGATAGAAATGTTTATCAAATCAACCCTTAACTCATCTGCTCACACAGACAAGACAAAGTATAGGTTGTCTGCAAATCCTTTACAGTATAAGATCACTTTATGGTGTAGAAGTTCTTAGAAATTAGCTGTTGTAGAACTAATCATCCATGAATTATTCAAGAATATTTTAATCAAGCTATTGAATAAAAACTAATAGGGAAGAATGGTGTAGAAAAACAACAGTAAACTGCAGAATTAAAAAATTGTTTAGATTTTGATCAATGATAAGTTTGTTTGCATTGTCTGTAGCAGGAAAAATATGAAGCATAAATATTCTGGTTTTAGCTGTGTTATTGGCTTAAAACCAAATGTTCCAACTGAACTAATTTTATAAATCATTTGCAGGATTCCAACCCAAAGCAGCAGAACCCAATAGCAAACTTAGAACTTAAAACAACCCAGTCTTTACTTAATTTTGAACATAATGGAAACATAAAGACCAACTCATAGAAAAGATTATATTTAAGTGTTATATTTGCACTTATTGGACAAAGTTCAAGAACAATCTTAGAAGGCATTTAAGAGTTCATACTGGAGAAAAACTTTTTAAATGTCATATTTGTTCTTACTCTGCAGCAAAAAGAAGTACTTCAAAAGCATTTAACAGTTCATACTGGAGAAAAACCTTTTAAATGTGATATTTGTTCTTACTCTGCAGCAAAAAGAAGTACTCTTCAACAGCATGTAAGAGTTCATACTGGAGAAAAACCTTTTAAATGTGATATTTGTTCTTACACTGCAGCAAAAAGAAGTACTCTTCAGCAGCATATAAGAGTTCATACTGGAGAAAAACCTTTTAAATGTGATATTTGTTCTTACACTGCAGCACAGAAAAGTAGTCTTCAAGTGCATTTAAGAGTTCACACTGGAGAAAAACCTTTTAAATGTGATATTTGTTCATACACTGCAGCAAAAAGCAGTACTCTTCAACAGCATGTAAGAGTTCATACTAGAGAAAAACCTTTTAAATGTGATACTTGTTCTTACACTGCATCAAAACGAAGTACTCTTCAACAGCATGTAAGAGTTCATACTGGAGAAAAACCTTTTAAATGTGATATTTGTTCTTACACTACAGCACACAAAAGTCTTCTGCAATTACATTTAAGAGTTCATACTGGAGAAAAACCTTTTAAATGTGATATTTGTTCTCATACTACTATATACAAAAGTGGTCTACAATTGCATTTAAGAGTTCATACTAGAGAAAAACCTTTTAAATGTGGTACTTGTTCTTACACTACATCAAAACGAAGTACTCTTCAACAGCATGTAAGAGTTCATACTGGAGAAAAACCTTTTAAGTGTGATATTTGTTCTTACACTGCAGCAGAGAAAAGTCATCTTCAAGTGCATTTAAGAGTTCATACTGGAAGCCATGAAAGCCTCCCTCTGAAAGGGCAGGGTTTTCAGATCAAAGATGAATTAATAGATGATGTTTCTGAAAAGAGGAACCAATTGATTTCAGCATTATTGAAAATGAAATTGAGCCCCAAAACTTTGTTTTTGAAAGAAAGTTTTGAACCTGTAGATGAAAATGATTCGGAGAGAGAGAGATTTTCAAGACCAAGGAGCTAAAATTGATGAGGAAATTCTTTTCAAACAAATTGAATTCTGAATTTCCATGTGTTAAGTTTAATAACTGGAAATTAATGATGATAAACTGAATGATGAACAAGTCTTCTACTAATGATAAACAAACTGAAAGATACTGTGCATTGGGTGCAAACTATGTTTGTGATTTATTTCATGTTAAGAAAGGAGAGAATCGTAAATTTACAGAAAAGAAGAATTTAAGTGTTCAATTTGTTCATATACATCAAAGTTAACAATTAATTTGGTAATACATTTAAGAATTCACACTAGAGGAAAACCTTTTAAATGAAGGGAGTGTTCATTTAGTGCAGTGGTACTCATTGGGTGGCTTGCAAGCCAAATATATATAGCACATTTGGCTTGCGAGCTGTGCAATAAGTACCACTGGTTTAGTGTAACAGGGTTCTAGCCTTAAAAACCATGTAAGAATTCACATTGGAGAAAGCCTTTTTAAGTGTGAGGAGTGTTTTTTTAGTGCAGCAACAAAGTCCAAGCTTAAACAGCATGTAAGAATTCACACTGGAGAAAGGCCCATCAGATGTGGGGAGTGTTCTTTTAGTGCAACACAGGACTCTAGCCTTGAAAACCATGTGAAAATGCACACTGGAGAAAGGCTTTTTAAATGTGGGGAGTGTTCATTTAGTGCAGCAACAAAGTATAGGCTCAAAGAGCATGAAAGAATCCACACAGGAAAAAACTTCCCACATGGTCCCAAGGTGTCATAAAAGGTGGCTGAAAATAAGGGATGGGTGTCGGGTAAATCCCTCCCACCTGTATGAAACTTTCCACAAACAAGAATGGGACATAATGTCTACTAAGGAAAGCTTACACTGGCAGGACATCACCCAGGATAAAAAGGTCCCCTCAATTTGCTTATGCACCAGTGTGGGTGAGGAGAGGTATGGTGCAAGTTTTCTCAGTTCCAGAGGAGAAGAAACTTCACCAAAGGAATCAATGCAGGGGATCCCACCCTGGATCCCAGCAATTACATCAGACAATGGGCCCAACAAGAAATATACATTGGTATGACACAATAAACTGGACCATTGGAGAAAAGAAAAGAACGTAATCCTAGTGGCAAATTGATGCTAGGCAAAGTTCAGATAGCCTATAGTTTAAGTGTTTGGCTTTGGGTGGAAGCACCACTTACAGCTATTAAAAATACTAAAAAGAGTATAAACCAGGAGTCCCACCATCTAGGGGTTTAGCAATAGGCTATGAGGAACACAAATGTGTAACCACAACTAAACTTCCCTAAAACAAAAGAAATATGGAAAGTCTACTAAGCAAAACTCATACTGGCAGGATGTTGCCCAGGATAAAAAGGTCCCCTCAACCTGCTTACACACAAGTGTGGGTGAGGAGAGCAATGGTGCAACTTTTCTCAAACCCAGAGGATAAACAACTTCACCAAAGGGATCATTGCAGGGGACCCCACCAGGTCAAAATAATGACCCTGGACCCCAGCAGTATCAAGAAAAAGTGGCCCCAAAAAAACTCCTACGTAGGTATGATAAGATACAGTGGACCATTGAAGAAAAGACACTTTTGCACTGCTCCAAACACTCGTAGTTTGAGAAATGGAACAGACAAAAGAATGTAATTCTAGCAGAACAGATCAGAAAATCCAACCTACTGGAAGAAAAGAGAAACGCCTCTATCAAGAAGTTACAATCACAAGCCACACAAGCGCATAAGTACCTTACAGAGGAGGAAATTATTCATATCAAGCAAAGAGCCCTTAGGGAAGCAAATGAGGACTACATTGCCAGACAAGAAGAAGAAAGAGGGAAAAGGAAAAGATTATGGACAAGAGAAGAGAAATGGACACTGATATGGGCTACAAAGTATGCCAGAAAGACATCACAAGGGAATAGAGAGATATCTTCCACTTCCATGCATATGATGGAAAGACTCCAGCTGCAAGATTGACTTCTTAGAAGTACAACTTCATAGCCCAGAAAGTATTTAATGAACAACAAATAGAATACATGAATGGTGAAATAGATAAGCTTATCCATAATAAAACCAGCCCAAAAATGAACCCCATTCCACTATTCCAATGCCTTGGCACAACATAAAATGCTAGAGATGATTCATCTGATAGCCCATTGGACACCCAAAGCAAACAACATACCAGTTAAACTTCTCTAACCAACTCAAACCACCAGATAGGGATGGGTACTCACCATTACCTTCCCCATCCATGTCAGGAACCCCTCGCCCTTCTCCACCACCATGGCATGAAGATATAGATTTATAGCAAATAAAACAGGAGGAATTAGCAAATCAAATTGAAATAGTTAAAACCATGAGTATGGAAAACCAGCTGCAATTGATCAAACTTAGTAAAAATAGACAATTTAAACAACTGTTATACAGAGTAAATGTAGCAATTAATAGATTAGTCCCAGCCAACACAAATTTCACTGAACTTAATCAAATAAATTATACTGCTGGCCTATATATGCAAAAGAAACTTAACCCAAAATACCCCCCCCCCCCCCCCCCCCCCAGTCAAACCACAAGTGTGAACCAAAACCTCCTCCCTGGAAAATTGAATTAACTAAACAGTTTACACAAGCCAGGCATGAAATGAACTAAATAATTAAATAAAACTATTTTTGAGTATCACAACAAGGAAAACTCAAAAAAATAAATGGGGAAAATAAGAGTATAACGTGTGAGAGAGTGAACTACATGACAATTGGAGGGAAGAATCCCAGCTGTAGCCACTAGAATCAGGCATAAACAAAAGCAGATAAACATGGAAAAACCATAGCAAACAATTTTCATCCAACCCTAGAGGCTTTTACCAAAATCTCAAGAGAAAGAATAGTAGTCCATGACCAACCAGATCAGGTCAGTTGGAGTCATACTGGAATCCCTTCTTTGAAGCCCCAGTATGCCGACTGGATAGAGACCATCAGAGTAGCAAATGAGGATAAACTGGAAATGGAGGAGTTATTTGTGATGGAAGATAAAGTAAGAAAGAAATTGGCAAAATTATCCAACTTCAAAAAACCTGGCCTAGATAAGCTACCAAATTTCTGGCTGAAACAGAACATGGCATTACACCATCATTACACTTGCGCTTTTCACAGAATTTTGCAGGGAGAAGAAGAAACACTAGAATGGCATAAAAGATACAACCTTCATCCCTAAAACTCATGAGACAAATCTCCCAAATAAATACTTCTCAATTTGCTACCTCACTACCACCAAAAACTATTTACTGGTCTGATTGCAGACAGTATCCTTTGGAATAGAAGAGAAGGGTAACATAGAACATTGGTAAATGCGAGAGAAATTCAGTGGAGAGTATGTGTGAAGACTGAAAAAGATCTGCAAGACTCAACTTGCATCAGAAAACAAAATAATGGCTATAAATTAAGTTGCCATCCATTATTAATTATAGTATAGGTAAAATAGACTGGCTGCAATCAGAACTGAACAAACTAAATGTTAAGACCAGGAAATTCTTCACTCTAAATAGAATAACATTCTGAATCCAGTGCCTTCCCAGATTGTACCTGCCAAGAAAATTGGGAGGGATGGGATTGACAGGTTAACCAGCTGCACCAGTCATTGACCATCAGCATTGGGCAGTATCTGAGGAGCTCTTCTAGCCCTACAATAGTTCCAGTTCATGAATACCACCCCACAAGAGAAACTCAGCAAACTTCTATAACAAAACTAGCCCAGCACTTTGGAGGGAATAGTATGACAGAAGAAATAGACACTGAAAGAGTGCCAGCCACATTAATTGCTAGGAGAAGTTGCAAAAATATTTGTCCTAGAACAACAAGCCAAACATGCAGAATGGCAACCAACACCAAAGAGCTGGAAAATACTATCAAGAACTTCAGAAGGACTACATGAATAAAGAAGGATTATTGGAATGGGTAAAGAGAGGAGTTCTGCTGTATGATGGAGAACAGCTAATACTGAGTGCCCAATATTTTGCACTCCTAACGTATAGATTTTTAAAAAATGGCTGAACTCAGTAATAATGATAGGTGTAGATTCTGTCATGCTGAGGTGAAAGATATATCCAAAACAGAGCCATGAACCCTGATATAGTAATATGGGACAGAGAGAAAAGAAAGGGACAGATTATTGACATAAGCATCCCCAATTATTATGGACTAAACCAAGCAGAAAGGGGAAAGATAACCAAATACCTAGATCTAAAGAATGATGTTAAAAGAACATGGTTGCTATATGATATAGAAATAATACCAGTGATAATGGGAGCAACTGGGCTGCTTAAAAAGAATTTAAATTCATATCTAGAACAGATACCTAACAACCCAACAGCCCCAGAGATGTAACTGGAAACAATTCAGGATAGTGTCACTATCTTGAAAAGAGTCCTTGGAAGCATCGTTAACAGATAAACACAGATCTAGTTTGACCCTGGGTCAGGGTTCCCAGAATGTGAAAAGAAAAAGTCAAAAGAAAATATAAGCCAGAAAAGAGGAAAACCTTTTAAATGTGATATTTGTTCTTGCACCACAGCATTGAAATGTCATCTTTTAGAGCATCTAAGAATTCACAAATTAAATTAAAGTATTAGCTCAACAAATATAGAAGAGAGTTCAGGTAAAAACTAAAATCAAAATCATTTATGTGCAAAGAACCCAAGTGCTCTTTATAAAAATCTAATATGAGACATGATAAAAGTAAAGCAACTGCCAGACAAAAATGCCCTGGATAACTAGTGGAGGCAACTTTTCCAAGGTAGTGCAACACAAGAATGAAGCTGATTTGATAGAGGAAGTGAGACAGGTCAATAGAGATACAACAAATAGAAAATATCACCATAATGCAAAACTCTTAGATCAAAATGGGCAAGCTTTACCAACTTCAAAAGACCAGCTCCCAAATTTTTGGATTAAACAGACTATTCAACTACATAAGTAATATAAACAAGCCTTTCAACAAATGACAAATAGTGCGGAAGATGCCCCCAGAATGGGTGACAGGGAACACTATTCTAATACCAAAGTCACAAGAAATTCACCTCCCCCAAAAGTATAGACCTATCTGTTGTTTACCCACTACATATAAATTATTGACTAATAATAGCAGATCACATATACAGCTATCTTATAGAGAACATTTACCTAGAATAAGAGAAAGGGTGTAGAAGATGATGCCTCAGAATGAAGGATGAGCCTCTAATTAACCAAACTGTAATTAAAGATTGTAAGAAAAGATGGAGAAATCAGAATGCTATTGACAGTGTGCCCCATTCATGGATTTTAAAATGTATGGAGCCATACAATACAGACAATAAGACAATACATTTCTAAGCAGAAGAATGGAGTATTGGAGAATGAATATAACCCTAACCCATGAACAGAGTGAAATCAAATTAGGGGATGTTCATAGCCAAAGAGTATTTTCCAGGGTAACAGTTTACCTCTGGTTTATTGCCTCACCCTGAACCCCTTAAACTTCTGAAAAGCAATAGTGGCTGCAACCTGTCAGAGGGAAGACAGATCCAACTATGACCATAAATCATTTGTTATTTATGGATGAGTTAAAGCTGCATGCTGAAAGTAAGGAGATAGCTGTGTGGAAGATTGTGACAATAGACAAATGGAAGAACCTTGTACACAAACATCATGACAAGAATCATAGCCAAAACCCTCAGTCACCCAACTAGCAAAATGCTTTTCACCAACTAACATTCATGGAGTGACATAAATACCAAAAAGACAATCACCTGTAATACACAAAAGAGTTGGAAAGAGTGTACTGGAGATCAACAAAATGAAAAAAATGGAGCAGTTGAGGCAGTGTCAGAGCAGGCAAATTTGCAGCAGAAATAGAAAAAGATTACATTGATAAGGAGAGATTTCTTGAATTGTTATATAGAGGCACCTTAGGTTCTGATGGAGAGTAAATTATGATGGATGCTTAAGATCAAGCATTATACACAAATGGATTTAAAAAGATGGCTGGCACTTCACATAATGATAAATGCTAGTTCTGATGATAGGAAGTAGAGAGTATGGAACAGCTAGTATTGGTGTACAAACACTTGTGGAGGATGGATATTATACAGACATAAGATATGTAGGATCAGCCATTGGTGCCTATGCAAAAAGCACCAGATCCCAGTCACCAACAGGGAAAAGGTGGGATCATAACCCACAACCAGTCATTGGAAATGAAGACATTACCATTTTCCATGACACCATCCTCCCGACAGGAACACACAGAAAATGGAGCAGTAAAACCAGACATAGTAATATGGGAAAAAAAAGAACACCTTTGGTTATAGATGCAAGTGTTCCAAATGATTATGGAATTAATGAGAGAGAGAGAGAGAATATCAACCTGTATGAAGAACCAGTATCAAGAACGACTGGAGTCCCCATACATTAGATATAATACCTGTCAGAACTGAAGCTGTAGGAATAATAAAAAACTTGAAGAACTATCTGGAGGATATTAAAGCATCAATAGCAAATGGTGAAGTACAAATTGAGGCAGTAAGGAGAACAGTAACCATCTTGAAAAGAGCGCTCAGGATTAACTTGTATCAATAAGCATTGCATGGACAAAGATAAGTACATATACAAAGATAAGTCACTGAAATGGCCAAAAAGAGGATTTGAAATTTGATAAATGATGATAATCGGAGCACAAGATCAAACTCGCTACACAATTTGATTTAAAAAAGTAAGGGGTCTCCAACAATGACAAATGTTGTTTCTTCTACCAACAAACAAATTGCCAGCTACTTAATATGAGGGTGCCAAACCATCGTGACAGATGACCACTATACAAAGAAAAACAACAGGATATGTAGTTTACTACACTGGAAGATTTGCAAAAAAGGTGGCATAGCAGCTAATGAACAACTGAAAGCATGAGCCCCAACCAACCACAGGAAATGACACTCAACATATTTCATGACAGAGTGATCGCAGAAGAAGGACTGATTGAAAATGGGGCAGTGAAGTCTGACATTATCAAAGAATAAAAGGGAAAGAAAAGTAAATACAGTCAACCCTCGACTTACGTCATCATTGTCTTACATAATTTCGAGTTACGAGAAGCCCCCCATTGACTGTAATTGATTCGTCTTACGGAATTATTTCGTGTTGTGTAATCGCAAATGCAGTGCGTGACCACTCACTGGCAGGATGCCGGGTATTTCACGTTATTTCATTGTTATTTTTACTGTGCATTATATAACTCTCTCTCTAATGTAAGTCTAAATTAATTTTTTATTATTTATTTATTTTTAGTATGTATTTTCTTTTACAGATGGTGTTTCTTAACAATAATAATTATTAATTACCATTATAATTCTGTTTATATACAGTGTTTTTATCAAAAAATTTAATTATTTTATTATTTTCAATACATTTTTGGGGTCCTGGAACAGATTACCTGATTTACATGTATTTTGGGGTTCGACTTACATCATTTTCGAGTTAAGTAACTCATCTCGGAATGGATTAATTACATAAGTTGAGGGTCGACTGTATCATTTATGTAAGTGTGCCAAGTGACTGGCAAAAACAGAGAGAGAAAAGGAACATAACATAATAAATATAACACCAACAACAGGTGTAGTAAAATAGAACTTATCACAGTATCTGGACCAGATACCAGGTAGACCATCCACACTGGAAGTACAGATATAATCTGAGAAACTTTAACCACCTTAAAATGTGTCTTTGGGAGTAAATTTGAGTCTAATAGCACTTGTCCAACTTTAGGCAAAAGTTTGTGTAATTAAACTCGCTCATAAAAGAAAAAAAGCAACTTAGAAAAACAGTGTGTATGAGAAAAAGCATTTAAATATGGGATATGTTCCACACTGCAGCACAGTAAATGAGCTTCAAATGCTCTTGAAAGTTTCATCCATAATGAAACTAGGTTGCCACAGGCAGAAAGGAATAGTAGAGAGAAAGAATAGAAACTAAGGCAAATAACACAAAGTATATTGAGGAAAAAGTTTTAGTTGTCATCAAAATTTAAAAGATCATAGACACATTTCAGAATAAATGAGGAGAAAAGGAAAGAGAAGACATTTGCAGAGGACCTATCAAAGCTGTACAGGGAGTTTAGAAAGGATAAACTGAAGTTACAACACCCCTCCAAAAAGAATGTCAAGCAGTTCTGGAAGAGTATTCATGAGAGTAAGGTCTGAAACAATGAAGATGTAAATTGAGAATAGTGAGGGGAGGAGGCGAGGATATCAAACAAATGGAAATGAAAGAAATAATGACATTAGAGATTAAAAGGAAAACAAAGAAAGTGTAGTATTAGGCCAGAAAAAACAAAAATTCTGGCTTAAGAAAGTAACATCACTGAAAGAACAACTAACAGAATGCTTAATTAAATAAGGGAACAATAAATATTGGGGTGGAATGGATGACCAAAGGGAAGAAATTATCACCAAAATCTGAGGAGTTACATTGTGATCATAAGAAATATTTTGGCCAGGATTAAGCCCTACATTTCGTAATTCCATATAAATAATTATAATAAGTATTGCTTTGACTTAGTGTTGTATAGTTGTTCTTCGAGTACTGGCTTGGCCCAATAGGGCATATCATACTTTCCTGAGTCTGAATTTCACACTGGCTAATATGTATTTTTATGTAAAATTTAATTCTAAGATGGGTTTCTTTTCTGCAACTTTTCCCAAAAATCGCATTATGTTCAAAATTGCAGTTTTCTGTTCTACGTTGAAACACCAAATATTCAATTGAACACCACCTCATATTTTTAACCCTTTATCATAATTTGTTGCCATTTAGACACATTAATTTGCTTAACTCTTACACAGGTTTAATACATAAGAAAAAAATCTACTCCATTTGAATCTTTGTAACCATTTGGAGGCAGAAGGCGAAGTTCAACATTCTCTCAATAGAAAGCTCTGAGCAATTATGCCAGTTATAATTGTGAAGTAGAAGTGAGTGGATGCCATTTTTTGAGGTACAGGGTGGCAAATGTTCTAGCAGCTGCAGTTGCCACTGGTTTCCTGAATGACCTCATCACAGCCAGTCATCTTTCTAAAGACAAGGCTTACTTGGCCATAGATGGCATGAAAGTCTGGAGGGCCAAGGAGGAAGTAATGGCCTCATCAGTTGAAGCTCTCACGCAGAGGTCAGAGGAGGAGAAGATCTCTGGGATATTTTTGATGGCAAGCAGGATAGGAACACAAAGGTGTTGAAATATGACAAAGTGACAGGGAGAGTTCATCCTGGCAAAGTGATGAGGAGCATTACACTATCATGTGGGAGCCTCAAGGAAAGTACCTCTTCCATTTCACTCCTGAGGAACCTGAGGAAGGCGAAAAGCCTACTCATAAGATCGCTCAGGGCCTGCATGAGTGGCTTCTGGATCACGGAGCTGACGAGAGCCTTGTAATGATTGGAGGAGACTCCCAACACCAACACAAGGTGGTCTGGAGGCGCCATAGCCCTATTGGAGAAGATGCTGGGTTGCAAGTGCCACTGAATGATCTGTTGGCTCCATGTGAATGAGCTCCCCCTGAGGCACTTAATCATCAAGTTGGATGGTCCTGTAACTCCCCAGTCAGGCTTCAGTGGGCCTATTGGAAAACTTCGAGAAAGTGAATGAACTTGGTCAACTTCAACTTCACCAGTGGAAGGAACTGAAGATATCATAGAGCTGCCAGTAGAGATAGCAGTTGTGCTGGTCTGTGAAGAGAGATTTGACTATCTCTGATCATAGTCCAGTCAATCTGTGATTGGACCTGGAAGTAATTGTAACAGAAATGGTTTTAACTGTTTTCACACCCTTACCTCAACATAAATGCTATATTAAAAACTTAACGCAAACAGGCCAGGCCAATTTCCATAAATCCAAGATGGCCACCGCTACCATTGGTAACAATAAAGTGGCACCAAATTTTTACTATTCAATCAATTTCTTATTGTGATATATCATTCTGTAGGTTTTAATGGTCAATGAAACCATTAAAATGGATTAGAATAGTGTCTGATGCTTAGTTTGTCAATTATGGTGGCTATCATGAATTTTCAAGATGGCTGACGTGTGAAAAACCTGCATTTACTTATATCTTCGTTTCTAATATATGTAGGTTCACAATTTTTGTGTCTAAACATACATTTTCAGGGTCAGGGAATATAATTATAGTGCTTAGGATATTGTCAGGTAGGTGGTAGGCCCACCATGGTGGCCATCTTGGATTTTCAGGATGGCCGCTATGCGAAATCATATATCAGGTCATCTCATAAGTTAATGTCATTTTTTTGATCAGAATTTGAAGGACAAAAAAAAACTCTACTAAAACTTTTTAATGTAGTATATATTTTCCATCAGAATCAATGACACTCTGCTAACGTTCTACAAGCTTTTCAATACCATGTTTATAAAATTCAGGCGGTTTTGAGGCAAAAAACATACAAAGACTGGTGTGCAGGTCATCTAAAGAAGTATACTGTTTCTCGTCAAGATAGTTTTGCAGACTCCTGAAGATGATAATCTGAAGGCGCAAGGTCTGGAGAATATGGAGGATATGGAAGTTTTTCCTAACCAAGCTCCTCAATTTTTGCAGAAGTAATCCAAGTGGTATGAGGACGTGCGTTGTCGTGGTGGAACACGATTCCTTTCCGATTAACCAAAGAAGGTCTCTCTTCTTTTAGTGTAGTGTTCAATCAATACAGTTGTTGACAGTAGATTTGAGCGGTGATTGTTTGGTTGTGTGGTAAGGTTTCAAAGTGTATTACACCATCTTTATCCCACCAAACACTAAGCAACACCTTCCGAGGGTGAAGATTTGGTTTTGGCTGTGGTGTTGCTGGTTCTCCGGCACAAACCCACTGTCAATGACACTTAACATTCTGGTACAGTATCCACTTTTCATCACCAGTCACTAAACGGTGCAAAAACGGATCTTGGAGTTCATGGGAATGAAGAGTTGTGCTAATGTTTACCCGCACCCTCAGATTGTCGATTGACAATTCATGTGCACCCATTTTCCTAACTTAGGCACTTTCCCGAGTTGTTGCAAATGTCGATGGATGGTGGACGGGGATGAATTGAGTTTCTGGGCTAATTCTTTGACAGTTGTTGAACAGTCTTCTTCAAGTGCAGCTAACAGCAGGTCATCATTAAACTCAGCAGGGCGTCCAGTGTGTGCTGCATCTGTCAAACAGCAGTCACCATTCCTAAACTTTTGAAACCATCTTTGACATTTCCTCACATGCAGAATATCATTGCCATAAATGTCCTGAATGTTTTGTGTTGCTTCAGTAGCACTATTCCCTTTTTTGAACTTGTAAAGCATTATATGCCTGATATGCTCTTCTGATACCGCCATGTTTATGAGGGGTTCACATAAAGCAAAACGCACATCTTCACTGGTCAAGGTCTGTAAAGTATGTAGTGAAACATGATAGATCTCCTCTTAGGTATCTTCAGAAAATTTATACTTAAACTGAGTAGGACTAGTTTAAATTTAATCTATTGTAAAAAATGACATTACTTATGGGATGACTTGATATGATCCGAGTTTCTTAATACGCCTGAATCTTAAACTTGGCGCTTAAAAATGCAATTACTTCCAGGTCCAATCAGTTTCTAAAACAAAATTAACACTGTAATTTTGCAATAAAATTAATTAATTCTATTATTTTGTTTCAGGTCAAAATGGATTCTGACCGTTTCAAAACCTGTGCAATATGTAAAGAAGTCATAGATGACCATAATTCTTACATGACACTAACAGAAAAAGGTGCCTTGGGTGTTTGCAATGCTAGCAGAGAAAGAGATGATGATATCTTTGTCACAGCTGGAGACAAACTACACAGATCATGTAGAGATCAATATATTAATAAGAACATTGCATCTTACAATAAAAAGAAAACATCCATATCTTCTGATGCCACTGCATTTAAACTTAGTTTAAGATCTGATCACGACTTTAATTACAAATTAGATTGTTT
The DNA here is from genome assembly GCA_023014485.1 of Bathynomus jamesi. Taxonomy (NCBI): domain Eukaryota; kingdom Metazoa; phylum Arthropoda; class Malacostraca; order Isopoda; family Cirolanidae; genus Bathynomus; species Bathynomus jamesi. The sequence continues at coordinate 267,029 of JAJOZX010003690.1, forward strand.
GTTCTGCAAAAATCACATCACCAAAAGAGATAAACGGGACAATAAAGCTTTTCATATGATGTGCAAGAATCATGAGTTTGATATCAGTATTCTAAAAGTTTGCGAACAGCACAAGGATGGCTGGGCAGTTGATGTAAAAGGGCGTATAGCTTTTGTAAATGATTTACATTCAGAAGATGTGGTGTATCATCAAGCATATAGTACTAACTTTGTATTGGAAAAGGTATTCCAAAACTATACGATAGTAACACGCAAACGAGTCAAAGTTTAAAAAGGGGTCAGCCTTATGATGAATCTCAAGAGTCTGCCTTTGCTTTTGTGGTGAATTATTTGCGAGAAAATGATGATGAACAAACCACAATCAATGATCTTTTGTCAATAATGCAGGATCATCTGAAGATTCATCAAGTCATGCATATACATACTTCCAAATGGCTGAAAAGTCTTTTGATGGAGCATTTTAAAGATGAAATTGTTGTCACAGAGATTAATGGGAAACATAATGTTGTCACATTCAGATAAAAAACCAAGAATATTCTCTATGATTTCTATAAAAGCAAGAAATCAGATGACGTAGAAACTGAAAAATATCGCATTATTGAAACGGGGGCAAAGCTGCTAAAAAATGAAATTAAAGAATGCGATAGTTCTTCAACAATGTATCCATCCACCCAAGACATAGAATCTCGTGCTCATTGCAAAGAATTTCTTCACAAATCTTTACGATTACTGCTTGAAAAGATGTTTGTTGCCAAAAGCAGTGACCGACAAATTGCCTCTATTGGGCAGGCTAATAATGCAAGCAGTCAGACCAAAAGCAATAATTGCCCCACTTGAGATTGGCTTGGGAGTGCAAATGCATAGACAATTTGGATCAAGGTTTTTGATTGACTCTTTACACAGTCACAGATTTTGCTCTTCCTACTCAGAGGTTCAGAAGTTTGAAAGAAGTGCGGCGTATCATCAGGGACAGAAATTGAAGGAATTGACAATAATCTTTCATACATGTTGGTGACAATGTTGATCACAATATTAGAACAATCGATGGTCTAAATACATTCCACAGTATGGGTATAATTGTTACAGTTACGCCCAATGTAGCTTCCATGAAATTAGTGCCAAGAATAGATGTTACATCAAAGGAGATCGTGGACATTTGCAGCATCAAAACTCATATTTCGCTCATGCAGAAAATCTTCTTGCGCCTTAACATACAAAGATTTGCATCAATTTCAATTTCATGCCGATGATCCAACAAGTTGCTTCAACATTTTATGGAATTGTGCTTGGATGCTGAAACCTCAATGACCACTGTGGAATGGCTTTATGCAAATGGTGCATAAAGGAGAGCACCCGATGATCGATATGCAATCCAGCAACAAATTGTGCATTTTGTGTCTGAGCAAGCAAAGCGCTACAACATGTCACTGGTACTAACATTTGATCAGCCACTGTACTGGAAGGGAACTGAAATCCAAGAAAGTGTGGATGATACAAGTGCTTTGAAAGAAATAGTGTTGCGACTTGATGGGCTCCACACTGCCATGAGTTTCCTTGGATCTATTGGGCATCTCATGACTTCTTCCAAATTGCAGACAATGTTAGAAACTGTCTATGCTGAAAACACGGTGCCCCACATGCTAAGTGGGAAAGCAATATCTCGAGCCATTCATGGTCATCTACTAGTGTAGGTGCCCTTCATGCAATAATGATGTCAGAAATATACGAGTGCCCTATTAAGTTAGACAGTGATGAAGAATACACTCAGTCAGAAGATGTTTTCACTTTTGCTGATAACTTCGATTTAATACAGATCTCAGATTTACTTGATAAATCAATCTCAGGAGAAATAAGTTTGAAAGATGTAGAAGAGGAGGTCTTCAAAAAGATGATTGAGAAACTGGAGAACTACAAACATAGCTTAGATTCCTCGAGAATTTCAAAACTGTGGTTCCAATACATAGAAATGGTGGAAATACTATGCACATTCATAAAAGCTGAAAGAACAGGAAACTTCCTTCTTCATTTACTGGCAGAGTATAGCATGCTACCATTTTTCACAGCATCTGAACATTTTGCTTATGCTAAGTCAACACACATCTATCTTCAAAAAATGTTAAATCTAAAAGAGAAACATCCAAATGTTTACGCAAAGTTTAGAGAAGGCTATCATGTTGTTCACAGAAGTAATAGATTTTGGGCTGGACTCTCGACAGATCTGGTTATAGAACAAGTTCTTATGAGGAGTTTGAAAACAACAGGTGGACTAACTCACGGATGAGGAATGACTGAGGTACAAAGATCAGTTTGGCTACTGTCGACACCAGCCTGTGCAGAAATAAACCGTACGATGCAGGAAGTTACGGATGTAACATATGAAGGTAGTGAGCAGCATAAAGAAACAAGACAGGCACGACTTGAAAAGGATTTCAAAGATTCATTGAAAATCTTGGTGTACGCTGTGGCAAGAAACCCCTTCGACAACTGAAAGGAACTCATGAGCACTGACACAGGAGAAATTGCTATTTCAACTGTCAATGTAGACAATGCCAAGGTTATTGGAAGCAACATTCTTTCTTCAATGTCCGGAAAACCAGTTGCAGATTATACGTTCAAGAAGAAAGATGTGGTCATAACAATGAAAGCAAGATCAACCATTAAGACAGGTGAAGAAGTTATTCCCGTTGATCCTCTCTTGTTATTCCAACATCCGATAACCACTGTCAGAGGTATGGGATCAGCTGTAGACTTGGAGACAGCATTCTCGTATGAGCTGTGCACATTTCCTCCTGCACTTATAGAGACAGACAGTTTGTTAAGGGAAGCAAATAAACCACAGCTAGCAAATTCTATCTGGTCTTCAACTACGCCTGATGAATCAGATGCTTCACTTCCTAAAGATATTTCATATGTCCTTGATGGAGGATCCTTACTCCACAGAGTACAGTGGACAAAAGGAAGAACATACAATGAGATTTGCAAAACTTATGTAGAATACGTCCTCAAGCATTACAGAAAGGGAACAGTCATTGTATTTGATGGGTATGATGGGAGGGAAGCCTTGTACCAAAGATACAACCCACATTCGCAGAACCAAAGGCAAGCAGGGCATACCTGTATGTTTAACAGGAGAAATGAAGCTAAATATGAAGGAAGATGAGTTTCTTACTAACCTCAACAACAAGCAGAGATTTCTAGTAATGTTGGCAACTAAAATGAATGAAGAAAACATGAAAGCAATCTAATCATCTGGTGATGCGGACCTTTTGATTGTACAGACAGCAATTGAATCTGCCAGAAGTAAACCAACAGTTGTTATTGCAGAAGACGGTCTAGGACATTTTGGCACTGACATTTTTCCGCCAGACGTTATGGCCCTGTCAATTTGGCGAAGGGGCTTTTTGGCACTAGGATGTTTTGGCGACAAAATATGACTTTTTGGCGCTAGGATGTTTTGGCACCAGGAAATTTATTTTAAATAATGATTAAAAGAAACTAGTATATATTTATTAATTTAATTTCAAAATTTAATAAAAACATTTAAAATTTTATCCTAAAAATTTGATAAAAATAATTGAAAGTTATGGGCAAGACCACGCAAATATTCTAAAGGTTCCCTCGCACCATATGATGATACTATTCTCAGGATTCTTTGTTCTGCACGCAAATACTTGTTCAGCTTGCGTTGTGGGGAGTGACCAGCTATTAGTTGCTTGAGGTAAGCATCTCTTCCCTTTTGCACTGTTCTAATCCCATCGATAAACTTCCAAATGGTTGGATGGTGCATGCTCAACTCTGCATAAATTCGCCTGTGGGCTGCCTCTGCGTGATTATTCATTTTATCCTCTTCATTCAAGGTTCTCTGATAAAGATTCCACATATCCATAGGAAATATTGGTGGGTGTCTTCCATTTTTATTTCTATTTGGCCATCCGATGTAATTATCCTCGAACCAATTTAAGAGTTCCTGAAGATGATCTGGCAAACAGTCAGAAAGCGCATCAACATGGGTTTCCATGTCATTCACTGGTACAAAACTCGGAGATAGGATCAATTTAGCTTTGAGGGTGAAGTCTGCGTCATTATTATAAGAATGACTGGCTCTTATACTCCTAAGATGCTTATGCAGATTATGACTCAAATGATAAAAGCATCCTTTAATTTCCACCCCTGGAAAGACTTCTTTCATTGCTGATATGGTAGTTTGCTCAAAATCACACAGTATGCTTTTTGGTGCAATGTTTAGCGAGATGTCTTTAATAAGTTCAAACATTTTAATATACGTTACGTTTGCTGCTTGGGTAGCAGTGCATAAATAATAGGGTAAACTACTCCATGTTTTCTGGCCAATAAGACGTATACTTGTGAAAACAATGGTGGTGCCAAATTAAAGGTTCCGTCAGCATACCATAGATCAGGATCCGCTAGTATTTCTTCACACCACTTTTTCCTACCAAAAACTAAAATCCTGTTAGAAGATGGCCCACTATCTCCGAGTAGAAATTCTTCTACACTTTCATTGCACATTTTGTAAATTTTATAAGATTCTGGAATTTTGAGCTCAAACAAATTTGCTGGATTGGGAGGAGCCTGTTGCATATCATTGCGTTTCCTTTGAATGATTTTTTTCAAGGAATCCCAACGAGGAAAGGCTCCTTGGGCTGCTTGTGACACATCTGCTAAGCATTGATTGAGAATTGTTGAAGGTGCTTCTAACATGTCCTTGGCACAGCGTTTCACGCTGGTTTTAACTTGGGCAACTTCGACTGATGCAGCCGAGGAAGTGTGGCAATGCCGATTGATTTCACTAATTACTTCCCCATTTTTTGTGTGGATTCGTCCTTTGCATGTATTCTTATTTTCGCGTCGCCAAAACATAATTGAGTTATCTCGCTTACTGCACTTATCAAACACATATATATAACCATTATAAAGTGAACTTTTCATTGCCTTTTTTGCTTTAAATTTCTTTAGACATTTCAGGTGTACAATTTCACAAATGTAAGAGCCAAACACAGTTAGTTTATAAGAACGAATTATGCTGCCAGACTAGAGGATAACTTAAGACTATAAACTAAACCATTCAAAAAAAGGACATAAGCTCTGGAGGTGACCTTCACATCATTTTCTAATTTTCAGTGATGTATAAATAGTTACTCGCTTAAAATCATACACATGTAATTTAAAATTATTTTACAGTATTTTCTAAATAAGTATAAACATTTATAATTGGCCCTTTAAAATATAATAAAAATAATGCAGTGACGCCGAATCAATGAAAATATGTTTACAATATGACGTAATCACTCAAAACACCCTGCTGCTTCCCACCGCAGTCTTCTAACATATCAAACTGGGAACAGGAAATAATACACTGGGAATCTAATAATGCAAAAAAAAAAAAGCAATAAAATGGAACAAACAATGATAATCAAACTTATGAAGATAAAATAAAATAATAAAAAAATAATGCAGTGGTGCCAAATCACTAAAAATGGCTATGGTGCTAAATCGCCAAAACGTCCTAGCACCAAAAAGCCCCTTCGCCAAAACGTTGGTGCCAAAACGTTCCATTCCTTGCAGAAAATACCAATCTACTCATTCTCCTGCTCCATCATACTGATGTAAATGATCACAGAATATTCTTCACATCAGAGCAAAAAACTCAATCAAAAGCAAAAACCAAAATGTGGGACATCAAGTACGCTAAATTGAAATTAGGATTGAAGATTTGCGAAACAATCTTGCTTATTCACGCCTTACTTGGGTGTGATACAACATCCAGATTGTTCTCCATTGGTAAAGATGTGGCCCTACAAAAGTTTAAGAAAGACGAAAGCTTTCAACACTTAAGCCAAGTTTTCAACAACTCAACATCAACAGAAGTAGTTATTACTGCTGGAGAAAAGTTGTTGCTTATTGTTTATGGCAGAAAAAAAGAAAGCTCGCTTGATAAGCTTCGTGTCACAAGATTCTACCGGAAAGTTGCTGCAAGTATGAAAGTTGTGTCTCCCGAGAGCTTGCCTCCAACATCCGTAGCTGCATCATTCCATTCACTAAGTGTTTACCTCCAAGTGCAAGTTTGGAGAGGACTGGAAGATCTTGATCCAGAAGAATGGGGTTGGACTGTGAAAAGAGGAAACTGCTACCAGTTTATACCTCGAAAGCTCCAGCACCAGAAAGCTTACTAAACCTTTTCAGATGTAACTGTAAGGTAGAGTGTCAGAACGCAAGATGTATATGTTTCAAGAATGGACTGAAATGCTCAGCCTTGTGTGGCGAATGCCAAGGCATTTCTTGTCTGAACTGTTAGCACCCTTTGGACATAGAGAATGCAGAGAACAGTGACGAAAATATACAGACCCAGATTTTTACTAACTCACCATCACGCATAGGCTACATCAAAATGCCTATCCCTGTGAAATCGGTATGTATTGATTTGAGTTGACATAGCATGCTATTTTTTCTATAAACTAAATTTCAGATCAATATCTCAGTTTATCCAAGAGTTATGTCCAAAAAACAAAATCAAAACAAGTGAACATCGTTAATATGAAAATATATATTATCTTCGAAACTATGAAGGATAGACTAATGGTGTTGAGGTTCATTTGAAAGACCTAATCAAAGCCTCTACGATTATGATGTCCAATGGTCAATAACGCCTACAATTGCAGTCGATACATAGCACGATGTTCCATTTTTCATCTTTTAGCATGAGATGGGAGTGCCCCCTATGGGTTGAGTAATTTTTTATCAACTAAAAATACTTGCTAACCATCTAGAAAGGATTACTGAGAATTTGAAGAAAATATTAATATTAAAGGTTAGCTGTGGATGAAAAATACAAGATGGTGTCATTTTGACCTACCAACCTCGGGGTGTGAGGGGTTAATGCAAATACCATTTCTCTGAAAAATTGCCTCACCCAATGGTGGTAAGTTTTTAATGTTATTTTTTAATATTTGGGGATGTCAAAAATGATGAAACCATTTCTGTTACAATTACTTCCAGGTTGACCAAAAATATAGCCCAGATTGACTGGACTAATCAAAGCCATCAAATCTGGAAGTCTCAGTCCACAGTTGGCTGGTCTCAAGTGTGGACCTCTGAACCAATCCAGGTGGCTCACTACTGCACAGGCCATCTTGCTGTTGTGGATGAGGGAGCACGGACTGAAGGGGGAGGTGTTGAAGAGGCTCAAGGTCCTCATGAAGTTCTGCCTTAACTTCTACTTCAAAATGTACTACGACATCAAAGTGAAGCACCACCTCAAATTTGGTCCTGCACACATTTTTTTCAAGCCTGAGGCTGCTGAGGAACCAGACTACCGAGGTCAGGAACATCATCTCTGCTGCAGTGATAAGAGGAGCTTACCATGCATATCCTGAGAACATCCTGGCTTCATTCCTGTGCAGTGAGGATGAGCATCAGAGAGCTTTTGTTGTGAGGCAGATAGAGAAGATCAGAGAAGAAGAGACTTTGGTGATACGACAGTGAGGCCCCATAAAAATCCCAAAGTCAATCTGCAAGCCACTTCAATCTGCAAGCCACTTCAATCTGCAAGCCACTTCAATCTGCAAGCCACTTCAATCTGCAAGCCACTTCAATCTGCAAGCCACTTCAATCTGCAAGCCACTTCAATCTGCAAGCCACTTCAATCTGCAAGCCACTTCAATCTGCAAGCCACTTCAATCTGCAAGCCACTTCACCTGAGGATCTCATCAACTGGGAATCAGAGAATATTTACAAGCTTATTTTCACCTGCAAAATGACCTTAACTGAACTCAAGGATCTCGGGGAAAACTCCATTCAAAGTGGACGCTTTCTCTGTTCATACTCAGTCCTGCAAGAGAGCTGTACAGGAAGTCTCAACTGCTCTCCAAGCTGTGTATGGGTCACAAGAGGAGAGATGGGTGGGTGAGATCCAGGATTGACCATTGAGAAATGCTCCCAGTGTTCAGATTGAAGCAGGACATACTTAAGAGTTTTTCAGGTTTGAGTGCCTGATGAAGAGGCTGAAGCCATCGTTAATGCTCATAAGAGCTGAAAGTCCTCATAAGATCATAATATAAGATTAATGCTCATAAGAGCTGAAAGTCCTCATAAGATCATAATATAAGATCTTATGAGGCCACGCTTTTCAGGGATCCAGGAAGAACAGGCATGTGAATGTACACGTGGAGGTGGCAAGTCTCCCGCTACTCGATCAGATTATAACTGGTGAGCCGCGCCTATTCTTTAAAGAAAAACTTAAAATTCCTAAGTTTTACGTGAAATCTAAACATTTTTTCAGTACCCAGAAGTGTTGAAACATGCAAGAAAGCAAGGATGAGGTCAAAAGCAGCTTTTAGAGTAAATCATATGCAGAACAGCTGCATGCTTTGGTTTGAGTGCCCTGAGGCTGCGTTAGGTAGCCTTCAAATCGGAAAATCGCGATTTTGACCATGAAAATGAGATTTTTCAGAAAAGTTGCAAATAATAAACCTGTCTTAGAATTAATTTTTACATAGGAATACATATTAGCCACTTTGTTTTTCCAAAATTTCAACCCTGAACCCAGAGTATGATTTAGCCCAATGGCCCAAGTGCCAGCCTTAGGATGATGCAGCTGCTTTGGGCCCCCCACTAAATTTATGACTAAAGAAATAGTAATTTGTTGATTACACTAGGCAACAAAGATTTTGTTACAGAAGACCAAATAGGTGCTCCTAGCTAATTTCGGTATGCTGATTTCAAATCTATAATTAGATTTTTTCTATCACGTCTAGATTTTGTGTAAAATACAAATCACTTTTAGTAAAATTTTCTACCACGTCCAGATTTTGGTTTTAATCGGCTTAATGCCAGTAATATGAAACTTGCTTTTCAAGGTTAAAGCAATTTTTTTTTGCCAACTATATACAAATTCGAACAATTTTGATAAATAAAATTTATCCAGAGTTGGCAACACTGAGTCAAGAGCATAGTAACGGGCAACGGCCCAACGGTCAGTCGCTACGTGACAGTCAAGCAGAACGGTTGTTGAAGCTCTCTGCTGATGAGCAAGTGACAGGTTGTGGTGACTTGTGTGTTTTTATAGCATTTGTTTTGTACTACGGTGTGTATTTCTTTTTATTTTGCACATCGTAATAATTACTTTCTACGTTTTTTCAGATATTGCATGGTAATTCAAAATGGCATCAAATAGACGTGCTTGTGTAAATCACCCAGACAACTTCTGCTTTGTCTGTGGACAATATACACCTAAGCCACAACGTAGAAACATAACAACAAAGATTAAACTTGCCTACAAGTGTTATTTTGACTAAGTTAGGAGACCAACAGAGGGACTGGGCACCACATATTTGCTGTGCACAGTGCAATGCAATGTTAATAGCTTGGATGAATGGTAAAAGAAAAGCTATGCCGTTCTCAGTCCCCATGGTTTGGCGTGAGCCAAAAAATCACTTCAATGATTGTTATTTTTGTTTGACAAAGATTGCTGGTTTCACAAAGAAAAACAAATCAAAGATCACGTACCCAAACTGCGAATCAGCAATGAAACCAGTACCACATGATGAAACAAATCCACCACCAGTTCCACCAGCAACGATAACAGACAGCAGTTCATCTGAAGATTCTGTTAGTGATATAGAAACAGGGAAAGATGGCATATATGTTCCAGATGCAAATATTTCCCCACATTTGTTAAGTCAAGCGGAGTTAAATGACTTAGTGCGCGATTTGGAATTACCAAAAGAAAAGGCAGAGTTGCTTGGTTCAAGACTTCAAGAATTTAATCTTCTCCAACCAAACACCAAAGTTTCCCATTTCCGCCATCGCCATTTGCAGTTTTCATCATTTTACTTACAGGAAGAAAACGTTTGTTTCTGCCACGATATCAGTGGTCTGATGCAAGGGATTGGCTGTCGCTATGATCCAAAAGAATGGAGACTGTTCATTGACTCTAGTAAAGCTAGCCTTAAAGCTGTATTACTGCACAACGGCAATGAAAAACCTTCAATACCTGTAGCACATGCCACTGGCCTTAATGAGACTTATGAATCGATGAAACTGCTGCTAAGACTCATCAAATATAAGGACCACACATGGAATATTTGTGGCGACCTTAAAGTTGTATCATTACTTCTTGGGTTACAGTTGGGCTACACAAAGCATATGTGCTTTTTGTCTCTATGGAACAGCAGAGATGACAAGAACCACTACAAAAAACATGATTGGCCATCTAGAACTGAACATGTTGTTGGTAAATACAATGTGAAACACCCAGCACTTATTGACCCTCAGAAAGTACATCTTCCACCACTTCACATTAAACTTGGCCTTATGAAAAATTTCGTGAAGGGTATGGATCATCAAGGTAGTGGTTTCCAATATTTAAAGGATAAATTCAAAGGAATATTGACAGATGCTAAGCTAGAAGCTGGAGTTTTCACTGGACCACAGATCCGCAGTGTCATCCACGACTCATCGTTTCCATCTAACCTAAATGAGAATGAACTAGGAGCATGGACATCTTTCGTTGAAGTTGTCAAAAATTTTCTTGGAAACCACAAAGCTGAAAACCACCGTAAACTTGTAGAAAACATGCTTAAATCTTATGAAATAATGGGATGCAGAATGTCTTTGAAAATTCATTTTTTACATTCTCATCTTGACTTCTTCCCGGCCAACCTTGGGGCTGTAAGTGACGAGCATGGTGAGCGCTTCCACCAACAGATCTCAGTTATGGAAAACAGATACCAAGGTAATTTCAACCCAAATATGATGGGAGATTATTGTTGGTTCCTGCAGAAGGAGAGCTCGTCATCCTACAAGCGACAAAGGAAGAGGACACACCAAAGTTTCACTTAAGAACAGGAATTTGCCTTTCAGTAGTAACAACAAAATACTAACGCGCTTTGGGTGGATGGTTGGGCGCAGGGGTGGTAACTCCGCCAGCGGAATTCCGCTATCTGTCTTAAGCCAGAATAAAGGAGGAAAGACATCCCTGTTCACTAATTATTTAAGTATGCTTAACATAAAACGTGGCACGGAAAAGTAGCTTAGACGGCTTTCGTAACAGAAGCGGGTGAGAAAAAAATGAAAAATAGGGGTTTTTGGTTACACAAAATCTGGACGTGATAGAGAAATTTTGATATCAGATCTGAAATCAGCATCAGCGCTTTAGTAGGAATCAGTAGTTCACGTGTCTGTAACAAAAAAAAAGTTGAAATTTGTTGCTTAGTGTTATCAAGAGAATATAATATAATGCTTGTAAGTTCATTCAGTTGTTTACTGCTGGCATTACTATAATTACATTACTTGTACTGAAAATGCTTCTATAATTATATGATAGTGTCCTTGTAGCTGTGTATAACTTTGTATTTTTTGGATTAAATTTATATTTGTTGATAATGGCCCATTTTGAGTTTTAGTATGAGGGACGAGGGTCCCTGCAAACTCTAAGGCAGGCTCTGCTTGTCCCAGGTCAATCTTTCTGTTTAGGGTGTAGCCCATTTACCAAATGCTCACTTTCAGAAAGTTCTGCCCAATGAACACTTTTTTAGTGTATGTTGGGTGGAAGATTATGTAAAGAAATATTTTGGTAAACATTGGTTAATTACCTAATATTAAATGTTCTCTATATTATCATCATTGTCTTGTTCTTCAATTAATGTGTATATATGTAATATAAAAATAGTAATATGTAATATCAGTTAAATTTTACTCGTGATGCCATTATAGTTTTGTATCAAAATGAGTACAGTAATCCCTCACTTTACAGAAGGTTTACCTTCTGTAAAATCCTTCCATAAGTGGATTTCCATGTATTGAATCCTGATTTCCCATTGAACTCCCATTATATATTTGGAGATATGTTCCTATAGAACAAAATTTTAACTCTACAGTGTAACATGCACATAATAATGCAACAAATTGAATTTCTGTAATGAAAGGAATTACTGTACCCATAATATACATCGCATTTTTACCAACTAAGTAAAAATGTCAGACTATAAAAGTACTTGTTCAGGTAGATTAAGTTGAGAACTTCTTCCAATTTATTTAACTATTTCTATATAAACATTGTTCAGTGAAAATTTAGTGCCTTTCATTTTTTCATCTGATTCCCTGCAAGACCTTTGGTAAGGTATTACCTTTCTCACAATGACATCCTGGGCTACATCATATCCAATGTTGCAACACTGCTTCCTGTTAATCAGCAAAGTTAAGCGATATTCATTGAGTAGTTGGATGGGAGACCATCTGCTGCATCTAGACTATGTAGTGACTTGTGGTTTGGATACCATGTAAAGCCATAGGTCCCTCTCCATCACGTGACTGTAGATGTTTCAAAGGAAGTAAAACAACCCCATCATGCCATTATGTACTTGTCCAACAAATACATGCCAATTGGATTGTCTTCCAATCATGTACAAAATACTAACCAGGGAATTGACATATCATGTGTATGAACATATCTGAAGAAAGTTAAATAATAAATAATGTCTGGAGCAGTGACTATGTAGGCCAGTGCCACACTATAAATAGTGATGTATAAAATAAATAAGATATATTACTGTGTGTGTGTGTGTATATATATATATATATATATATATATATATGATGAATAAAACCACGAAGGGAAAAGAAACAGAGTGGAGCTCAAACGCTTTCGTCTAATGACATCCTCAGGAACATTGGAGTGAAAAGAGTGTTCAAGTATATATATATATATATATATATATATATAATATATATATATAGTAAGTATTGAAATAAAAGATGTGGGGGGAGCAAACACATTTGTACAGAAAACTAACAATTTTAGCACTTTGCCTGAAATTCCTCATAAGCTCAAATAGCTTGTTTACAACCAATTTTTTATAGTTATTGTCTGAATGATACATAGGTCACAAAAGAATAAAGAAATGAAAATAAATATAAATTGGAAACAAAAATAGATAAAAAAATTACAAAATGATGCCTAAATGATATATAGGTCACAAATGAAATAAACTTAAAGAAATAAACACACAGATAAAAACATAAAAATTGTAAGCACAGCATACAAATTCAAGCTCAATTGGAAAGTTTATAATCAATTTAATAGATAATGCTGAAATGATATACAGGGCGTCCCAAAAAAATGTATACACACTTTAACAGCTGATAGCTCAATTGATGTTTCTTTCTTTCCAAATTAAACCCATTAGAATTAATAATGGCAGTCAGACTAAGCTTTGAACAAAGGAAATTCATTCTAAATGCTACTGGAAGTGTGAAAACGCAGTTGAAGTGCAAAGACAGTTTAGGAGGGAGTTTCAAACAGATCCACCAACGCGACTTACCATCACTCGAATTAGAGATAAGTTTGAAGCCGATGAAACTGTTCAGAATGTCCACAAGAAGCGTTCCGGAAGACCACGGACATCGACAAGCCCCACAAAGCAAGAAAGAGTACTGGAAACGTATCACCAAAGTCCAAGAAAATCTGTGCGGCAAGCGAGTCGTGAGGTAGGAATTTCAGAATCGTCTGTCCAACGCATTTTGAAGCGCTGTCAATGGAAAAGTTACATTCCAAGATTAGTCCATGCTATTAATGAAGATGATGATCCGGACCGAAGAGTGGAGTATTGCGAGTGGTACTTGGCACGATGTGGATGTGGATTGGACGAAGGGGTTTCGTAGAATACCCTCCGCGTTCACCAGACCTCACACCACGACTTTTTTTTATGGGGATACTTAAAAGACAAAGTCTACGCTATAAAACCTGCAACAGTCGCTGAATTGAGAGCAGCCATTGAACGAGAATGCACACAAATACCAAACGAAATGTTTCGTGATGTTTGCGATTCCATTGCTTCGCGTTATCAGCAGTGCCTGGACCAGAACGGACGTCAGTTTGAAAACAGGCGTTGACAAAACAATTAAATAATGTCTGTAGATTCTATTACATTTTGAAAATGAAATGTATTTTAATAAACACTGCCTTTATAATTATTTAAAGTGTGTATACATTTTTTTGGGACGCCTTATATATGTCACAAAGAAATAAAATAAAAAAATACACCTAAAAAATAAATTGAAAAATAAATTGTAAGAGAAGCATACAAATTTATAAGGGAAAAATTACCAAAAGTTTTTATTGTTATTGTCTGTGGATGCGTCTACGCGCGGGAAGAATTCACCCCCCCGCCCTCCTTTTTTATATACTGGTCACAACATTTTACATAGTTTTCATTGATAGAACGCATTATCTTATTCAGAGTTCGAATAAAAATGTACAATGACTGGACCGCAGAAACTGAAGGCTAAATGTGCGAGGTGTGAAGTAAACCAGTGGGTGACGAACTTCAAAGATGATCAACCACTCCAGCATCTGCCGCTTTTGCGAACTCATGCGGTTTTACGAAAGCTAGAGGAGAGGGTCCGGCGGCTCGAATCGTCCAGACCGGATGTTGGAGGTGCGGCGGTCACTGATGGGGCTGCGCCCTCCACCCCGGAGCTCATTGATAGGATAGCTGCCATGGAAAGGCGGTCCAGCGATGGACTGGACAGTGCTCGGGACCGCGGAGAAAGGGTAGAGGTGCAACCGGGGACTAGGGTACAAAATCAGTGTGAAGACTCGCCAGTGACCCAAGTGGAATGCACGGAACCGCGGCGCAAGGTGGAGGGCGTAAAGAGGGGGCTGATAGAGAAGGGTGGGAAGCGGGCGAAAAAGAAAAAGGGTGGGAAGGGGACTACTGGTGGCCCAAAGAAACCGAAGGATATAGCTTCCGGTCGGGGTGGGACTGCTGGTGTAACTGCGTCTATGGGTGGCGACGGGTTTCAAAAGGTCTCGGGCAAGAAGGCTGCGAAGCCGAAGCCTGAGACCCCAGTTGCCCCTGTCAGGACCTCCAACCGCTTTAGTCTCCTGTCCTCGAAGGAGGAAAAGACACCGTTTTGATATGGGGACTCGCAGATCAGGGGCCAGGAGAAGTACTTTGCTTCTGCAAACCGGGATGGGAGGAAGGTAAGGTGCTTACCTGGGCGGGGAACGGCGCACTCAAGAAAGGAGGTAGAGAAGGTATAGAAATGAAAGGTGCTAGTCGGAGGACTGCGATCGTTGCCCACGCTGGTGGCAACGACCTGTTCCTCAAAGGCGGTAGGGTAGGTCTTGGAAAAAAGGGATCATCAATTGGTATTTTACCGCGAATGAATGCCAGTGACCACGCGCTCAGTAAGGTCATTCGCATCAACGAGAGGGAGCAAGACTTGTGCGTCCCGTTGGGCGTCAGGTTTACTGACCCGTTCGACGCATTTTCGAGTAGGTGGGACCTTTACCAGAGGGATGGTGTCCACCTCAATAACAAGGGTAAAGGTGTGCTAGGCTCGCTGCTCGACCGGCACCTATACAGAATGGTGAGGTCGAATCGGGGAGAGATGATGGGCACCCACCGGGGAGGGATGATGATGAGCCGGTGGCGGACGTACCTTCAACTGAAGGGTGCGTCCAGGCACAGGTGGGTGACCCTCCTTTCACGTTGGAGGGGGCTCAGGGTCCTGCGGAAGTTGACTTCAACTCCCAACAGCCCTGGCTGTTCGGGAAACGGGTCGTGCTAGGGGGCGGTCAGAATAGGGAAGGCTCCCTCCGTGCAATGCTTTTTAATGCTAGGTCGATTAGGAACAAGTTTTGCGAGCTAAGGGCGCTCTTAGCATCAGAATACCAGGATATCGTTGCTATCACCGAGTCCTGGATTCATACTGATCGTAGGGACTACGTTGGGGAGTTCGAAATTCCCGGGTATAGAATGTTTCGCAAAGACCGCACCCGTGGGCAGGGGGGTGGGGTACTAATATACGTGATGGACACGTTGAGTCCGGTTGACTGCCAGTTCCGGTCGGAACGGGAGCTGCTTGGCGTCGATCTGAATGTGGGAGGGACGAGCTATAGGTTAATCTTGGTGTACAGACCTCCGCATCTCCTCCTCGAGGAGGATACAGCACTGTACACCGAACTCAGTAGCCTGCTAGGGCATAGGGTGTGTGTAGTTTTAGGTGACTTCAACTGTCGCTGCATAAAGTGGGAAGACAGGACTGCTGATGGTGAAGGGAGGAGGCTAGTTGACTTTGCTGATGAGAACTTCCTCACTCAGTGGGTCAATGAGCCTACACGAGGCGAAAGCGTTCTAGACTTAGTATTCACGACCAAAGACAACCTCGTCACTGGCCTAACCGTTGACGAATCGTTGGGCGGGAGTGATCACGGTCTGATTAGGTTCCGTGTGTGCGTCCCTCGGGTGAAGCGTAGTAACTCAGAGGCAGTAAGCTCGATTTCCGGCGGGCGGACTTTGTTAGCCTCGGGGATAGTGTAGGTGAGATGGGGTTAGAGGTCGGCGGCGATGTTGAGGGAGTGTGGAGTGCATTCCGGGACGAGTTTATGGTGCTGCAGTCTGCTGCCATACCCTCAAAAGCGGTCACCCCTGCTTCAACGCAGCCTACGTCCTTCAATCGTGACATCGCTTCGGCTATCCGAAATAGGAAAGTAGCGTATAGGAGGGCGAAGGCCAATCGTTCCCATGAGAACACTGAAGCGTATGTCCGCCTGTGTAGGGAAGTGAAGGCGAAGGTTAGGCTAGCGAAACAACGAAGAACTACGGGTGGCAAGCCTCTGCAAGGGGAACTCTGAGGAGTTCTTCAGTTATGTTAATAGTAGAAAGGACCGATGCGGCGTTCTGCGGACATCGCCAATGTGCTTAATGAGTACTTTGCGGGAGTGTTCACCAGGGAGGACACCCGCATCATCCCCGAGCTAGGCGTGAGGCACGAAGGTGCTGGCCTGGATAGTGTTCGATGTACCGCGACAGTCGTTGCCGATAGAATAGACAAACTAAGCCCGTTTAAGGCTCCTGGGCCAGACCAGTTTCTCCCCAGAGTGTTGCGGGAGGTGCGCGACCAGGTGGCTCCCCACCTGGCTACAGTCTTCAACAAATCGTTGGAGACGGACCAGGTGCCTGGTGACTGGAGGGAAGCCAACGTGACCCCTATCTTTAAGAAAGGAGATCACGAAAGTCCAGGGAACTATCGTCCCATTAGTCTCACTTCAGTTGTAGGTAAATTATTAGAGGGGATAATAGCGGATAGGATCGTTGACCATTTGGATTCGTAAGCTGCTTGGGGACTCCCAACATGGGTTTAGACGCCATAGGTCGTGTCTCACCAATTTGCTCGAGTTTTTCCACGTCATGTTGAGTGAGTACGATAAGAGTAGGGCGATTGATATAATTTATCTCTACTTTCAGAAAGCCTTTGATAAAGTACCTCACCGCCGGCTAATAGCGAAAGTGCGCGTGCTGGGTATCGGTGGGGAAGTAGGTAGGTGGACTGAAAACTGGCTGAAGAATAGGCGGCAGAGGGTTGTAATTAAAGGGACCAGTTCGGGTTGGGCCTCGGTCACTAGTGGGGTTCCTCAGGGTTCCGTTTTGGGGCCACTGTTGTTTATCATTTACATAAATGATATAGACGGTGGCATCGTCAGTCGGATTGCCAAATTCGCTGATGACACGAAGCTTGGGGCCAGTGGCGGTCCTAGCTTACATGACGCCCTGGGCGAACCTCACCTTCAGCGCCCCCCCCCCCTGTTCGCCAACACACACACATTCGAATCCCCCAAAATAAAGGACAGACATAACTCTTTCACAAAATAACTTTTTATTGGACTAATTGTTGGAACTTCAGAACCAAAACAAAGACTCAAATTTCTGAATTTTACAAATCCTTCATCACGTAAATAGAATAACTCACTTAAGAGAATGTAATTATGATACTATGAACAGGAAAAATACAAATTAAATTGCACAACTGCCATAAATAAACTAGAGAATCAAATTTCTAAATTGTACAAATGCTCTATCACATAAATAGAATAAGACACTTAAGAGAGGGTAATTATTATGCTACACTTTGAACAAGAAACAAAATAAATTGCACCACAGCACAACTGCCATCTAAAGCCTGACTCTTCTTACCTTCCTTGATGCAAAGTCATGAATTAAATCATCATATGAAATCTGCTCAGCAATTGTATGATTTATACTGATGATGGCCAGACCGGTAAGGCGTTCCTGTGACATAGTTGACCTCAGGTAGGATTTGATGAGCTTCAGCTTTGAAAAGCTCCTCTCTGCTTCAGCAACAGTGACTGGAAGAGTAAGACCAATTCTGAGAGCAGTCCACAAATTTGGATATATTTCAGAGAGCTCCCTTTCATGGATAAATGTCAGCAGTTCAAGCAAGGATATGGTCTTTGATGGCAAGTCAGGCAAGTTCTTCAGCTCCTGTGCAAGCTCTCTGCCATCCAAGTCAGATTGTCCCTTAAAGTGTAGTGTAGTACTAAGGTTCACACATTGTTCTGTCAGCTCCTCAAATGTGAGATTTTGGAAATGTGTCAGCACTCCAAACTTCTCTCCCACAATTTCCAACGTGGAAAATCTTTCCTGAATGGCTGATGTTGCAGCATCAACCACTGCATTGAAAAATGTCACCTCCAGCTTCTTCAAAGCATCAATCAAGGGCTCATCAGATGCTTCATAGGAGAAGTGCCGCTTTGTGGACCTCAGCCGTTTTTGTTTTAACACAGCCTCCACATTCATTTGTTCACAGATATCTGTGGCTGCCATTTGTGCAGCCACAAAACCTGTTGCCCTGTAATTGCGGAGACCTCTCTCTGTTTTTTTTAGGAGATTTACTGCAACATCAACGTGCATGCTAGGAGACTGCATCTGCTTGCTCACATGCTGAATTTGGCACAACAGGTCATGCCACACCACTGAACAAATGGCGAAGCGGTATGACCCAACCTCCTCTGACAGAGATTGAGCCTCGACCTTTATTACAGAGTCTTTGGTGTGGTCCCTCACCTCGATCAGTGCATCTCTCACTGCAGCTGCCTGATATCTCAGGGGCTCCACACTCTTGATCTTGCTTTCCCACCTTGTATCAGACCACATCTTCAATGTGATGTTCACATGTTTTTTCAAAATGGCCCATCGTTGTGTGGAGGCTGAAAACAAGTTGTAAAGCTTCTGCAAGATGCCAAAGTAACTTGTGGCATCAATAGATCCCTTAGCAGCATCGGCCACAAGCAAATTCAGAGAATGAGCCCCACATGGAACAAACAGAGCTCTGGGATTAATTTCTAGGAGCCTGGATTGAACACCCTTGTTTTTTCCCCTCATGTTGGCCCCGTTGTCGTATGATTGTCCTCTACAGTCCATGAAAGGAACTTTTAGCTCCTCCAGTCTCTTCAGAATCAGAGATGCCAAATGTTGACCAGTGGACTCCTCTGCCTCCAAAAACCCCATGAAATGTTCCTTTATATGGGGCTTCCCCTCCAGTGACACAACCCGAATCACAACTGACAACTGTTCAGTGTGGCTGATATCTGGAGTGCAATCTAGAATTATTGAAAAAACTTTGATTGTTTGATGTCGCTCACCATTGCTGAAATGGTCTTGCTGCTCGACAAATCAATGAGTTCGTTTTGTATGTGGTGGCCGAGGTAGCTGGTGTGACTGGAGGTCCCTTTTTGGACACGGTTAATGTGCTCTTGCATTATAGGATCAAATTGTGCCATCAGTTCAACTTTTTCAGAAAATTGCCATTTGATGGTGAGAACAATTTTTCTGTATGTCCCCTTAGTGCCAAATTCCTAACTGCCAGAGAATGCACAATAGCAGTGAGACGTGTCAGCACCGCTCTCCATCTCAACTTCTCAGCCTCCAGAAGTGCCATCTCCTGCTTGTCAATGGTCTCCCCCTTTCTCATCCTCACTGCCAGTTCTTTCCAGATTTTCATAGAATTTAGGTGTTCTGAACTGTTGTCATGTGATGTGAGCAATGAGCTTGCATGCTTCCAGTCCGAGAGTCCCAAACTTGTTAAATTTATTTTCCTCTTGGAAAATAATGTACAACAGAAACAGAAAAGGCTGTTGTTTTTTAAGGAATAGACCAACCAACTTCTGGTTATATTTTCCCCACTAACCAATGACTTCCTGAAGTATTGATGGTGGAAACTTCTTCCGTCACTGTCGTTTCTAGGGAATACAAAGTCAGATGGTACTTGACTTGGTCCCCTGGAAACCAGTTGTGTCCGAATTCTCTCAGTCAGAACTGAAGGCCAGTTAGCAGGGTCGGTGGACAGAGACTCATCCTCAGGAGGCGATTCTGCTCCAGGCATTTCTAATAGAAAGAACAAGAGCATTACTCATTAGTATACACACCTAAGTTAGATAACACATTATTCACAGCACTTTGTTATGGTGGTGGTGTTATGGAATTATGGTGGTGAAACACCACACATACCCAGTAACCCAGACCCAGTGATAATAACATTATAATTTATAACTGTTTGCAAAATGCTTTGCAGGGATGCACACACATACACATACACACACACGCACACACTCACAGACATATGTGCACACAAACTCACCTGAAGAGTCCTGCCGGGGAGAAGTAGAAGCAAATGGGTCTTCATCCTCAGGATCAGACTGCATTTGTGGAGACATATGTGAGGCTGAGGAGGTAGATGGCTCCTCAGCCTCAATAATGGCAGAAGTAGACGGCTTCTCATCCTGGCTAGTGGCAGAGGGTGTTCCAAAATATTTCAAAAGTGCCCCTGCAAATAGTAAAATAGAACATAACAGACCAATGCATGAATAGGCTAGTACAATTAATTTAACATGTTATTAAGCACAATTTATTAAACTTTTAGAATAGGAAACAAATGAATAATACAACCTCCTTGGTTAATGGCTAATTATATACATAATAGTACACTTCAAATGACTCAGAAAGCTATATCACAAAATAGCAGTGCAATATAGCAGTGAAGAGTAGATGACATAGCTCTATACCTTTATCTTTTGCTCGTTTCTCCTCTTCTTCTTTCCTCTTTTTTCTAAACTGAGCACCTGATAGCTTTGACCTCTTCTTATCCATTTGCGGTTATTTGACAGACCTTAGTGGCTTAGTGTGAAGATTCGTTCTGTAATAAATAATATACATTTCACTATTTAACCAAACCCAGAAAAATAACATTACATATGTTAAAGTATGGGCCTTTATTCCCAATAATATTAATCTGGAAGCATTTTGCATTGTTTAGGTCTTTTATGGGAAGGTTTATGGAAAATGCAATAGATGGTTTTTTATTAATAAAAATATATTTATTGATCTTTTATTATTTATTTTATTTTATTTTTTATTTTTATTTATTTCTTTATTTATTTATTCTTATTTTTATTTTTATTTTTTTTGCAGGCGCTCATGCCCCCCCTCCACAAATGCCGCCCTGTGCGGCTGCCCATATTGCCCATATGATGAACCGCCACTGCTTGGGGCCAATGTTGGGACGCCCGAAGCGATCGAGCAACTGCGTGCGGACCTAGGTAGGATAGGAGAGTGGTCCTAAAAATGGCAAATGCCGTTTAACTTGGGCAAATGTAAAGTGATGCACATTGGCTATGCCAATCCCAATTCAGACTACTCGATGTTGGGGAGTAATATCGAGGTGACTGATTTGGAAAAGGACTTGGGTGTGCTAATTAGCAGCGAGCTTAAGTTTTCCAAACAGTGCGTAGAGGTTGAAAAGAAAGCCCAGAAGCTGTTAGGTTATATCAGGAGGCAATTTCAGTTTCGGAACAAGGAGATTGTGCTCTCTCTGTACAATTCCCTGGTTCGGCCGCACCTGGAATATGCTGTGCAGTTTTGGTCGCCCACCCTCAGGAAAGATATTGAGAGGCTGGAGCGAGTGCAGGCGAGGGCCACAAAGTTAATCCCTTCCGTTAGGCATTTGGGCTACAATCGACGGTTACGCGCCCTGAACTTGTTTTCGCTGGAAACTCGGAGGCTGCGCGGTCAACTGATCGAGGTTTTCAAGTTCTTAGGCGAGTTCAACGATGTCGATTTTAGAAGCATGCTTAGTTTAAATGATAACCCAACTCGCAACAACGCTTGGAAGTTGGATTTGAAACGGTTTAGGACTAGTGTGTGTGGGAATTACTTTCCGTATAAGATCTGTGACACGTGGAACAGTTTACCTTCAGAAGTTGTGAACAGTTCCTCTGTGGATCAGTTCAAGAAAAGGTTAGACCAAATCTTGCACACTATTTGAGTATGTAGGAAATTTTCCGTGGCACCCGTTGCCATTGGTACCACCTCGGTATGGGCGGCAAGGCCTTTTGAGGTACTTCTTTTCCTTGTAACTCCTTTAACTCTCTCATTAGTTCCATAATAATTTGGAATACTTCACTTGCATCTATTACACTAGTCAACACTCATTTTATTGCCAATCATATTAGAGTGATTTTGGGGTAACTTTGTGGTGCTGATTCCGAATATGACATCGGTTTTGCTAGATTGGCTCTAATTTATGAGATAATTGAAACACGTAAAAATGCAAAAAATTTAATGTTCAGGCGGAGCCTACTTACAAATCGCATTGAAATTGTCTCAACTCATACAAAAGTAAACACATGAAATACATAATGGCATTTTATTCGGTCTCACCATCTAGAATGTTCCGGTAGTTTCCCATATGCACGCGTTATGGTTACGTTTCCTATTAATTGAGGGTATTCATTATCTCAAGAACTAGAGCCAAATCGGAAAAACTACTTTCATTTTGGAATTCAGCAACCCCCAAATACCCTAAATTCGTACGAATTTCCTTGGCAACGAAAAAAAAAAGTTTTTTTGTTGACCTGTGTTACCTAAGGTGTTTTTTTGCCCATTTTACTCTGGTTTTATTGCTCCGCTTTGTGTGTGTTCCTGTGTGTATGATGGTGTCATGGAAAATGGTAATGTCTTCATTTCCAATGTCTGGTTGTGGGTTATGATCCCACCTTTTCCCTGTTGGTGACTGGGATCTGGTGCTTTTTGCATAGGCACCAATGGATGAGCCTACATATCTTGTTATATCTGTATAATATCCATCCTCCACAAGTGTTTGTACACCAACACTAGCTGTTCCATACTCTCTACTTCCTGTCAGCAGAACTGGCATTTATCATTAAATGAAATGCCAGCCATCTTTTTAAATCCATTTGTGTATAGTGCTTGATCTTAAGCATCCATCACAATTTACTCCTCATCAGAACCTAAGGTACCTCGATATAAGTATAACCATTCAAGAAATCTCTCCTTATCAATGTAATCTTTTTCTATTTCTGTTGCAAATTTGCCTGCTCTGACACTGCCTCAACTGCTCCACTTTTTAATTTTGTTGATCTCCAGTACACTCTTTCCAACTCTTTTGTGCTATTACAGGTGATTGTCTTTTTGGTATTTGTCACTTCATGAATGTTAGTTGGTGAAAAGCGTTTTGCTAGTTGGGTGACAGGGTTTTGGCTATGATTCTTGTCATGATGTTTGTGTACAAGGTTCTTTCATCTGTCTATTGTCACAATCTTCCACACAGCTATCTCCTTACTTTCAGCATGCAGCTTTAAGTCATCCATAAATAACAAATGGTTTATGGTCATGGTTGGATCTGTCTTCCCTCTGACAGGTTGCAGCCGCTATTGCTTTTCAGAGGTTTGTTTAAGGGGTTCAGGGTGAGGCAATAAAACAGAGGTAACAAACTATTACCCTGGAAAATACTCTTTGGATATGGACATCCCCTAATTTGATTTCGCCATGTTCATGGGTTAGGGTTATATTCATTCTCCAATACTCCATTCTTCTGCTTTGAAAATTTATTGTTTGTATTGTGTAGCTTCACACATTCTAAAATCCATGAATGGAGCACACTGTGAAAAGCATCCTGATTTCTCCATCTTTTCTTACAATCTTCATTATAGTTTGGTTGATTAGAAGCTTATCCTTCATTCTGAGACATCATCATCTACACCCTTCCTCTTATTCTAGGTAATTGTTCTCTATATGATTGCTGTATACGTGATCTGCTATTATTAGTCAATAATTTATATATAATGGGTAAACAACAGATAGGCCTATACTTTTGGGGGAGTTGAATTTCTTGTGACTTTGGTATTAGAATAGTGTTCCCTGTCACTCATTCTGGGGACATCTTCCTCACCATTTATCATTTGTTGAAAGGCCTGTTTGTAATACTTATGTAGTGGAGTAGTCTGATTAATCCAAAAGTTTGGGAGCTGGTCTGTTCCTAAACTTATGAAGTTGGTAAAGCTTGCCCATTTTGATCTAAGAGTTTTGCATTATGGTGATGTTTTCTGTTTGTTGTTTATCTCTATTGACCTGTCCCACTTCCTCTATCAAATCAGCTTCATTCTTGTGTTGCACTACCTTGGAAAAGTTGCCTCCAGTAGTTATCCAGAGCATTTTGGTCTGGCAGTTGCTTTACTTTTATCGTGTCTCATATTAGATTTTTACAAAGAGCACTTGGGTTCTTTGCACATTAATGATTGTTTTTAAGTTTTTTACCTCAACTCTCTTCTTTATTTGTTGAGCTAATACTTTAATTTAATATATGAACTCTTAAATGCTCTGAAAGATGACATTTCCAAGCTGTGGTGTAAAAACAAATATCACATTTAAAAGGTTTTCCTCTTTTCTGGCTTATATTTTCTTGACTTTTTTCTTTTCACATTCTGGGGACCCAGCCCAGGGTCAAACCAGATGTGTTTATCCATTAACAATGGTTCCAAGGGCTCTTTTCAAGATAGTGACACTCCTGAATTCTTTCCAGTTATATCTCTGGGGCGGTTGGGTTGTTAGGTATCTGTTCTAGATAAGAATTTAAATTCTTTTTGAGCAACCCAGTTGCTCCCATTATCAGTGGTATTATTTCTATTTCATATAGCAACCACGTTCTTTTTACATCATTTTTTTAGATCTAGGTATTTGGTTATCTTTCCCCTTTCTGCGTGGTTTAGTCTATAATAATTGTGGATGCTTATGTCAGTAATCTGTCCTTTTCTTTTTTCTCTGTCCCATATTACTATATCGGGGTTCATGGCTCTGTTTTGGATAATATCTTCCTGTAGGAATGATTTTGTCATTATATTAGATGACTAACACTTTCCACCTCAGCATGACAGAAACTCCACCTATCATTATTACTGAGTCCAGCCATTTTCTTAAATGTATTTATTAGGAGTGCAAGATATTGGGCACCCAGTATTAGCTGTCCTCCATCATACAGCAGAACTCCTTACCCATGCCAATAATCCTTCTTTATTCATGTAGTCTTTCTGAAGTTCTTGATAGTATTTTCCAGCCCTTTGGTGTTGGTTCCCATTCTTCTGCATGTTTAGCTTGTTGTTCTAGGACAAATAGTTTTGCAACTTTTCCCAGCAACTAACGTGGCTGGCACTCTTTCAGTGTCTATTTTTTCTGTCATACTATTCCCTCCAAAATGCTGGGCTAGTTTGGTTATAGAAATTTGTTGAGTTACTCTTGTGGGGTGGTATTCATGAACTGAGCTATTGTAGGGTTGGAAGAGTTCCTCAGATACCTACCCAGTGCTGATGTTGGTTGATGATTGGTGCAGCTGGTTAACCTGTCAATCCCATCCCTCCCAATTTTCTTGGCAGATACAATCTGGGAAGACACTGGATCCAGTATGTTGTTATATTTAGAGCGAGGAATTTCCTGGTTTTAACATTTAGTTTGTTCAGTTCTGATTGCAGCCAGTCTATTATCCCTATACTATAACTAATAACAGGGACGGCGATTTAATTTATTCCAAGGTATACTGGTATACTGTCTGCAGTCAGACCAGTAAATAGTTTTTGGTGGTAGTGAGGCAGAAAATTGAGACGTATTTATTTGGGAGATTCGTCTCATGAGTTTTAGGGATGAGGGTTGTATCTTGTATGCCATTCTAGTGTTTCTTCTCCCTGCAAAATTCTGTGAAAAGCGCAAGTATAATGATGGTGTATGCCATGTTCTGTTTCAGCCAGAAATTTGGGAGCTTATCTAGGCCAGGTTTTTTTGAAGTTGGATAATTTTGTCAAGTTCGTTCTTACCTTATCTTCCATCATAAATAACTCCTCCATTTCCAGTTTACCCTCATTTGCTACTCTGATGGTCTCTATCCAGTTGGCATACTGGGGCTTCAAAGAAGGGATTCCAGTATGACTCCAACTGACCTGATCTGATTGATCATGGACTATTATTCTTTCTCTTGAGATTTTGGTAAAAGCCTCTAGGGTTGGATGAAAATTGTTTGTTATGGTTTTTCATGTTTATCTGCGTTTGTTTATTCCTGATTCTAGTGGCTATGGCTGGGATTCTTCCCTCCAATTCCAGCACTTTGTTATGTAGTTCTCTCTCTCACAAGTTATACTCTTTTATTTTCCCTACTTATTTTTTGTTTTCCTTGTTGTGGGGATGCTCAAAAATATTGTTTTATTTGGTTCATTTCATGCCTGGCTTGTGTAAGCTGTTTATTTAATTCAATTTTCCAGGGAGGTAGTTTTGGTTTACACTTGTGGTTTTGACTGGAGGTCGGGGGGGTATTTTGGTTTGAAATTTGGGATAAGTTTATTTTGCATATATAGGCCAGCAGTATAATTTATTTGATTAAATTCAGTGAGATCTGTGCTGGTTGGGACTAATCTATTAATTGCTACATTTACTCTGTATAGCAGTTGTTTAAACTGTCTATTTTTTCTGATGTGGATGGGGAAGGTAATGGTGAGTACCCATTCCTATCTGGTGGTTTAAGTTGGTTAGAGAATTTTAACTGGTATGCTGTTTGCTTTGGTTGTTCAATGGGCTATCAGATAAATCATCTCTAGCATTTTGTGCTGTGCCAAGGCATTGGAATAGTGGAATAGGGTTAATTTTTGGGCTGGTTTCATTACGGATAAACTTATCTATTTCACCATTCATGTATTCTATTTCTTGTTCATTAAATACTTTCTGGGCTACGAAGTTGTACTTCTGAGAAGTCAATCTTGTAGCTGGAGTCTTTCTCTCATATGCACAAAAGTGGAAGATATTTCTCCATTCCCTTGTGATGTCTTTCTGTCTCTCATGTTTCTTTCTGGCATATTTTGTCGCCCATATTAGTGTGCATTTCTCTTCTCTTGTCCATAATCTTTTCCTTTTCCCTCCTCTTTCTTCTTCTCTGGCAATGTAGTCCTCATTTTGAATTGAATAACCTTGTATTTATTTTATTATTAATAAATAATTAATTTCAATTTACAATGACGTGAATAATTGTGAAGCTCGACTATTTATTTTATTTAATTTGGCCCTTAAACTTTAGGCTTTACTGGGCTCTTATTAAAAGTAAACAGCTAGTTGTTATTAATTAATAATAAATAAATAAGTAAATAAGTATCATTAATAGTTAAAACATGTATTAATCTTAATTTATCAATACTGACATGACAAATACAAAGTCACCATCGAAGGCACGATACGAATACCATACAAAGAAACCAATATTGTACATGAGAGATAAGAACTGAAAATGTGTTTTTAATGCTAGATTACACACGAGAATTAATAATTAGTAAACAATAGTAATGGACATTAATCCTCGATTTTCGTTAGTATGCCATTATTAATCGGGATTTCAACTTGGTTTTAAACAAATTTACATTCACAATTTTTTTTTATCGGCATTTAAGTCATTCCATAGTTTCAATCCAATGAAAATTGGTAGTTTTTGAGATGAAGACAATCTAAATTGAGGTATAACAAGCTTTGATCTATTTCTGGTTTGATACGACTGGATTTCTTGATGAATTACAAAATATCTATTGTAAATAATATCCATTGCAAATTAATGATTTTGTTCTTACACTTGTAAATAAAAATAAAATGTGCAAATTTGGTTATATCATTGAGCTTTAGTAGATTTAGTTCTTTAAATAATGCTCTAGAGTGATCAAGGAAATCAGCATCAGATAATAATAATATTGCTCGTTTTTGGATGACAAAGATACCATTTAATGTGTTGTTAGCGGAGTTTCCCCAAACAACGGTGCACAACGTTATATAAGGAAGAACAAGAGTATGATAGTCAATAAAACTTGTTTAGGAACTACATTTCTAAGTTTAAACATTATAGCAATGCTCCTTGAAATCTTTTTCGCGATATAATTTACAAGATCACTCTATTGCAAATTCTTATCGAGCATTACACCAAGAAATTTTGTTACTGTACACTCCTTTATAGCGATTTCATTAACATTAAGTTCATCAAAATATACATTTCTTTTATTAGTAAAAATCATGAAATTTATTTTGCCGGTATTTAAGAAGAGTTTATTGGTGGTCAACTATTACATTACACTGATGAATTCTGAATTAAATATATTTTTAACTGAATTAACATCTTTGCAAGAAAAAGAGACAGTTGTATCATCTGAAAACATTATGACGTTCAGTATATCAGATGAATGTGGAAGGTCATTTATATATAATAAAAATAACAGTGGTCCCAGAACTGAGCCCTGTGGCACATCAAGTTTGACAAGCACTTTAGTTGAGCAAAACTTGTTTACTGATACAAAATTATATCTACTGGACAAATAACTTTTAAACCAATCACTGATTGCTCCTCTAAACCGTAACAATATAATTTATTAAGTAGAATATTATGGTCTATTACATCAAACGCCTTACTCAAATCCATAAATATTGATATCATTATTTCTTTGTTCTCTCTAGCTATATTTGCAATTTCCATAAGATTTGAAATAGCCATTTCCGTTGTTTTATTATTATGCAAGCCATATTGATTTGGAGGTAATAAATTGTAGGATTCTAAATATCACTGCATTCTACTTTTTATAATTTTTTCAAAAACTTTGGTGAACACAGATAATGAACACACCGGCTTGTAATTTGTTGCTAGTGTAGGATCACCCCTTTTAAAAAGGGGTGTTATACAACCAGTTTTAGCATTGATGGGAATATTTCTTTGGAAATACTTTGATTGATAATTTTAGCCAAAGTTACAGATATATTATCTTTAACAAGTTTCAATATAGGTACAGGAATGTTATGAATATTATTTTTTGTATTTTTCAATTTACCAATAATATTCCGGACCTCAGTAGAGGTAGCACGAACAAAAGAAAATGAATTTAGTGGGCTGGGTGGCATATATTTTAGAGGTAGGTGATCATTATTTAGTAATTGTGAGCAAAGCTTATCCGCTATTGAAGTAAAATATGCATTTAAAGAGTCTGCAATAGCAGTATCAACAGTAATTTCTTTATTACCAACATTTAATTTCATTTGCTTCAGTAAGGGCTCTTTGCTTGATGTGAATAATTTCCTCCTCTGTAAGGTACTTATGTGCTTGTGAGGCTAGTGATTGTAACTTGACAGAGTGTTTCTCTTTTCTTCCAGTAGGTTGGATTTTCTGATCTGTTCCCCTAGGATTACATTCTTCTGTCTGCTCCATTTCTCAAACTGCGAGTATTTGGAGCAGTGCAAAATTGTCTTTTCACCGGTCCACTTTATCTTATCATACCTACATAGGTTTTTTTTGGGGCCACTTTTTGTTGATACTGCTGGGGTCCAGGGTCGTTATTTTGACCTTGTGGGGTCCCCTGCAATGATCCTTTTAGTGAAGTTATTTCTCCTCTGGGTTTGAGAAAAGTTGCACCATTGCTCTCCTCACCCACATTGATGCATAAGCAGGTTGAGGGGACCTTTTTATCGTGGGTGACATCCTGCCAGTGTGAGTTTCACTTAGTAGACTTTCATATTTCTTTTTGTTTTAGGCAAGTTTAGTTGGGGGTTACACATTTGTGTTCCTCATAGCCTATTGCTAAGCCCCTAGATGGTGGGACTGAAGACACCAGAGGAATATGCCTTATAGTATCACCTCCTTGGTTTATACTCTTTTTAGTATTTTTTATAGCTGTAAGTGGGGGCTTCCCCCCAAAGCCAAACACTTCAACTATGTCTGAACTTGGCCTAGCGTTCGTTTAAGGAGGGTGACTGTTCCTTTTAATGCCCTATTTGGATTTCAATGGCCTGGGGCTGTCCTGGGATTCAATTCAGGTATGTTAGGTTGTTCTTCATCATACCTGTTGCCCCAACTATGGTGGGGAGAATGCCAGCTTCTTTCAATCTCCAGTTTCTCTTTGTCGTAGATAAGCCCCTGGTATTTTGTAATTTTTTCCCTTTCCACTCTATTAAAGCCGTAGTCATTTGGAACACTGACCTCGATAAGTAAGGCAACCCTTTCCCTCTTGTCCCACACTACTTTATCTGGTTTTACTGCATGCATTTGTTTGGAGTGAAAGATCTTGGGCACCTATTATTAGTCACTCTCCGTCATATTGCAGAACTCTTCTCCTTAGCCATGCCAATGATCCTGCTTTATTGATGTAGTCCTTCTGTAGTTCTTGATAATATTTTCCAGACCTTTGATGTTGTTCCCACTCTTCTGCATGTTTGGCCTGTTGTTTCAGCACAAATTTTTTACGATTTTTCTTAGCTATTACTGTGACTGGTATTCTTTCAGTTTCTACTTCTTCCGT
Source organism: Bathynomus jamesi (assembly GCA_023014485.1). Classification (NCBI taxonomy): domain Eukaryota; kingdom Metazoa; phylum Arthropoda; class Malacostraca; order Isopoda; family Cirolanidae; genus Bathynomus; species Bathynomus jamesi. The sequence goes on from JAJOZX010003690.1 coordinate 297,498, forward strand.
CATATTATTCTCTCCAAAGTGCTGGGCCAGTTTAGCTACGGAAGTTTGTTGAGTTACCCTTGTGTTGTGTTCACTACCCAGAGCTATTGTAGGGTTACTCGAACTCCTCAGATACTGCCCAATGCTGATGGTTGATGATCGGTGCAGCTGGTTGACCTCAGTCAATCCCATTCCTCCCAGTTTCCTTGGTAGGTACAATCTGGGAAGACACTGGTTCCGGTATGTTGTCCTATTTAGAGTAGGGTAGCCATTTAAAAAGGAGGACACTGCGTATGTGGCCGTACGTTAACATATATATATATATATATATTATATGTTAACGTACGGCCACATATGCAGTGTCCTCCTTTTTGGAAATTTGGAAATGGCCACCCTAAGGACAGAGTGCTCAAAAGGCGGACTGTCCGCCTAAAGCCGGACGTCTGGTCACCCTAATTTAGAGAGAGGATTTTTCTGGTCTTAACATCTAGTTTGTTTAGTTCTGATTGTGGCCAGTCTATTATCCCTATACTATAATTAATAACACGGATGGTGAGTTGATTTATAGCTGTTATTTTGTTCTTTGATGTAAGTTGGGTCCTGCACATCTTTTTCAGTCTTCGTACATACTCTCCACTGACTTTCTCTCGCATTTGTCGGTGTTCTATATTACCACTTTCTTCTATTCCAAGGTATTTGTAGGAACTATCCTCTTCCAAGTCTTTAATCTCAGTGTCTCTTCCTAAATTGATGTTATGGGTTTGTATTTTTTTGTCTCACCTAAGTGTACACTTAGCACACTTATCAAATCTAAGCTTCATTTTTATGCAGGGCCGGCTTAAGGGGTGAGCCAACGTGGCACTGGCTCAGGACGCTGAAGTTTAGGGGGGGCCAAAAATCGAAAGAGCAACAGAAAAAAAGACAAAATATCGCTATCAATCAACAAGAAACAAGTGAACAGTTTAAAAAATGAATTCTCCATAGAAAATTAGGGCGCGGGAGGAGAGAGGTGTGGCCGTGGGAGGAGAAAAATGTAAACAATGGCCAGCTGTTTCTCACGCGGCGCCGACTCTCACCAGACCGCTGCAATTCTTCATAATATTATAGGTAAGTTAGGTAAGGATTTAGATCTGGATGAAATAATCCAAAGATTTGCAGCTGCTGAGGCCCGGAAAGTTAGTCTTTGAAGCCGAAATTTTAAAGAGTATGTGTTATTAATGCTACTTGGTTATTGAATACAAATTAATAAAATATATTTTTTATTTTAAGATTTTAATAAAATATACTGAATGAAATAAACAATAAAATTATATGAAAAAAACTATTTTTTAACTGAAAACCTTTATAAAAAAATGGGAATTGGGGCGGGCGCCACAACCCTTTGAGCCGGCCGTGTATGTCACTGGAGTAAGTATGTACGATCCATAATAGGTATTCTAGGTTTTGGTCAGAGTCTGCATACAGTTTCAAATCATCCATAAACAGTAGATGGTTCAAAACACTGTCTGGATTTCTGCACCTAGTTTGACTGAGGTTGTAGCCCTTGTTGTTGTTGCTAAGTAGTTTGCTTAAGGGGTCCAGGATGAGACAGAACAGTAAGGGTGACAAGCTGGCCCCCTGGAATATACCCCTCATAATCTTGACATGGAGGATGGATATTTTTCCATTTTCATGGGTAATATTGATGTTTGTTCTCCATTTTGCAATCTGGCTTGTTAAAGTGCTAATAATGGTAGGATGGATTTTGTATAGCTTGAGGCATTCCAAAATCCAGGAGTGTGGGACATTATCAAATGCCTTTTGATAGTCAATCCATGCCATACTTAGGTTTCTGCCTCTTTTCTTACAGTCTTCAAGTGTTCAGGGGTTTCAAAGAGGGGCTTCCAGTATGACTCCAACTTGGTTTGATCTGGTGGTTCATGGACTGCTATTTCTCTAATGAGATTTTGGTAAAAGTCTCTAGGGTTGGATGAAAATTATTTGTTGTGGTTTTTCACGTCAATCTGCTTTTATTTATCCCTGATTCTATTGGCTGTGGCTTGGATTTTTCCTACCAATTCCAGCGCCTTGTCATGTAGTTTATCTCTCAAGTTATACTTTCTCTTTATTTTCCCTATTTGTTTTTTGAGTTTTCCTTGTTGTCGGGGTGTTTGGAAATATTGTTTTAATTGGTTCAGTTCTCGCCTGGCTTTGGTCTGAAGTTTGGAACAAGTTTCTTTTGCATATTTAGGCCAGCAGCATAATTTACTTGATTAAGTTCAGTAAGGTCTATGTTGACTGGGACTAGTCTATTAATTGCTACATTTACTCTGTATAATTGTTGTGTAAACTGTCTATTTTTACTAAGTTTGATCAGTTGGGGCCGGTTTTCCATATTCATGGTTTTAACAATTTCAATTAGATTTGCTAATTCCTCCTCGATTTCTATTTGCTGTAAATCTATATCTTCATGTCGTGGTGGTGGTGAGGCGGGTGTTCTTGATTTGGCTGGGGAAGGTAATGGTGAATCAGAGGATCCAGGTGAACTGCGTGGTGAGCAACCCATTCCTATCTGGTGGTTTGGATTGGTTAAAGAATGTTGACTGGTGTGCTGCCTGCTTTGTGTATCCAATGAGCAATCAGATGAATCATCAATATTTTGTGCTGTATCAAGGCACTGGAATAGTGCTGGTTTCATTGCGGATAAGCTTATCTATTTCATCATTCATGTATTCTATTTCTTGTTCACTGAATACTTTGTGGGCTATGAAGTTGTGCTTCTGAGCAGTCAATCTTGTAGCTGGAGTCTCTCTCTTACATGGGCAAAAGTGGAAGAAGATAACTCTCCATTCCCTTGTGATGTCCTTCTGTCTGGCATACTTTGTAGCCCATATCAGTATCCACTTCTCTTCTCTTGTCCACAATCTTTTCATTTTTCCTCTTTTCTTCTCCTCTGGCAATATAGTCCTCAATTGCTTCCCTGAGGGCGCTTTGTTTAATATTACTAATTTCCTCCTCTGTAAGGTACTTATGCGCTTGGTGAGGCTAATGATTGTAATTTCTTGACAGGTATTTTTTTTCTCTTCAGGTAGGTTGGATTTCCTGATTTGCTCCGCTAGGATTACGTTCTTCTGCCTGCTCCATTTCTCAAACCGTGAGTATTCGGAGCAGTGCAAAATTATCTTTTCTTCAATGGTCCATTTTATTGTGTCATACCCAGAAACGGCCCTAGGGTTGCTGGCGCTCAGGGCAAGCTGAACTTCGGCGCCCGTACAAGTATAATTTTTCACAATGGGGAAAAACTACAAATGTAGGAATAAAGAGTTTATTACAATTAACGATATTTACTCAAAGTACAACTAACCATTCTCAAAATGGAACCTAGTATGTGTAATACGCGGCTCTCTCGGGTTCTGGCAAGTCAGGATCTACATAACTACAGAAGCTAAAGCTAACAAAGACCCTAAGATCCATTCTGAGGTTAGCCCGAGAGAAAGAAGAGAGTAGGGGGTTAAAAGAAGAGAATAAGGGGTTAAGTAGCAAAACCTATCATTCGTGGGTTAAAATTCATTCAGAAAAAGAGAAAGACTCTCCATCCTCATCCGCCGGCCACTGTCGACAAGTCGGAAAAATAGTCGAAGAGAATAGGAAAGGGGTGAAAGATGAAAAGAAGCAAAATAAGAACTTACAAACCATGCAAACAGTCTTAACTCAAACACTATCATACCATGCAAACTACAGACCAGGGCTGCCAAATAATTTTCATCAAAAGTACCAAAATGACCAAGCAAAAAGTATCAAATATTCCAAAAAAGTACCAAATTAATAAAGTTAAATATTTATCCACTGTTCTCTCTGAACATGACTATCATAATACCTTGCCAACAGGACAAGGTGCTTAATGGTTGCTATATCAGTTGTTTCATCAATAATTAGTGAAAATTTAATGTTCGTTAACTGAGAAACAAGATTGTTAAAGTATCACCAATAATACTGCGAAAAATACCTATTCCTTTGGTTCTTGCACATTTAATGTCTTTAGCAATTTTAGAGTCTGGACACGCATTCGAAATAAGACCAGGCAAGTGATCCAGTATTGCAATAGGTAAATTATGCTCTGCAACAAAGTTACATAGTTTTAACTCTGATGCAGCTACTTGAGTTTTCGCTTTTCACTCATTATCTAGAGGGATTTCATTTATTAATAAAGAAAAAAGTGCAATTTTGAAGACTAGAACACTAACGTACCACAATGCTGCCACTGCTAACATAAGTTCAGAACTGACAAATGAGACCGTGAGACGACGTGACGGTGAGCGTTAGATTTTCGAACGATGCCAAACGTCACTAAAGTAGTAACTAAAAAGCGTTAAAAATGCTGTTTGGAGAAGTTGTAAGCTATAGTGAACTGTCTAACATTCGATCGCTTCTGTATAAAGTCAGAGTAGTATATCACTTAATAAAATGTTCAAATAGTACCAAATTTCATGAAAGTCGTACCAAAGGGGTAAAACGTATCAAATGTGGTACGTTAGTACCAATTTTGGCAGCCCTGCTACAGACATGCAAGTAGAGAGAGTTATGGACATGGAAGTAAGCAGGGCCGGCGCTAGGAAGTGCGGGGCCCAATTAGAAAATTGTTAGCGCCTAGCGGGGCCCTCTACCCTACAAAACCTGAAGATCGATGCTTTATGCTTCGTGCAGTACGCCAGTCCCAGCCAAAAAGCGTTGAGGGCTTGAGGCTCCACCATTAGCCACAATGATATACTAAAAATTGAAAGCCCATATGAAAGTTTTCATGTTTTATTACAAGTCAAGATATGCATGTATGCATCTAATGATTAAAGCAAAAGATTTCATGATTTTTAAAAGCCTGGGAGTAAGAAGAAAAGCGCAGGGGGCAAAAGAACAAGCTCTAGTAAATAGAAATGTAAATGCTCTCTATGATAATGAGGCAAAAACTAGTTAATTTAATATGTAGGATCTACTTACCACCACGTTTCTCTGTTACATGCAGGCTTAAGACACTTCAAGTTTGCAGTTTGGACATATAAACAATTTGGACATATTTAACAAACAACACAACTTTACATTCCAAGCTTTATGTTATATAATCTCATTAACAGCGCTCTTTCTGTGTTGAGGGTTTGAATATTGTCACAAATTACCTTTTTTTTAAAAAAGCTAAACGGCGACGATAAACTGAAATTACAAAACAAATAAACAAACGATTAGCAATAAAACATTGAAACATAGATATACGAGGACGGACTGAATAGTTTCACTGCCTTCACAGTAACAAGAAACTTCGTGCACACTGGACACTCATTAATTCATCATAGCGTCCCCCACTCGAGCGCGTGCGCGGGGTCCCCTCGGGGCGCGGGGCCAATTTGAACAAATCGGTCTAATCGGCTTAAAACCGGCCCTGGAAGTAAGGAGAGGATAAGAAAAAAAAGTATAAAGAGTATAGCAAAAAGTGAGTGAGTTTTACGCTACGAGCTACATCTAAGTTCATGTTAGTCTCATTTTCTTTTTTTTTTTGCTGGTATATATCACGCTGGCATTAATCGTCAACAGACTCATCCTCGACTATTACCCTCAGAGCTCCTGTTGCTAATTTTTTTTTTTTTATTTTAAACAAAGTTAATATTTTTAAAATGCCTATCTAAACGGTTTTTAAACATATTAATGCTGGTAGAGTTCACGACGACGCGGGAAGATTATTCCATTTGTCAATTACTTTAAACGTAAAAAGTTTTTAGCGATATTAGTAATGAAACGTCTGCCACGCAACTTGAATCCTTTATTACGAGTGTTGCTATTATCGAAAGTGAAGAGTTTGTCAGAATTTACGTTATCGATTTTATTAACGATTTTGGAAACTTCAATAAGCCTCCCTTAATCTCCTAGTTTCGAGTGAATGCAAGTCTAACTCTTTAATCCTATCTTCGTAAGACTTGTTGCGCAATGACGGAATTAGTTTTGTGGCGTGATGCTGAACCCTTTCCAACCTATCAATATCCTCATGCAAATATGGGCACCAAAACTGAGCGGCATATTCTAAGTTTGTTAATAGTTTGTTTCATTAGGCTTATTAACAAATTTTAGGCTTTACTGGGTTCCAGTGGCGGCTCGTGGTGAGGGAGAGTAGGGAGGCCCAAAATTGTCTATAATATATGCTATATAAATAAAATAGATTACAAAGTGTTAGATGCACTACTTTCTGCATGTTACGATCGTATAGAATTAATGCTATGAAATAAAATCCTCTTTCATAGTTTTTAGTGATAAAAACAGAGGAGGCCCGGTCTCCCATGCCTCCCTAAAAAGCCGCCACTGCTAAAAACTATGAAAAAGGATTTTATTTCATAGTATTAATTGTATACGATCGTAACATGCAGAAAGTAGTGCATCTAACACTTTGTAATCTATTTTATTTATAGAGCATATATTATAGACAATTTTGGGCCTCCCTACTCTCCTTCACCACGAGCCGCCACTGCTGGGCTCTAAATTAAAAATCAAACGGCCAGGTAAATGCTCCAAAATCTTAAATGAAAGACCAAGCAAATAAATAAATAGCTTTTATTACTTTAGATATATTTACAAACTTACGCGCTATGGAAGTGTTAAAAAGTATTAAAAAGTGTTAAAAAGTATTAGTTAACTTTTACTATTAGCTTAATATATAAATGTGAAAGTTAAACATTTTAATTACGGATAAAAGTTGCTGTGACGTTGGCTAAGGCGAACATGGAGAACTTGCACAGCTGTGTCAGAGTCACCATAGGCTAGGATTTCGGAACTAAACGATGGCGGAAGGATCTTCAGATGGGCCAAGTGTTGTTATCAACAACATTCTGTGTTTCATTAATGTGTAGATTGACTTATTACCCACTGACACGATAATCACATTATGTGAAAAACATTATAGTGGTGAAGAGAGAGAGACTGCTAAAGGAAAATTATTTACATTATATCCAACCAATGAGAACTCTGACAAGAGGCTTATCCATTGCAAAGGTGAAAAGAAAAATGTGCTCAACCTTGAGGACATCTTAAAAAGATTTTGGAAATAAAGGCTACTAACGATAGGCCCATATTTGCAAGTGAGAACCTGAACTTGCCACCCATACGTTTCGACTCTGTTGATGTGACTGTACTCTTAAGTAAAATAGAATCACTTCAGGATGAGGTGCAGCTACTGAAAGGTGGCCTGCATACCCAGCATGGCCAAAACAGAGAGCTAAAAGATACATGTAGCAGCATAACCTCGGCACAGAGAAAACTGACCGCTAGGATCTCAGACTTGGAAGCTAAGATGAGCAGCAGGCAAACTGCCCATCCAGACAGGAATATTAGGGTGTTTAACTCGTACAGAGGAAAATATCAAAGGTCAATATTTTTCTCCACTTTGCTTGTGCTTTTATTCCTTTTCATGTAAGAGAGATGTGCACCAATTTTCTTCAGTGTTACAAAAGAATTCTCCCTTGGGAGCACAGAAAATAAAAAACTAGTATTAAAATCAGAAAATCCGAATCAATTTTCGAATTGGTACAAAGACGTTCCCGCCTTGGTTCTTTTCGGCACCTCCTTTCGATGATGTTCAACAATCCGCAACAAAAATTGTTTTTGCTTCTCGTCCTTGACTGATTCATTGAATTGCTTGATTAATGCAATTCCCCTCTCCGCTGTGTCGTTTACGACTTTCAGCGCGTTGACCGACTCTCTCAAGCCGTCATTTTTTATGTGCTCCTCTACGTTGTCGACATCCCCGACGCCGAAGTTGTCGAAGAATGTCTTCGTCTTTTGAGTGACGAAGTTGCTCAGATCCTTGCCTTCAAAAGTCAGGTTTTTCCACTCGAGTCGTTTGAGTTCCTTCCTCGACGCAGGTTTGTTTGACGATATCTGTTCATCAAGGAAAGCCAAGCCGGCTAGAGTCTCCGAGAGATACCATAGATGCCTTTTGGCAACTCTCAAGGCAGCCTGGCCCAGGTCCTTGTTCGGATATGAAATCAACAGTTGAATCATGTCTAGGTCATTTTTCGGGGCCCACCTACTGACCACTGCCTCGTGCCAGAACAGGACATAAATGGAACACATAAAAAGGGCCACGTCGTGCAATCCCTTCACCTCTCGGTCGGTGAGTTCCAGTTGCTCCTGGAACAAAACCATTTTCAGCACATAGATAGCTTTCTCCATCTACCTGGCTTGATGATGGGCTCCTGGAGTCCTGAAGGAGAACTCAGCTCCACCCCAGCCTCCAAGGAAAAGGAGCGACAGTTTGAGGAGTTCCTCATAATCTTCTCTCGGGTGACATGAACTTTCAATGACTCCACGAAGATAACTCACCATCCTGATTCGTTCATCTTCCAAGTACTAGTGGCTGGCTCTTCTTCATCGATCATGGTTTTGAAACAATTTTTGTTAATAAAGTCCCAACGCTGCTGAAATCGTCGAAACAACAGGATTTCAGGACCATTTGTTGGCCTCAGGGACTTATGAAAGACCTCTTTCAAATGAGCTCATAAATGTGGTGACGGCAAGGCAACCACAAGAGCGACTGACCAAGGAATTGTTCAATCCTCATACATGCCCCTTGCAGAAATCCGGTATTGGACGCCGTAGTGTCAAACGAGAGGCCAATGATGCAGTCCTGAATTCCAAATCGTTGCAGCTCCTGGATGACGGCTCGAGTCATTTGTTCACCAGTACCATCCTGGGCAACAGGCACTCCAAGAAGATGCTCGAACTCCTTCCCTGTTACCACAACAGCTACTCTGTCTTCCAAGCTTCTAGATCTTCCGCCAGCAGCTTGGGTAGTAGCTTGCTGTCCAAGTGCAGAACTAAGAGAGGTGGATCTTTGAAGATCGACTCCTCAAGTTGTTTGGACATTTTCTCTCGATACTTGGCACGTGCTCGATGAACAGTTGATGGCGAAATAATAATCTGCGATAACATCTTGTCCAAGACTTTTAGCAGTTGCAATGAAGGAAGTGCTTGCTTGTCGAATAGAGAGTTGTTCTCTATCCCAAGTAGCCACGAGTGTTGGATCAAGTGTGTTCTTGGAACGACGAGGTAACTTAGAGGCCAATGGAGCAGCAAAATCTTCATCATCATCTGTTGTCGCTGTTAAGCTAGAGGATGTGCTGTCCAGCTTCATTTTCTCCGAGATCTTTTCAGCTTCTTCAGCATGCTTTCGTTTTCGAAGTTCAAGTTCCTTAGCTGCTTCTTCTTTCCGTTTGACAGCCATGGTGTGTTTCCTATCCACCCCAGCCATTGAAGAACTCATTCTGTCCTCCCTCTGAGAGGACAAGAAAACCTTGTCCTCCTCCGGAACTGAACTCATGCTCATCACACCTTGACAAGCGATGTCGGAAAGGTCAGCAAGGTCTCCCTTCCACACCTGACGCTTCATAATGGCTTTGTCCGTCTCTCTCGATTTCTCCTTCTTCAAGTTTTGGTACTCTTTGTACAGCTTTATTATAGCAGCTCTAATGTTCTCCTCTGTCTTCACGGGGATATTCGCCTTCTTCCAAACTTCTTGAAGCTTGATACTCGTAAACTTGATGGCAAGGGGGATTGTTTCCTTCAGCTCCAGGTGATGGTACATAAAGCAGAAGAGGACTTGCTCCCGGGATGGCAATCTTGCTCCTAAGAGCTCTTCGACTGGAGTCTTTTCAATCAGCCAGATCTTCTTTCTTTCCATTTTCAACAGTTTTTGCACCTCTGAAAGAAAAGAAAACATTACAATATGTTGGAAGTTGGGACGTTCTCGAGATTTGGTTACAAAGGGCTAAGGTATCAGAGGTGACATAAGTGTGCAACCTCTAAATGGTGTTCAATTTGCTTCAAATTTGATACATATACTTTACAGATCATACGTTGTACGGGGAAGAGCAAAGTGTAGTGAAATTCACAACTTGATAAAAGTGGAACACCCTACTGTATATTAGGGTGCCACTTATTTGGGGTGTTTTTCATTTTTTGGGAATTTCTATCAGGACGGGCGCATTTCTGGTGTCATTCTGTCTAGAAACATTGTGTGTAAAATATTTTTGAAATAAAATAATAATTAGAACTGCCTCAACGAGGTCAAAGTTTATACTTTTTGTCGAAAGTACTCATGGCGTTCTGTTATCATGTCAGTTTTCGTTTCGATAGCTGCTGTAGTTTCTGAGTTGAAAATGATAACAGACAGACAGACGGACGGTCAGAGTCGTTGGTTTAGTCTTCCGCACTGGTGTACAGAAGACTAAAATGAGGTATTATACAGGTGTAACACGAGTTTATCCAAATATTGATACAGGCGAAAGAACATGTTATTCTAAGTAGAAAATGGGTTGGGACGAGTTTTGCCAACACTAACAGTGTTTCATTCTCTTTTTCAGTGAGTTCTGAAACGACGTGATGGCTTCGGCAACAAGATCTAAAACAGCAGTCTATCTCCTGGGGACCGTGGACCACAGCATCACAGGAAGCATGCTGCCTACGGGAAAGCAGGCGCTTCAGTACTTTTTCCACCTTCACCTTGACGTCAAGAAGCCGATCAAGGAAGCAGCCGCTGAGACAGTGACCGCAGTCAAGGAATTCTGGGAGCGGTCCCGTATTCCTACGCAGAAAGACCAACGCGCAAGGGACAAGGTTCTCCGAATGTACGAGAAGTGGCGGGCTCTGAACAAGAACTCGAAACGGCGCACTGTGACCCAAATCAGGAACGAGGCCGAGTTCCTCTCATCCCTTGACCGCCTCTTCGACATCGCACACGAACAGGCGATGTCGATGATCACAATCGAAGAGGACAGGGAGTTCCTGACGGGACAAAGGGCCGAGGTGCGGCGCGGCCGCATCTCCTCCACACGTGACATGACGCTGCACACTGAGGAGGAGCGTGCGAGGAGACAGGAAGCGGAAAGGAGCCGCCGGCAAGATGATGAAAGGGCGAACAGAGAGAGCCGAGAAGAACTCGTCGAACTGGCATCGAGCTCCAGCTCAGGTGCAAGCAGCCCGACTCGGTCACCGACACGGCGTCGTCGCCGAGAAGAAGAGGAAGAGCTCTCTCTCCCGGGCCCGTCCACGTCGAATGCAGAAGCATCTACGACCCCTTTACCACCCAAGCGATTCCGCGCGTCGAAAAAGATGATCACCCCTGATCTCTCCGCAGCGATGGATCGGACGAAACTTACCGACCGAGAAGGTGTTTTTTTGCTGTCGGCGGCTGCGAGGAGCTTGGGCCACGACCCTGAGGAGCTGGTCTTGAACCGCGAATCCTCCCGCCGCGACCGAGCAAAGTTCCGTGCTATGGCAGCAGCGGAAATGAAGGCAGCCTTCCATCCTACTGTGCCGCTGACCGTTCACTGGGACGGGAAAATCGTACCAGCGGCTGACGGAGGCCCTGCTAAAGATCGCCTTCCAGTTCTGGTGTCTGGGGAGAACGTCGACAAGCTTCTGGCTGTGCCCAGCCTCCCCGACGGCACCGGCCGCGCCATGGCGGAAGCCGTCCTCTCTGCCCTCGAGGATTGGGACATCAAGGGACGGATCTGTGCCCTCTCTTTTGACACCACCGCCTCAAACACAGGACTCTCAGGAGGAGCTTGCTATATCATTGAGCAGAAACTCGAGAAGACAGTGCTTCATTTGGCTTGCCGCCACCACATCCACGAACTGGTGTGCGAGAAGGCATTCACGACGTGCCTCGGTCCCTCTACTGGTCCTGACATCCTCCTGTTCAAACGATTCGCCGCCCAGTGGGACTTCATCGATCAAACCAAAGCTAAGCCCTTCGAGGATGGAACCATGCCGCAGCACCTGAAGGACGCCCGCGACGACCTGCTGATCGAATTCAGCCGCCTCCTCGACGGTCAACATCCACGTGATGACTACAGGGAACTTCTGGAGCTCTCTGTAATTGTGCTGGGCGGTCCGAACAAGCGGGGTGCCCGGTTCGCTCGTCCCGGCGCCTTCCATCGCGCGCGCTGGATGGCAAAAGTCATCTATGCCATCAAACTGTTCCTGTTCCGGGAACAGTTTCAGATGTCGTCAGGCGAAGCGGCTGGAATCCGGCGATTCACCATCTTCGCCGTGTCCATCTACGTGACGGCCTGGTACAAAGCGCCGCTCCCGGCAACGGCCCCAGCCGCGGACCTCGCGCTGCTCAAGGCCCTCGTCTATTATCCGGACTCAGCGGTGGCCAAGGCGACGGCGACAGTCTTCGCCAGGCACCTATGGTACTTGAGCGAGCGCCTCGTCACCCTGGCCATCTTCGACGAGGGTATCGACTTGGCGAAAAAGCGGGAGATGATTAAAGCGATGGAAGAAGAGGAAGGATCGGAGGATCCCCCGCGGCGTATCAATGTGGACCTGTCCACCGCCTCAATCGCCAACAATACATTGGCCAAGTTCACAACGACTACATCAAAGGAGTTCTTCAAGGTTCTGGACATCAGCACCGCCTTCCTGCTCAAGGATCCGGAGGAGTGGCGGACGGACCCAGCCTTCATCGCCGCATCCCCCCGAGTCCAGGCCCTTCAAGTTGTCAATGACTTCGCGGAGCGCGGGGTGGCGTTGATGCAGTCTTTCAACCTGGCCCTTACCAAGAGTGAAGACCAAAGGCAGTTCCTCTTACAAGTGGTCGAGAAGCACCGCTGTGACTTCCCAACCGCCCGCAAGTCACCGTGACCTCTGCAAAGTAGGCAACAATGAGAGGGAGATGGGCGCCCATGATACCCCCCCCCCCCTTGAGGGGCTAATACTCGAGTTGAGGGGGACCTAGAGTTGAAAGTATGAAGTCCAGTTATATGTTTTAGGTCAAGATTAGTAGCTTGAACAAACTAGAAGTGATATTTTATTTGCTAGAGGCATAGAACATCATGATCTAAAATTTCTACTTTTCGAGAAAAATATACAAACTTTGACCGTATTGAGGCAGTTCTAAATATTGTTTTATTTCAAAAATATTTTACACACGATATTTTTGACAAAATGGAACCAGAAACGCGCCCGTCCCGATAAAAATTCAAACTTTCGAAAATAAGTGTCACCCTACTGTATATCCAAACTAGAGGAGGGAGAAAACGGTAAGGTACTTTACTCTCAAGTTCTAAAAGAGAAGTCCAGTGACATAAAAACTTGTACCAACACGAACAACCATCCTAACAGTGGGCAGCAGGTAGTACGTATATAACCCAGTGCCGGATTTAGCAATGTGGGGGCCCTGGGCAGCCTCTATTTTTCAGATAAGTTAATTGACTTACAGAATGATTTACTTTTTTATAGACTAGGTGTGTGCTTAATTAAAATATCTATATGTTCTGCATAAATATTGATATACAACATATGTTGTAAACATACTGTACAAGAAAGCAATCAAAGGAAGCAAAAAGAGGCCTTGATCATTATAAACAATCTAGAAACTTTGAGATTTCCCCAGTCCTTAACCTCATGTTGATCCCCCTGATTGAAAACCCGTGCATCAAAACTAATAGTACATCACCATATACATGATTATAAAAAAACTAAACAATATAAACTACAACATTACAAAATCGATGCATCAAACTGCTCAAACAATACACTCTTAATTACATACTGTAGACTCAAAACATACAGAAACAAGTAAATTATGTTTAAAAATATAAATCTATTTATACTATTTATCCATTGTTCTTTTTTAGCTAATCTATTTATACTAAAATATAAAAAATATTCTATTGGTACTCACCACAAAAGGTGCTGAACAAACGACGCGACACAATAGCAGCGCACGAAGTCACGAACGTCACGGATTACGAGCCAACGTTGCCAATTTAGAGATTTTGTCGCTAGATTTAGCGACTTTGTGATCCAGTTAACGACAAATGTTGGAATCTAGCGACTTAGCGATATTTTAGCGACTTATTTTTGCAGCATTATTTAGAAATATGAATTATTTTCCGAAGATATTGAGACGAATTATACAAAACCATAAATTTGTTGATATTTTTACGCAAAATTAATTTAGACTAAGCAATAAATTTTATGTGAATACTGAAAGAAACCAAAACATTTCTTCGCAGTGTTTTCTTATGTCGATAAGACATGGGTGGACAACAGTTAGTAAAAGGGGTTTGCGTCAGAAAAAGAAACAGGACTCTGGGAACCCCTCTCCATCCAGAAGAGAACCACGGCTAGGTCTAGCAATGAATACAACAATTAAGGCAGTGAAATATCTCGACAGGCCCATGTATTTGCCTCCCGTTTCCCACCTGACCAATCTGCTTCAGAACTAGAAGAATACCTGCTTGAAATGACGAAAATTGGGACTACCTGCTCCAAATTAACCAGTAGACGACCAGATACCTACAGTTCCTTCTACATTAAGGCAGACTGTGAGGACCCCTCTGTATTTATGGGGCCAGAAGTCTGGCCTGAAGGAATCTACTATAGTTGGTATAACGTGAACTTCAGGAAAAACTCAATCCACAAAAATACGCGTAAGCAGACTCTACCATGCAAGCCCAGGGAGACCCAGTGAGAACAGTGATAGTGTGTATAAAAATAATGGCCCAGTTTCACAAACTCGGTGTTAGTAGCTGTAACTGTAGAGGCCTCAAAGTCAATGCTGATAGTGACATCAATAAACTTTTACCTGCACATGACATTTCTTGTTTTCAGGAAACTTGGCCCTCTAAACAAGAGTGCAAAGATTTAAATAATATTAAACCTAACTACAGGGGAATAGCTAACTCACCCAATGATGAGAGTGAAGTTATTAATGTGGGCAGACAGAATAGGAAGGAAGGTGTAGCTATAATGTGGCACTCACAGCTGGATAGGTTTATAGAGCCCATTAGTTATGAATATGAGTGGGTTGTAGCCATAAAACTAACGATTGACAACAAAATACTGTATATATTCAATGTTTATATGCCTTATGAGTGTGCTGAAAATGAAGAGGCATATTAGATAGACTCTGCAAACTAAATATACTACTAGAGGAGCTGGACTCTTCATGTGTTATAGTGGGTGGTGATTTTAACAGCAATATCACTAAACCGAGTTCAGATTTTGCTAAGCTTTTTATCAATTACTGTGAGGCATGCGACTACAAACTTGCCAGTAAATTGCTACTCCCTGATGACTCATTTACATATGTTAGTGATGCCTGGGGACTCACTCGTGGTTAGACCACTGTATAGCCTCCCCCACTTTAGTTATAATATAATCAATAGCATGTCCATACTTTATGATGTATTTGAATCTGATCATATCCCATTTGTAGTAGGGCTTGATTGTATGGTAGCACTGACATAGACAATGACTGTGATAATGCTGATTACTAAAGATTAATTGGTCAAATCTTAGTCACTCTGAAGTAGACTACTATACAATGCAGACTGATGCACTACTAAGGCTTGTGAGGATTCCTGCAGAAGCTTTGGTTTGTAGGAATCCCTCCTGTGATGATGTAAACCATATAGATCTCTTAAATAAGTATTACGGTGAGCTTGAACATGCCATTAAGGGTGCGAGTGGAAGTAGTTTTAAGAATAAAAAATGGGGAAAAGTAAATGTCAATCCAGGGTGGGCATAATACTGTGGTGATTTGTATGATGTAGCAAAAAATGTATTCGTGGAATGGGTTGCTATGGGGAAACCGAGGCAGGGGGAACTCTTTCAACTGAAAAAATACAAGTGCTAGGTTCAAGGGTGCTCTTAGATTTATAAGGAAAAATGAAGAGAATCTTCGAAGAGAATCTCTAGCCAGGAAATTAGGCAATAGCAATACTTCCAGTAGGGAATTCTGGAAGGAGGTTAATAAAATTAACAATAGAAATCTTACCTTGCCAATGTAATAGAGGGTGTACATGGTGCAAAAAAGCAAAAAACATTGCAAAAGAACTGTGGAAAAATCATTATGAAACCCTATTTAATTGTCTCGGGGGGGGGGGGGGGGGGATAGACTAAATATATGCCTAAATTTAGAACGCTTTGAGGAACTACTAATTAATGACTCAGAAATCTGGCAGGCTATTCATAAGTTAGATGATAACAAAAGTTGTGGCCTAGATGGCATGCAAGCAGAACATTTAAAATGCTGTAGCCCTCGTATAATACCTATGCTTGCAATGTGTTTCACAAGCTGTATGATACATGGGTATTTGCCACAGTCCATTTTGTCAGTTTTATTGTTGCCAGTTGTTAAAAATAAGGGTGCTAGTATCTGTGATAAGAATAATTATAGGCCAATAGCACTTGCCAGCAGTGATGGGCAGTATCTAGATACATGTATCGCCGATACGTATCGATCGACACTTTTGTTTCGGTATCGGTATCGCTAAGGTCAATTTTCTTAAATGTATCGAAAAAAATCGATACTTCGATACATCGATACATTAATAAGAATTTTTAAATATTTAAATAGATGTTATAATATGACACTACTGAGTTATATTTATGAATATGCATAAATAATAATATTATTAAATATTTATTTAATGACAGTACTACTCTACTGGTCACGTCACACAGTACGGCGCAACGTTTAAACACGTTTGTACTTGTGTTATTGAGGTTAATTAACCATAATATAGAAACATTGTTAGCTGTAGAGAAGCTAGAGCGTTTGAATTCGGAGGCATTGCGTCATTGTCAGCCACTTCTCAATGCAATCACAATAGGGTTCACTAAGCGGTTTGAAAAGTTTCTGTGCCTTGATGCGTCGCATGAGTGTAAAGCAGCAATACTGGCATCGTCTTCAAATCCTCTGTTTAAGTTAAAGTGGATGACAATAAAAGGCAAATTTAATACTAACTGTGAAAAATGCTCTGTATGAATTGGTCCACAATTAACCCACCCCTTATATCTCCAGTCTAACTATAGAGTAGATTAAGTCTAGCCCTATAGGGGTCAGCCTAGAGATTCCGGAAATGGTCCAGAGCGGGCAGATAAATTGAGGTCCACAGTAGGATTCCTCACCAAACTAGGTTAGGGCAATCTACCTTCACCTTTGTTAAGCTATGAGTTGATGCTGGGTCTTAGGCCACAATGTAGGCCTAAGTTGTCTGACCCAGCTTAATTTAATGAGTCTTCTAAGTTAGAAGTTAGAAGATCCAACTGGGCTAAAAACACAATTAGTTACTTACTGCTAGTTATTAGAGTCTCTTTTCTCCTTCCTGTATAATTGTCGAGAGCGTACTTGCTGGTGGGGATCTTTCTTCGGTGTCTGTTTTTGTCCCTTCTCCAGTTCCGTCCTCTCGCCCCCTTCCTCGTTTTCGTTCTCTTTTTCTCGGGGCTTTTTCCACCAGCGTCGTGTTGGTTTTTTCCTCGGTTGGTTTATCGGTAATGTATATCTATTACCGAGCACGCTCTTGTCACACAGTATATAAATACTAGTGTGGAGAATAACTCTGGTGGCAACCAATTGGTTTCATCCACCCAGTTATTGACATAAAAGGAATTTAATAATTGTTAGATTAACTACCTACCTACTCAGTGAACCATTTTCGTTACCTCCCAACTACCCACTCATCAGTTTTCCATATACTGGGGGCCCCGGGAGATAAAAATTTTGGTGTCATTGTCACCAATTTTTATGTCTGAGTGTAGACTAGCTAACTATTTGACTGTAAATGCCTGTTAATCTGATTAACAGTGCCTATCCTCACCTTCTCATGGAGAAGGTGTAGCATTTAATTAGAAGAGAAAATATACATCCATAGGATGAAACTATCTATGGTCTTTACCATAAGAAAAGAAAAAGTGAAAGTTAGAAGATAAAATTACAATTCCCCAGCATCTATTTTTTGTTGTAAAAATAGTCGCGCCTTTAATGCTGTTTGTCGCTGAGGTCTTGTGTCTGTCAATGTTGTAGTAGGATGCGTTACCACTCCTACTGTCAAAGGAATAGTTACTGGAAGTTCAGTGTCTCCAGTTGTTACTGTCAGTGGAGAAGGTTCTCCAAAGTCCATTGTTTTGGGTCCAGACTCTAAAGGGTACAAAAGAGAAATGTATCTTGTTGTGTCACCCGTTGAAGTCCTTAATTTGACCACTCTTGTTACCCGTCTGCCCCTGGTCTGAGTTCTGAAACTCTAGCCAGAGGCCAGTATTGTCTTGGAGTACTGTCATGTATGAGAACAAGGTCCCCTACCTTAATTGTGTCAGACCAATCCTTCTTAGTCATTTGTTTATGTCTCTCCCTTAGACCCATCAAGTACTCAGTTTTCCACTGTTTAATGAAATGAGCTTTAACTCTAGTTAAATGTTGTAACTTAGTCTGGAGCTCATCATGTCGTTGAGTCCAGTTTGGGTCTTCTGAAGAGTCTATATTGTAGTCCGGCAGGAGACTAACTTGTTTTCCTCGAATCAAATGATTTGGAGTTAATGGTTCCGGGTCATTAATGTTGTCACTCACATAAGTGAGTGGTCTATTGTTGATGATGTTCTCAATCTCAGCCAGGAGAGTGAGCAACTCAAATAAGTGTATCTGTTTTTTGCCAATTGCTTTCTTCAAGCAATTCTTTACTGTTTGTATATTCCTCTCCCAGATAGAACCATACCAAGGAGAGGCAACCGGAATATACTTCCACTTTATGTTTGAATTTTGTATATATAATTGTGAGAGTTCATCGCTTAACAAGTCGTGGATGACTTGTTCACCAGCCTTGAAATATGTAGCATTGTCAGTCCAAACTGTCTTTGGTACTGAATGTCGTGCACAGAATCTCTTAAAGACAGCAACAAAAGATTCTGCTGTAAGGTCCTCCACAACATCCAAATAAACAACTCGTGAGGCAGCACATGTAAACAGTACAATGTACATTTTTTGTTCAGTGTCAACCACCCCTACAGTCAATGCTCCTGTATAGTCAATGCCTACAGTCTCAAAGGGTCTGTTGAGAGTAACTCTCTCCTCTGGCAAAGCAGGAGGATTTGGTTTCCTATAGGGCCTAGCATGAATACGCCTACATGTGACACACTCACTCAGGACTGTTTTAACAGTGATCCTTCCCTTGGGTATCCAATAAGTTTTTCTTAATGTAGTTAGTGTCTGTGGTACCCCCATATGATATACATCATTGTGTGTTTTTCTGATGATTAATGTTGTCAAATAGCTAAATCTAGGTAAAAGGATTGGATGTTTGCTTTTGTATGACAGTTTTGATTTGTCTAATCTCCCTTTACACCTTAGAAGGCCTTCCTCATCTCTGAACAAGTTTAGATCCACAACTACTGATGGTACAGGTTCTTTTGTTTGTTTCCCATTAGTCAAGAATTTAACTCTTTATTGTACTCTTTTTGTTGTGCATGGCCTATCCAGTATTTGGTTGCAACTTCTGTATAATTATGATTGTTTTTATTTAGCTGTTTGTTAATTGTAGTTAAACAGTTGTGAGCAAACCTCAAACAGTAGGCTGTAACCCTGACAAGTTTGTTGAAATCAGAATAAATTTCATAATTAGTGATTGGTTCAACCTTTTCATTTGAAAAGATTAAATTTAATGTCAAGTTAACTTGTTCCACAGGCCATTGGTCTGTATTACAGAGCCACTTAGGTCCCATAAACCAAGTTTTGTTTGACTTCAACAACTTGTAGGATAAACCTCTGGTCAGAAAGTCTGCTGGATTTTGTTTAGTTGGAACATAGTGAAAGTTTACTTGTAGGCTTTCATTAGCTTCAGCTATTTCTTTTAGCCTATTTCTTACAAAGATATTCTTACTATTAATGCTATCATTCCGTATCCAGGCAAGACAAATCTGACTGTCAAGCCAGATGTGGATATCAGTTATGTTGACATCATGGTAAGCATCCTTAAGCAATGAAATGGTTTTAATGGCTAATGCAGCAGCCAATAGTTCCAATTGAGGTATGGTTCGGGTAGGTTTGAGAGGTGCAACTTTCCCTTTTGCATAAATTAGATGACTTTCTGTAGGACTTACAAGATACGCACAGCACCCACAAGCTTGTGTGCTTGCATCAGCAAACACATGAAGTCTCTGGGGCTTATCCCTAAACCCACAGCACCTTTGAATTTTAATGTTCTGCACTTTTGTTAAATCAGCAGCTAACTTCTTCCAAGATTTTTGATTTTCATTTGTTATTGGATCATCCCACCCAACATTTGTCCTCCAAATTTCTTGGAGGAGAATCTTTGATTTTATTGTTGAAGGCAGGAATAGACCCATAGGATCAAAAATTTTGGAAGCCTCTGATAATATTTGTCTTTTAGTATTTGCTTCCTCATCAAGTTTAAAACCTTTAGTACAGATTGAATCATGACTGTTAGAAGTTGCATCCAAATACCAGTTCATACCTAAAGTTTTAACTCTGTCTGATGGCTCAGTAAGACCATTATTATCCTTTAAAATCTTTTTGTTTAAATCCTCATCATTTGAAATCCACTCTCTAAGTTCAAAGTTACCTTGTTGCATAATGTTTTGAGAGTGTTCATAGACTTCAGATAATTCAGATTTTGTTGTTGTTGAGCCTATTAGATTGTCTACGTAAAAATGTTCCTTAAGGAAGTTCAATGTTAAAGAGTTATTAAACTGGTTCAAATGATGTCCAATTGTCAATGCTAATAGGCTAGGTGAGCAATTGGCTCCAAACAACACAACATTAAATCTATAGGTTATGAACCCTTTATTCAAATCAAATGGATCCTTGAACCATAAGAACCTAAGTTGGTTCTTATCATATTCATTTTTAAGATTTATTCTCAAAAATGCCTTTGAAATGTCACTTTGTACGGCATATTTATCTAACCTGAACCTCAGTAAGATCTTCACAAGGTCAGAAATGAGATTAGGACCCTCAATCAGGCAATCATTCAAACTGTGTTTATCACTGTCTTTGAGGCTACAGTTATATACTACTCTGAGTTTTGTTGTTGGGGCATCTTGTCGATAAACCCCCCCTGTGGGTTAAATAATGACAACCATCTTTTCTAAAAGGGTTATTTGTTACTTCTTCAATGAAGCCTTTCTGTAGCTGTTCTTTGAAGACATCATTATATGTTTGAATATTATTATCTTGTTTGAGTTTTTTCATTACTTTATATAAATGTCGTTTAGCTACTTTGAGATTGTCTCTTAAAGTTGGACAATTTATTTTCCAAGGTAACTCAATAAAATAACTATTGTCTTTGCACTGAATGGTGTCTTCAAATCTTTCTACCATTAACTGATCTTCTGAAGTTTGATTTGTGTCATGTATACCCACAGATTCTAGCAACCATAAAGTTTGAATTGCCTCATCCAAAGTTTCATTTGATAATGATGAATTAATGTTCTCAGTTGATATAATATTATTCAAAGTGTTGCTATTCTTACAGGTGTTATGTAGGACTGAGTTGAGGCACATAGTATTTGTTGGTCATGAACTATTTTGGTTTAGGTCTAGGTTGTATTTGGATAGGTCACCCAAAGGGGCTATCCCTGATGGAGTCTGAATAGCTATACCATTACCTATCTTCACTATGCCCTTATGAATAAGATTAATATAATCTGCCCCCATTAACATTTCAATGTTAGCTACTGTGTTGTTTGTGATATGTCTATCAGCTATTTTGTAGTGTTTTCCCAAATGATTTATGGTTTGTTCTAGTTTGGGTATAACCAGTTTGTTTTGTCCTACTTTAGAAATAATAACTGCTTCAATTTTCTCTAATTTATTTTCTAAATGTAGTTCCAGGTCAATTGTCTTATTATAGCTATTTTTGTCCGAGTTATCCTTAACAAAGGATGCAATATTGAGTTTTTATTCATTCGGGTTTGGTGTCAAACCCAATTTATTTACTACATTTTGCGAAACAAATGTTTGTTGAGAACAACAGTCTATAAGACATCTCACTGGAGTGGTGCTACCCTCACTATTCACTAAGTCCAAAGTAATAGTTGGTAAAAGAATCTCAGTGTTTTTTGTTACGTTGTTTGAACAAACAGAATGTCCCATGAAAGTGGCATTTTCTTGATTACCTTTGTTTGGTGGAGGTATCTTTTGAGTTTGAGTACTATTGTTTGGACACTTTGGTGAATCACACATTGATGAGACATGTCGTAAACTTTTACAAAACTTACACTTGAATCTTAACCTAAGATTTACAGTCTTTCTTATAATGTCCCTGGCCAGTACACTTTTTACATAGGTTCAACTGTTCACATCTTTTAGCTCTTTGGTTAAAGTCTGAATATTTGTCACACCCAGTACTACTGTGTTCATTACTTGCACAAAATTTGCAATGTAGTGTGTAAGTTGAGGCAGCAGTTACATTAAAGTTCTGTGATGTAGGTGTTCGTGTATTACAGTTGGTCACATTTGATTCTACAGTATCAAGTTTTGTCTGTTTGGCTGTAGCTAGTTGGTCTCTGGGAACAGTCTTTGGTTTATCCATAGTCTGGGTCTTATTTTGTGTTGGAATATTTCTCAATTTGTAATTAGTTAGGATATTGGGAAAGTGTTTTCTGATATCTTCAAGATTAGGATAATTTTCTCCCGTCTTTAGAATTAAAATATCTTTAACCCTCAAAGGAAGGCACCTAAGAACTATGCCTTGTATAATCCAAGATGAAGCTTTAATATCTATCTCATTGCTAACCAGTTGTCCTATAATAGCTTCTAATTTTGTATAAAAATTTTCCATATCACTATGGTTATCTTTTATGGGTGCAAAATCAAAAATTTGTTGAGATAATTCATATACAATCTCATCTTTATTAATGTAATTAAGTTTTAAGAGATCAATAGCTACTTCATATGAATTCCCTACGGCTGGTAAATAGGCTATCAGGTTATAGGCTGGGCCTTTAAGGAAACTAGTTAAGTAGCTAAACTTATCAACAGTTGAAATATAAGGTTTATTACCTATTAAACTCTCAAATTTGTCAATGAAAGATGGGAATTGTACCGTGTCCCCTTCAAATGCTGGTACTAGCAAAATGGGTAACTGAGCCCTCAATTCTTGTGACTCAGGATTTAGCATGCCACTTAAATTTTGTTGAAGGTTAGCTCTACTTTGATTAAAATCAGAATTAGGTTTATTTGGTGTTAAGTCAGTCAAACGAGACCGTAGTCTCCTTATTTGCTGTTCAATTGAGATTACCTGATCATCATTATCAGCGTAAAGGTCTGCGAAAAATGCTCTGTATGAATTGGTCCACAATTAACCCACCCCTTATATATCCAGTCTAGCTATAGAGTAGATCAAGTCTAGCCTAGAGGGGTCAGCCTAGAGATTCCGGAAATGGTCCAGAGCGGGCAGATAAATTGAGGTCCACAGTAGGATTCCTCACCAAATTAGGTTAGGGCAATCTACCTTCACCTTTGTTAAGCTATGAGTTGATGCTAGGTCTTAGGCCACAATGTAGGCCTAAGTTGTCTGGCCCAGCTTAATTTAATGAATCTATGTAAACCTGGGTTAAAAAACACAATTAGTCACTTACTGCTAGTTATTAGAGAGTCTCTTTTCTCCTTGTATAATTGTCGAGAGCGTACTTGCTGGTGGGGATCTTTCTTCGGTGTCTGTTCTCCTCCCTTCTCCAGTTGCGTCCTCTCGCCCCGTTCTTCGTTTTCGTTCTCCGGTTGGTTGATCGGTAATGTATATCTATTACCGAGCACGCTCTTCTCACACAGTATATAAATACTAGTGTGGAGAATAACTCTGGTGAGCAACCAATTGGTTTCATCCACCCAGTTATTGACATAAAAGGAATTTAATTTCGTTACCTCCCAACTACCCACTCATCAGTTTTCCATAGGTCTATCAATTGTTCTTCAGCCATTTCGGATTCAACTAACTCTGAAATACTCTCATCAATGGCTATTATTTCCTTCTTTTTAGTTTCCAATTTAAGAATTACACACTCTAAATCTTCCTTACGTGGTTGTGTAATATTGTTAAAAGTGTTCACGGCCTTTGTAACAGCTCCCAACTTTGCCCCCCTTTTCTTTTTTAACTTTTTCAATTCCGCACTGTCCATTTCTAAGTCAAAATTGTTTAACTGGGGATCGTAATGAAATAGAGGACAAGAAGAAATTACCAGAGAAGAGAGAGCACAGACAAAACAGTCAAGTTTAAATTTGGTTTAATCCCCCCCAAGTACTTATGTGTCACTCAGGTCTAAGCTTATAAGAGAATGAGACTCCTTAAATGTAAATGTTTCCTAGTTAGGCCCTAGGTTGTAGACCTAATTAGGCTTGATTAGGTTAGGCTTAGGCTTAGGCTTAGGCTAGACCATTTAGCCTAATTCTGCAATTTTTTGTTAAGTAAGGTTAAGGTTTGTTTATTCCCCACACACGGACCACCAATGTGAAAAATGCTCTGTATGAATTGGTCCACAATTAACCCACCCCTTATATCTCCAGTCTAACTATAGAGTAGATTAAGTCTAGCCCTGTAGGGGTCAGCCTAGAGATTCCGGAAATGGTCCAGAGCGGGCAGATAAATTGAGGTCCACAGTAGGATTCCTCACCAAACTAGGTTAGGGCAATCTACCTTCACCTTTGTTAAGCTATGAGTTGATGCTGGGTCTTAGGCCACAATGTAGGCCTAAGTTGTCTGACCCAGCTTAATTTAATGAGTCTTCTAAGTTAGAAGTTAGAAGATCCAACTGGGCTAAAAACACAATTAGTCACTTACTGCTAGTTATTAGAGAGTCTCTTTTCTCCTTCCTGTATAATTGTCGAGAGCGTACTTGCTGGTGGGGATCTTTCTTCGGTGTCTGTTTTTGTCCCTTCTCCAGTTCCGTCCTCTCGCCCCCTTCCTCGTTTTCGTTCTCTTTTTCTCGGGGCTTTTTCCACCAGCGTTGTGTTGGTTTTTTCCTCGGTTGGTTTATCGGTAATGTATATCTATTACCGAGCACGCTCTTGTCACACAGTATATAAATACTAGTGTGGAGAATAACTCTGGTGAGCAACCAATTGGTTTCATCCACCCAGTTATTGACATAAAAGGAATTTAATAATTGTTAGATTAACTACCTACCTACTCAGTGAACCATTTTCGTTACCTCCCAACTACCCACTCATCAGTTTTCCATTCTAACATTGTCAAAAAGAGGGTTCAAGAAATGTTGGTTAATGCTGTTAAGAGCCTCAGCGAGCAGACCCCCCAGCAACAACTAAGTGATGCTGCATCTGACGGAAGTGCAGATGATTTCTTCTGTTATGAGTCTGCTTCCACTAATGTCTCTGCAACCCAAGATTCCACTGAGATGGAAGTTTTACAGTATCTGGGTGACGGAAGTCATTCTCTCCAATCTCTGAGGCAGTACCCAGGAATTCTACGGGTCTTCCTGAAGTATAACACACCACTACCATCCTCTGCTCCTGTAGAACGGTTGTTTAGTTTGGCTGGTCACATTCACGCTCCAAAAAGGAATAGACTGTCTGACCAGATGTTTAGCCAGCTGGTATTTTTGAAGGGTAATAGTAATTACTTTTAATTGTTAGTGTAATATTTTCAGTCATTCATGTATCCTACAAAATTAAAACATACTTTCATTAAATAAAGCAATTGTTTTTATTTACATCTATAAAACCCATTAAAATGTCGTTGATTTTACTTACAGTGCGTACAAATTACTAGTATAAACAATAATATCTAATACCTACATATTAAATGAATAATTATAAAAATGTACCGGCGATACATGTATCGGCGATGCATGTATCGGTATCGGTATCGCTTAAGACCTCTAGAAAGTATCGGCGTATCGGTATCGCCTAATACGTTCTTCATGTATCGATGTATCGGTATCGCTTTAGCGATTTTCATGTATCGATGCCCATCACTGTAGCCCTGTTCAAAAATCAACTTTTTCTTATTTTCATAGGTGTCTGTACTTTTTCCCATGCTTTTTGACCTGAAAAGGCCGAAAATCACAACCATTTTGACCTAGGTTGTTGGGAAGCATTGCCGCATGGAGCTTTAAGTTTTCTGCCTTGAAATCGGCCAAAAGCACCAGTTCCGGGGTCCCTTGAATCATGTTTTGCACTATAACTTTTTATCTAAACAAGATAGAGCAACAAAATAGGCACCAAATTAAAGTGTTTTTAATCCTCTTTCTAACTTATACAATTATGATAGTTTTGGAACAAGAAATGGCACATTGGTACATACAAAGATTTCAGAAATATCACAAAATTCGTTTTCTCACACTCAAGGCAGACAAGGCGCCTTATTCATGACACAAATTTGAGATTAACATTTTGTCACAAGTCTAATCGATCAAGAAGTGAAAGCATTACATGATGATTAATTTCATAATGACATTTACACAGTCAGTTGTTGAGAGTTTGTTTCTTGAAGCTGTCAAAGCGGCGTCTGTTGAACTCCACAGCTTGAAGGAGATAGTCCCTTTGCTTGGCATCTGTTGTTATTACATTTGCAAAGTCGCTCATCATCTTGACACCACGTTCAGCAATGTCATTCACCGCTTTCAGATTCTTAACATAGTCCAACGCTTTTCTGTAGTCCTCATTCTGTGGCCAAGACGTGACAGGTTCCAGAAGCCACTCGGATCCAATGTTCAGTGTGTCCAGCAGGAAATGTGATTCTGGGCCAATGAGGTCAACTAGGGTGGTCTTAGCTGTGACTCTCTGGAATAGAGGCTTTCCTGTTCTGAAGCTGTCTGGCTTCTCAGTGGCATGTAACTGGGCAGCAATGTCGTGCTTCAATGTGTCACTCAATCTACTGCTGAACAGGGCAAATGGCACGACTTCCTGCGTCAGGTACCATTTGTGGTTTTCCATCTTATTAAGTACTGCATCAGCAAGCTCTGGGTCAGTTTTCTTGGACTTCAACATGTCCTGGATTAGACTTAGATCATTCACGGGAGCATCTGCAGCAGACATTGACATATCCATACAGGAGTGTAGAACAGCGCAAGGAAGGTGTTGAGTCTTTCCAGCTTTGATACAGTGTCTTCGTCGTACTCAAGTTGATCTGCAAACATCAGCATTTTCATGGAGTACAGGTTTCTGGCCATCCATCTGGCCTGATGAATGGCGCCTGGTCGACTCCAGTGAATACCTCGAGGAGGCGTTCCTCCAAGAACAATGACTGTCAGTTCAGCCATTTCCCTGTAGTCGGCTCTTGGAAGCCTTTCTGCTGTTAGAATGTCTTGGAGTATTTCTTCACTGTTCTTCTTCTTTTCCTTCAGCCATTTGCTGTTGATAGCCAGCATCTTTGGGTTTTCCTTGGACAAGTCCGTCCAAACATCCTTCAGATGCTCAAACCAGGGATTATCTGGCCCCTTCACCTTCCCAAACAGCTTCTCCCAAACTGCTCCTACTAGGATTTCCAGGATGTGATGTCGACAGGCCAGATAAAACACCTTTTTGTTCAGCATTTTCTCTAGCAGTTTGGCAGCTCCTCTGTGAACTCCACTGTTACTGGATGTAGTGTCAAAAACAAGGGCAGTAACATTATCCGTAAGTTCCCATGTCTCCAGTAAATCCATTGAAGCCTCAGCCTGAGCTGTGCCAGAAGAATTGTCGATGACAGGTACTCCCAATAACTTTCCTTCAGTGTATGAAGGTGGACCAGACACTAGCACAGCTAAAGTCTCTGAGGTACTTCCAGGTTCACTGCCCAAGACATCTTTGAGCAACTTTCCATCCCAGTGTAAGGCAGCGTACTGGGGGGTTTTCACAAAACTTGGACATGTGACTCTGGCTGATATTATACCTGGACAGCATTCTGTTGCGACGTGTTGTTGAGGTTGAGATGACGAAGTTATCCAGATCAGCCCCTCCAGCTTTCAAGGTGGCAGAAACCATGGCAGTAACTTGATTGTCTGATAAACCAAGACGATCAGCTGTATTGCAGATGACATCACATTCCATGACCTTCCTTGGAAACGTCAAAGTCACACTAGTCACAGTGTCTTGATGGTGAGAACATCCAGGACGAGGCTGATGGTAATCCATGTCCTCTGTGTTAGCGTCGTTGTCAGTTGAGTCACCCCAGGTAATGTCATCCACATGAACAACTGCCTCTTGTTCTGCTGCAGCTGTAAAATAGTACAACATGTTAAGACAGTAATTGTTAAGTACATGCTAAATATCGCAATGGAGTAAAACTTAAAACTTTTTGTAACGTTCAAAGTAATTAGTTTTACCTTGTTCTTGTCTATGCTGCAGTCTTTCATTCCTCGCTGCTTGCTGCAGGGATCTTGTCTCAAAAATCTTGTCATGACCAGACATATGACCTTTCCTCTCAGTCTTTTGGTCTTCGTAGAACCTGATATCCTCATCTTTCTTCTCTCTGGATAACAGTCTGTTGTTCTGTATTTCCTGGATTGCATCTGGAGCTCCTATATCGAACAGGCTGTCTAATTCCAGCACAAATGCTCCTCTTTTTCCTCCAGGGTTACTTGCTCTTCCTTTGCTTTTCACCAGAGCACGATGTTTCTCATGTAGTTTCATGAAGAGCTTCATTGCGTTGTACTTGGTCATTGTCTTGATCCTAGCCATCTGCCAGAATGGGATGATAGATTCAACTGTTTCATATGCAAGGTCTTGAACCATGGGCCTCCCTGCATTTTCCGGTAAATTCTGAAGATTAAGGAAATACTGGAACGCCTGTCTGTTGGTGGGAAGCTGGGAACCACTGATAAAAGCTGAAGGGTATCCAACCAGGAAAGTTTCAGTGAGAGATCTGGTAGATGGCCCAGTTGACACCTGCCTGTGGACAGTACGTGGAGGTTCTGAGATATCAACTGTGCGCCCACGGAGCTCCCTCAGCTCCTTGCTTAATGCCATTGTGAAGTTGTAACTTGTAGATGGTTTTCTAGATTCTGATTGAGTTTCTGTTGTTTCCTGAAAAATGATAGATAATTATATTATTATTATTATTATTATTAATTTATTATTTATTATTTATTTATTATTATTATTATTATTATTATTATTATATTATTATTTATTAATTTTATGCTCTTTCATTTGATACCTAATTTGTTGCTCTATCTTGTTTAGATCAAAAGTTAAAGTGCAAAACATAATTCAAGGGACCCCGGAATTGGCGCTTTGGCCGATTTCAAGGCAGAAAATTTAAAGCTCCATGCGGCAATGCTTCCCAACATCCTAGGTCAAAATAGTTGTGATTTTCGGCTTTTTCAGGTCAAAAAGCATGGGAAAATGTACAGAAACCTATGAAAATAAGAAAAAGTTGATTTTTGAACAGGCCTACGGCATCACTGCTTGCCAGTATACTTTCTAAAGTGTTAGAATATGTCATTTATAATAGGATAAGCACTTACTTGCAGACTTATGACAATCAATTTGGCTTTAGAGTGAAACATGGTACTGACATGTGTATTTATATGCTAAAGGAAGCCGTCCTAAAGTACAAGATGTCAAACAGCAATGTATATTCCTGTTTTTTAGATGCATCAAAAGCATTTGATAGAGTTAACCATCACAAACTTTTCAAGAAACTCTTGTGTCGAGGGGTACCTAAATATATACTTAGGATACTTGCATTCTGGTATACAGAGCAGACCATGTTTGTAAGATGGAAAAGCACTGTATCACCAGGTTTCAAGGTGACTAATGGTGTTAGGCAAGGAGGTATATTATCACCCTATCTTTTCTGTATATACATGGATGACTTTACCAATGAACTAAAAACCACGTACTGGCTGTGTCATTGGAAAGGAAAAAATTAATCATTTAATGTATGCAAATGACCTTATTCTTCTGTCACCCTCTCCCCATGGGCTGAGAGTACTATTAGAGGTATGTGAACAATATGATATAGAAAATGACATCACCTATAATGGGGCAAAGAGCTGTATTTTAATTTTTAGGTGTAATTTACTGAAACATGTATCATGTGGGTCTTTTGAAACGAATGGTCAGACTATCCCTGTGAAAGACACATGTAAATACTTAGGTTATGTAATTACTCACGAGCTGCGAGATGAACTTTATATTGAAAGACAACGTAAAAAGCTTTATGTACAGGGTAACATGCTAGTAAGGAAATTTGGTATGTGTTCAGAATCGGTTAAAATTTATCTTTTTAGAACTTACTGTACTCAGAGCTGGGAAGTAACGCGTTACAAGTAACGCGGTAATTTTTTAGTAACGGTAGCTGTAACGGAGTTACATTTCAAATCAAGTAATTCTTTCAGTAACAACGTTACTTTTTTAGGGAAATAGATTCGTTAGTCGTTACTTTTTCATCGTAGCTCGCAATTAGTTTCTTTTGATCCTCACTCATTATTCATTAACCGTTAAAAATTTGTCCTTTCACTATGAGCGAGGTGTGCATGTTGGCCGTTGGCATGCTGGCAGCCTACCCCCATCCACCCTCCCCCCTACACTGACAGCACTGTCAAAGTCAAAAGGCGAAGAACCCTGGAGCAGGGAGGGACCTACGTTCAACAGAGGTTTGTCATTCCTCTCATCTTGGCCTTCACGGCACGTTAGCTCTGCATCCTTCCCATCCATTAACTTTAAAAATATATTTATTAAACTTAACACTCCTATGCCATCTAGTGCCGCTGTTGAGCGGAGTTTTTTCAGTAGGGAAGGATATACTGCGTCCGAAACGAGGCTCGCTCTTAGATGCAACTTTTGAGAAGCTTGTTTTCTTAAAGGCCAATAAAGATCGTTTGAATATTAGTTCTTAAGTTTGTATATTTAGCTAATAAATTTCAATTATCATTGCCATGCACAATAACTAATTTGATTCATTTCTTTAGTATTTCGTATTATTGTTTTGCAAAACTAAACTTTCCTGGTATATTCTAGCATTAGTAAATTAGTATCAATAGTATGCTACATCCTCTGTTATGTTGCAATTCCTAATAATAAATCTTGCAGTAATTTTGTTTCATTTTTTTAAAAATAGTATGCCTTATAAGTCATAACAACGCAATGAAGGTATGCACAGACTTCATAGCCTATGCATTAGTGATAAAAGCCGGTATTGAAAAACCGGTATTTATACCGGTATTGGACAAGAGACACGATACGGATATCGTGATTATCGATACCGGGTTTTCGGTATTGAAGAACTGCCTATTGTCTTTATTGTGGGAGCAATCAGCAAATGTCAAGTTAACAAAGACTTGTTTTTTTGTAGGATTTTGATCTACAAATCTACAGAAGCTAAGGCTAACAAAGACCCTAAGATCCACTCTAAGGTTAGCCCGAGAGAAAGGAAAGAGTAGGGGGGTTAAGAGAAGAGAATAAGGGGTTAAGTAAGGAGCAACACCTATCACTCGTGGGTTAACATTCATTCAGAAAAAGAGGAAAAAAGTCTCACCATCATCATCCGCCGGCCACTGCCGACAAGTCAGAAAAATAGTCGGAGAAAATAGGAGAGGGGGTGAAAGAATGAAAAGAAGTAAAATAAGAACGCTTACAAACCATGCAAACACAGTCTTAACTCACTGTCATACCATGCAAACTACAAACATGCAAGGAAAGAGAGTTACAGACATGCAAAGTAAGGAGGAAAAAAAAAAAAGAAAAAAAAAGTAGGTAAAGTTAAACAAAAAGTGGGTTAGTTTACGCTACGAGCTACATCTACGTTCGTGTTAGTCTAATTTTTTCTTTTTTTTTTTAATAATTTTATTGCTGGCATCACACGCTGGCATTCATCGTCAACAGACTCATCCTCGAGCACCACCAACAGAGCTCCTGTTGCTAACTTTGTTTTTTTATATTAAACAACGTTAATACTTTTAAAATGTCTGTCAAGACGGTTCTTAAACATATTAACGCTGGTAGAATGAACGAATGACGCGGGAAGATTATTCCATTTATCAATTACTTTAAACGTAAAGAAGTTTTTAGCGATATTAGTAATGAAACGTCTGCCACGCAACTTAAATCCGTTATTGCGAGTATTACTATTATCGAAAGTGAACAATTTGTCAAAATTTACGTTATCGATGTTATTAACGATTTTGAAAACTTCAGTAAGCTCCCCCCTTAATCTCCTAGTTTCGAGTGAATACAGGTCTAACTCTTTAATCCTATCTTCATAAGGCTTATTGCGCAATGACGGAATAAGTTTCGTGGCACGACGCTGAACCCTTTCTAACCTATCAATATCCTCACGCAAGTACGGGTACCAAAACTGAACTGCATATTCTAAATGAGGCCTGACTAGGGACTTGTAAAGGGGCAATATAATATCCTTCGATTTAAATTCGAAATTACGCGCTATGAAGCCTAACATCCTATTAGCTTTTGCGCAAGACTCCAGGCACTGGTTCCTAACCTTTAAATCCTTAGATACGCGTACGCCTAAATCTACTTCCTCGTCAACGCTCGCTAACTCCCTATCATCCATCGTGTACGTGTAATTATTGTTGCGAGAACCTATATGCAAAACTTTACATTTGTCTACATTAAATTGCATCTGCCACTTATCTGTCCACTCCATAATCCTATTTACATCGTCTTGGATCCTATTTCTATCGTCCTCGTTAACAACCTTACCGCCTATTTTAGTATCGTCTGAGAATTTTGACACGTTACTAGTCAATCCTACATCTATGTCGTTAATGTAAATTAAGAATAGCAATGGGCCTAACACTGAACCCTGTGGGACACTGCTACCTACATCTAACCACCCCGATTCACTACCATTAACTACCACCCTCTGTCTCCTAGCACGAAGCCATTCTTCTAACCAGTTAGCTACCTGACCGCGTATACCGTGCGCTTTGACCTTCGCAATTAGTCTCCTATGCGGAACTGTATCGAACGCCTTTTTAAAATCTAAATAAATAACGTCAGCCGCTCTATGCCTATCGTATTCGCGCACTATTTCGTTATAAAATTCTAACAAATTAGTTAAACAAGACCTATGGCGTCGAAACCCATGCTGACTACTATTAATCAAATCTCTACTTTCTAAGTGATCGATGATACGATCCCTAACTACGGATTCCAAAAGTTTACCGACAATTGATGTTAAGCTAATGGGCCTATAATTGCTAGCTACTGCGCGGTCGCCTTTTTTAAAAATAGGCGTGACGTTAGCTAATTTAAAGTCTTCAGGAATAATCCCTGTTTCGAGTGACTGATTAAAAATCTTCGTTAAGGGGCCTACGATAACTTCTTTCAAATCTTTCAAATGTCTGATGATACTGATGATACTGATGATAATGAAGAGAAAGCTGGCTCCTTTACCAATCTACTTGAACTAGGAATAGATGATAATATCAATATTCCACGTCTGCAAGACAACTGCCATGGTGTAATAAACAAGGTAAGAAGAATAACAAGGTAAGAAGAATATCGCGTCACCATTAAAAATTAAAAACTACAAGACTTTGTTAAGGACCAATTCAACGGAAAGAAATTGAAACTCCTTTTAGATTGTAAAACAAGATGGAATAGTCTTTTAAGTATGGTCGAACTGATTCCTTAAATTGAAACAATGCATCCCCAAAGCTTTAAGAGTGATTCGTTCTACTGAAACCATTTCTTCAAGAGAGTGGGAAATTTTGGAAGATCTACATGTATGATACACTTCGTCCTGTTGAAATAATTCTTAAAAGACTATGTTCAAAAGATGCATCTCTCTTGACGGCTGAAATTTCCATCAAATTTATTTTAAAGAAACTTGTAGAGAAGAACACTCCAACAGCACTGGAACTCAAAGACTGTCTCAGTAATTTCTATTCTTCAAGGAGACAAAGAGATATTGTGGGTTTAATTAAATATCTTCACATCCCTGAAGTTTTAAAAGTTCAAGAAGAGGAACTATTTTCTAATCCATCTAAACTAGTGCTCAAAAGAATTGCAGAAAGGATTTTTAAAAGGATTTTTCCTAAGAATGATGAAAATTTAGTTGGTTTCGAGGAAGAAAGCGAAGACCAAGACTTACAAGCATCTAACTACTCAGAGAATGTTACTAAAGACAAAAATGAAGTAGATGATCCATTGATGTGCGAATACATGAAAGAAATAGAGAAATTAGAAAAGGTACCATTGAGAAGCAATGCAACTAACTTTGATCCTATTAATGAATTTAAGAGTTTCGAAGTTTCTTCACAAAGAAGTGAAAATTTAGAGAAGCTGTACAACTAGTGTAGAATCAGAAAGAGCTTTTTCTGCTGCTGGCTTATTTCTGACCAAGCTAAGATCAAATCTCTCTGAACAATCATTAGATAGTCTTTGTTTCCTCAAAACTTACTTCCAAAACCAAAATAAGAAATAAATATGCAGAATTATTAATAAACCTTTTTTTTAAATTGTTATTTTTCCCTTTTCCCTTTTCCCTTTGGTTATCTGATATACTTAATCATTATAAATAGTCCTTCATTTTTCCTGCCTCTCCCTAGGAGCTGCTGTTCAGACTTTTTTCAATCGATGGTATTTTCCCTTTGGTGTCGGTGACAGAATTTAAAAAGTAACTTCAGTTTTTATTGTCGTTAATGTGGTGAGTACTACAGGTCCTGCAGGCTTGTGGGAGAGTTGGCACTTGGCAGGGTGACACCAAAACAATCATTATAAATTATTCTCTGCATAAAACCGGTATCAGTAAAATAATTGCTCAAATACCGGTATTAAAAATTGTCGGTATTATTTCATCCCTACTATGCATTAACCAGTGGTTGCAAACCAACACATACTCGCACAAGCGAATGTTTATATAATATAATATTTTATGTATATATAAATTATAATATACCTATGCATATATATAATATATTTACATTTCATTAAAAGTAACGGTAACGAGTAACGGTGCCGTTACTCGTTACTTTTTAAAAATGGTAACTGTAACGATAACGGCGTTACATTTAGGACTGTAGTAACGGTAACGGTAACGGCATTACATTTATAAAGTAACGAGCATAGCAATGAGTCTGTACTGCATTGTATACATCCCATCTGTGGTGGAATTATACAAAAACTGCTATGAATGAAAACTCTGTTGCTTATAATAATATTTTTCGTATGCTATGTAGGGAACCAAAATGGTGCAGTGCCAGTTTTATGTTTACTACGCGTAACCTACCTACCAGCCAAATGTTAATCCGGAAGAATATATAATTTCATTACTAGGGTCCAAAACAGCTCTAATGTGTTATTGTACAATGTCCTGTCTTCAGATACTGTGTATCTCTCACCTATATAGCAGTCTTGGTTCAGACAACTGCTGGTTTACAATACCTTATTTTTGTAATGTAGCAAAGATTATATAGCATATTAAATTGTGTTATAATAAGTGTTATAGCAAGTGGCTATGTTATTATCTCAGGTAATAACAATATACATAAAATTGTCAGATAACCTAGCATACTGGCATACTATTTGATTAATTAAGTGACTATGTTGGCCTTATTTTTATATCATTTTTGTATTAAGTTCAATGTATACGTAAGATTGTACTTGTATGTTAGGTTAAGTGGCTATGGATTGTGAATGATCCGCAATAAAGATGTTTGTGTTTGTTTGTTTGCTTAAATGAGGCCTGACTCTGGACTTGTAAAGGGGCAACATAATATTCTTCGATTTAAATTCGAAATTACGCGCTATGAAGCCTAACATCCTATTAGCTTTTGCGCAAGACTCCAGGCACTGGTTCCTAACTTTTAAATCCTTAGATACACGTACGCCTAAATCTACTTCCTCGTCAACGCTCGCTAACTGTCTATCATCCATCGTGTACGTGTAATTGTTGTTACGAAAACCTATATGCAAAACTTTACATTTGTCTACGTTAAATTGCGTCTGCCACTTATCTGTCCACTCCATAATCCTATTTACATCGTCTTTGAGCTTATTTCTGTTGTCCACGTTAACAACTTTACCGCCTATTTTAGTATAGTCCGCGAATTTTGACACGTTACTGGTCAAGCCTACATATATGTCGTTAATGTAGATTACGAATAGCAATGGGCCTAACACTGAACCCTGAGGGACACTGCTACCTACATCCAACACCCTGATTCTACCATTAACAACGACCCTCTGTTTCCAAGCACGAAGCCATTCCTCTAACCAGTTAGCTACCTGACTGCGTATACCGTGCGTTTTAACCTTTGCAATTAATCTTCTATGCGGAACTGTATCGAACGCGTTTTTAAAGTCTAAATAAATAACGTCAGCCGCTCTAAACAAATTAGTTAAACAAGATCTATGGCTTCGAAATCCATGTTGACTACTATTAATCAAATCGCGACTTTCTAAGTGATCGATGATACGATCCCTAACTATGGATTCCAAAAGTTTACCGACAATTGACGTTAAGCTAATAGGCCTATAATTGCTAGCTACTGTGCGGTCGCCTTTTTTTAAAAATGGGCGTAACGTTAGCTAATTTGAAGTCTTCAGGAATAATCCCCGCTTCCAGTGACTGATTAAAAATCTTCGTTAAGGGGCCTACGATAAAGTCCTTCAAATCCTTCAGATGTCTAGGATAAAGCGCGTCAGGGCCTGGAGCCTTGCTAACCTTTAGCTTATCGATATAATGCGCAATCTCACCTTCGTAAACAGTTATTTCATTCAAAATAGTATCTCTACTAAATGGAACGATATCGTCCACATCGGGGACATTATTTACGTCTTCTACGGTAAAAACTGTCGCAAAAAAGTTATTAAAAATACCCGCCATCGCCTGAGCGTCGGAAGCCAAAGCGTTGTTTGCGTCCAAGAGAGGGCCTATATTATTTTTTATTGGCTTACGATTATTCACGTAGTCAAAAAACTTTTTTGGATTATGTTTACTATCCGCAGCTATAAGTATCTCTAAATTACGATTAGCATTCCTAACTGATCTTTTAACCTGACGTCTAAGCTCGATATATCTATTAAAGTTACCTACCGTGCCATTGCGCTTATTAAGTCTATACGCTCTGTTACGCTCGTTTATGAACTCGCCTATTTCCCTAGTCCACCATTTGGGCCTACCATGATTTCTAACGCACTTGGGCCTACGAGGAATAAACTCGCTTTCAATATTCAAAAACTTTCTTTAAACACCTCCCAATCAAAATTTGCGTCATTACCCATAAATAAGTTATCCAAGTCCACTACTCTCATCCTGTCCGCAAAACTATCAAAATTGGCACTACGAAAATCACGCGCTTCTATTACGTTACTATCCTTAGTGTTTTCTATCAATAGCTTAAACCTAATAATTTGGTGATCACTACATCCCAAACTCTCACCTACCTCTAAACCTTCGACTATATTTTCGCCGTTCGTCATCACCACGTCTGAAATATTGTCATCGCGCGTTGGTTCGGTAACCATCTGTCGTAAAAAATTATCTTTCATGAACTCAATCAATCTCAAACCCTCTTCATTACCATTAAAAGTCTCGTAATTAATGGTAGGGCAGTTAAAGTCTCTGACAATTATACTATCCCGATTATTAATAAAGTTACCAAGAATGTGTAAAATCTAGTGTCGGTATCGAGGGGTTGAACGGGAGGTTTATAAACAACAACAAAATTGAAGCTAATACTACGCGCCCTAACTTCAACGCATATCGCATTAATTGCGATATGCAGGAACGTACCTTAAGTATTTGGCACCCGGGGCGGATCCTTCCTTTGGCACCCCCTATAAATAATTTTAAAATTTAAACACAGAAAAATATATTATGTTTGCAAATAGATTTTTAAACAGTACATACTGTCATAAGCAAATTGGAAATAAGAAAAATGCAGGACATTAAAAATTCAGTGAACAGGTAATACTGCATTTTATTTTATACAAAAAACACAGGAAATCCAGTCTCAACGCTCAGCTTATTCTTCAATGTAAATAGAGAGGATTCATAAAAATTCACCTTCTTTGCATATTCATGTCCAATTGAAAGTAAAGCCAGATTTGTCAATCTTGTCTGACTCATGATCGAGCGAAAGAAATTTTTTATCAATTTCAATATGGAAAAACTTCTTTCACATGAAGCAATAGACACACAGACAGTCAAAAAGAATCTCAAACACAGTGACAAGCTTGGCAAAGATTCACAAAAATCCCATTTCACAATAAACTCCAGAAACTGCAATGCTGTCCATTTCTTTACCTCTTCAACGCTGATTTTGGCAGCTTCCAAATGCCTCCGAAGTCGTCCAATTTCCACACTGATATCTTCATCAGAGAATTCATCGAAAATCTGAGTGAAATTTGGGATATACTTCCGAAGTTCTTCTTCTGTTGCAACAACCAAAGTGTTTGGCTGAATAACAGCGAAGATTGACAGAATTTGATCCATTGCCTTAGAACGAATCTCCAATTCTTAATGAAAGCGATCAAGACATTCAAACATAGCCCTTTTTATTTCCTCTGGCAATGTGAAACCAGCATCCTTTGCCATCTCTCCTGACATCCTTTTTCGGAGCTTTACTTTCCCTCTTCTCTCCATAGAAATGTCCATTTCCTCACACTTTGTAGTTGCATAATGAATGGCCCTCTCCACAATTTCATTGCGCTGATCTTCAAGAAACAGTTTTAGAGCTTGGAGCTTCACAATGCACTTTTCAAGGCTGATTCCAACTGTTTGCAAATACTTCTGTGAGAGATTAATTTCTTCCAGAACTTCACACCAAAAAGAAAGGTAACTCAAAAAAGAGAAATCACATACAGCAGACAGCAAAATCTGAGCTGATCCTCTTGTGTCCACATTTCCTTTGGGCTCGCACAGTACTTCAAGGGTTGAGGTCAGCTTTTCAAAATTTGCCTTCACTGGTTTCACAGCGTCATAATGATCACTCCATCTTGTCTGGGAAAGTCTTTTGACTGTCATGCCTACATTCTCCATCAGCACTCCCCATCGATGAGTTGAGACTGAAAAGAAGGAATAGCCTCTCCAAGGTTCCAAAAAAAGTTACACATGAAGAAACGCTTTCAAATGAGTGCACTCCGCAAAGGTTCAGAGAATGATTTGCACAATGCAAACAAAGCCTTGGGATTAATCTCTCTGATCTTTGACTGAACACCACCATGAATCCCAACCATAGTTGCAGCGTTGTCATATCCTTGACCACGGCACAGGTTTATGTCCAGTCCATCTCTCTCCAGATGTCTCAGGATTAACAGTATATCCAGTAAATAAAGAAGTAAAAAAAATATATTACAACAGAAAAGTTTCAAACAAGTGGTTCTCAAACTTTTTCCAACCAGATACCCATTGAGTTATCAGATTATCAACCCAGACAAGCAGAGACAATTAATTATCATTATCATCATCATTATTAATTATCATTAATTATCATTTATAAACACTTAAACATCACTATGATACCACATTGTAAAAAATTACTGGACACTGGTATAAGTACTATGATATAGTTATAAACACCAGCACTTTGTGCTTTATCATAATTACACTAGGGAACAACATTTTTGTTTCTTGAAAACTATTTGATGTTTCTTGTAGAACTTTTGATGCTGATTCCAAATATAGTTTCAGAATTTTTCTATCACCCATAGTTTTCGAGAAAATAATATTTCCATTTACTCAGAGTTTTCCCAAAATATTAGTTAAAATTAAGTGTACTAATTTAATTTTACTTTCTTTTTTTTCCAGGTTAACTATTTTTAATAGTATTTTTTGCATTAAAAAAATATAGCTATTTAAACAAACAGATTTTTAATAAAAAGAAAGAAATTTTTTTCAAGTTTTGCTCAAATTTTAAAATTTTTCATAGTAGAAAAAATTGGTTTTTCATTCCAAAATGTTTTCCGTGATTTCAATAATTTTCCGCCAGCATGAATCGAAACTGTATTAATCCCAGAGATACATTTTGCTACGTATGTGGAGAACTGACCATAATGGCACAGAGGAAGACGATGACCCCACTCGTGAAGAAGGCTTACGAACTTTATTTTTTGGATGTAAGGTAGGCGACCAAGACAAATTCTGGGCACCTCATATCTCATGCATTTCCTGTGCCGTCACTCTTAGGGGTTGGATTAAAGGTACCCGCAAATCTATGCCATTTGCCATACCAATGATTTGGAGAGCGCCCAAGGATCACCTAACGGATTGCTATTTTTGTATGACTAACGTTTCAGGATTCTCTGCCAAAAATAAACATAAAATTCAATACCCAAATCTTGCATCTGCCATGAGACCAGTACTACATGACGATGATAACCCAATTCCAACTCCCCCAAGGTCATGGACACTGGATGAAGAGTCTGAAGTTGAACCAATGGAAATTGATGACACTAAAGATACAGACTTTCAGCAACCTGAATCAAATAAACCACGTATGATAACCAGAGCTGGGCACTTCCGCAAACACTTCCGCAAACCGCAAATTCCGCAATTGCGGAAGTATGTTTTTCGTTTGCGGATTTGCGTTTGCGGCAAAGTCATCGCAAATTAGTGAATTTGCGTTGTGGAACTAAGACCGCAAACGCAAATCTTTCCGCAAATTTCCCACGTGGCCACAGTACAGTCTTCTCTAACGTGTCTAAGTCTCAAAATTTATGAAATTCAAATGATTAAATTTATTATTTAATTTATTTACTATTTACTTGCAGGAGGTGTTTTTGTTCAATATAATATATCAATATATGTAGTATTTTTATTTCTTCTACAATAGTGATTTATTGTAATAAATTATTTAGCCTTGTTTTTAATAAAAACAAGGCTAAAACATTAAACATTAAAAAGATATAAAAACTTTTTATACCTCTTTAATGTTTTGGATACTTTTTATAGTTAAAATTGCGATTGCGGAATTTGCGGTTTGCGGAAGTGTTTGCGGAAGTGCCCAGCACTGTAAAAATTGGAAATATGGTTTGCGTTTGCGGATTTGCGTTTGCGGCACCAAAAATGGCAAGCAGTTTGCGGATTTGCGGTTGCGGAAGGTAAGGTTTGAGTTTGCGGATTTGCGATTGCGGAAGTGATTTTGAGTTTGCGGTGCCCAGCTCTGATGATAACGCAGGTTATGCTGAATGATCTCGTGAGAGATTTGGACCTTCCGAAAAAGAAAGCGGAATTATTGGGCTCCAGGTTACGTGAATGGAACTTGCTGGCAAAAGATACAAGCATATCGGCGTTCCGCACTCGCCAAAAAGATCTGATGCAGTATTTCTCCTCGTCAGGTGGTTTATGCTACTGTAATAATGTAAATGGACTGCTGTTAGCTCTCGGTCATGAGAACAAATCTGAAGATTGGCGTTTATTTATTGACTCTTCGAAGCTAAGCCTCAAGGTTGTACTACTTCACAATGGAAATAAATACCCTTCCATTCCTGTAGGGCACGCTGTCCACATGAAGGAATCTTACGAAAATATGAAACTCATCCTTCAGCAGATTAATTATGACCAGTTTCATTGGTATATATGTGGGGATTTAAAAGTCGTCGCGCTTCTTCTGGGAATGCAGCTCGGTTATACGAAGTTCTGCTGCTTCCTTTGTGAATGGGACAGCAGAGCCAGAGATTCGCATTATTTTGTAAAGGATTGGCCACTTCGTCAAAAATGTATCCCAGGACTGAAGAATGTGTCTCATGAACCCTTAGTTGACCCCAAGAAAATATACTTACATGAAAAATTTTGTCAAAGCAATGAACAAGGAAGATGAGGCATTCAAATATTTGAAGAAAAAGTTTTCACGACTTAGCGATGCAAAGATAAAAGAAGGGATCTTTGTTGGTCCCCAAATCAGAGAGCTCATGAAAGATCAAAAGTTTGATGATGCCTTGAGAGGAAAAGAAAAAGTGGCATGGGAGGCCATGAAGAATGTTGTCACAAATTTTCTAGGGAACATCAAAGCCTCTAACTATGAAAAAATAGTGCAGGACATGATTGAAGCATATAGGTTATTGGGATGTAATATGTCACTAAAAATCCATTTCTTGCACTCCCATTTAGATTTCTTCCTGAAAACCTCGGCGACGTAAGCGATGAGCATGGAGAAAGGTTCCACCAAGATATAGCTACTATGGAGAAACGCTACCAAGGGAGGTGGGATCCGGCAATGTTAGCTGATTACTGCTGGACATTGATGCGAGAAGCTCCTAATGAAAACTACAAGAGAAAATCAGTGACAAAGAAGTTTTAAGAAGAATATTTTAAATGCCAATCTGCCACTAATATAATTTTTATGAAGTATTTTTACTAACTTCTATACACTTTTTTAATAAATATTAAAATACAAATTTCTCAGTAACCTTGGGTGATAGAGAAATTCTACGGCTATATTCGGAATCAGTGGAAAAGATCCTATAAGACCGACCTGTTCACGTCCAAGAAACAAAAAAAAAGTTAAAATTTGTTCCCCAGTATTATTTAATGAAACATACCTCATGTATGTGGAGTCACAGTGTCAAGTGAACAAGACTTGGAATGTCAGTTGCAGCCAGCTGGCTATGCTCAACAAACTGATGACTAAAACGTCAACAAACGTTCGCCTTTCGATGTAATTTTTATCAAATATTTAATTTTTCGTTTGTAAATTTTGTATTGCCAATAAAAATAAAAATTTATTTTATAGTGGAAATTAACATTAAGCTGTTGTAATAGTGTGAACATTTTAAAAAAAATTTTCTTACTTTGGCGAATTTTTCATTTGGTTTGAAAACTTGTACTGGTATTTCAACTCTCCCGATGGCACCTCCCCTCCTGGCTGAAAACCGAGGCGGACCGCCCCCCTCGCACCCCTCTTAGTACGCTACTGGTGATATGTAATGGATCGCTCGAGAGAGGGTATTACTTAAACACTCCTGGATGCAGAAATCGTCTCGATGTTCGAATTCCCACAATCTAAGAGTACTGTTGGGCTCGTGATTTTCTTTTTCCCAGTTATCAAAGTTCAAAGAGTAGAAAATAAACATAACGGCTTAAACGATTTTTAATTTGAATTTAGGCAAGATATAATTAATCAGTTATAGTGAATCAAATGTTTCTTTTACACAGAACAGAGAGTTAATAATAAAAGTTTTATAAATATAATAATAGTTACTTCTTAATTGTAAGTCACCAACTTTGTATGAGTCAATTGCTAAGCTACTGTTTGTTTACCTTACAGTCAGACTCCAATTGAAAACCCATTAATCTTCCAATTCCAAAAGCAATTCCCTAACGAGCTGACTTTTGATCGTTAGCCCGGAGACCCATCTCATCGGAATCTGCCTTAAGGGCGCTGATCCCCTTCTCATATAGTCAAAGGAACGGAATCTGGCTACGCCACCACGCAAGTGGTTGACGTCGCCTGAGAACGTTGGAGAACCCAGCGTCTCACAATCCATTGTGTTTCCCAGATGAAATCAAAGAAACCCTCTGCGTCACTGGCGTGTGAATTCCGTTCGGAAGGAAATGAGTCATACACTAGCATGGGAATTATTGAATGAATGAAATTGTTAGAAAATCTAGAAGAGGAAGAGGCATTGTTGTCCCAAGGCGATATGATGACTAAGCTGATTGATGCAGCATTGCTTGTATATTTGTATATATTAAGTAAAGGTGTGTATATATCCATCTCATAATTGTAGGTTAGTGAAAAATTCACTAAATTTAGAGCTAGCATTTTTGGGCTCTTGTGGCATCATTGTTTGGGCACTCTTGTGGCATC
Source organism: Bathynomus jamesi (assembly GCA_023014485.1). Classification (NCBI taxonomy): domain Eukaryota; kingdom Metazoa; phylum Arthropoda; class Malacostraca; order Isopoda; family Cirolanidae; genus Bathynomus; species Bathynomus jamesi. Next base: position 340,956 of record JAJOZX010003690.1, read on the forward strand.
ATTGTTTGGGCACTCTTGTGGCATCATTTTTTTGGGGCACTGCGCGTCCTTTCTACTCGTTTGTTGAATGCGGCACTTACAGGGCGTGGTCTTATTGAGAGCTCTCTTGCAATTCAGTTTGGTTGTTTAGATACAAGATTGTTGCATCGTGCAATGGTGCAGGTTGTGTTGTTGTTGCAAGGTTTAGAAAGAAGACCATAAATAGTGCCTCTCTTGTTTTTTATCTTAATTTTATGCAACTGAGGCCTAAGGTACGCCCACATCGAGTCAGCAACCCTGAGGTAGGACCTAATAGGACCTCCAAGTCCGTAAGATTTTAGTCTAGCTTAACTTGGGCTGTAGGTTGAACTCAGTGATGGGCAGCGCAAACGAAAATTCACTTGCGCAAGCGTAAATGCGCAAACCCAAACCCATACCTTGCGCAAGCGCAAATGCGCAAACTTCTCGAAACTTGCGCTTGCGCAAACGCAAACTATTTATATATACAGGGTTTAAAAAAAAAAAAATAGGTGCGTTTTTTTTTTGGGACACCCTGTATAAAATTAAATTTATAGTAAATAAAATCAAATCAAAAGACTTTATTAACACACACACGATCCATAGATATATCAATAAAGAATAGATACAAAATTACAATGTTAAATAAATAATAATAATAAAAACAGAAATTACAATATTACAAAAAAAAACACTTCAAAGCTCTTCAGCACTTGACACTTCAAAGCTCCTCAGAGTCCTCCTCCGACTCCATCGTGAGCAGGTCCATGTTGCCCTTCAGGAACACAAACCTCTCAAAGGTCAGGCTGGACCTCTTGGGCTTCATGATGTCAGACCCCTGGGAGAACACCCTCTCCACAGCTGCAGAGCTGGGGATGGCCGTGTTGTACTTCAGAAAGACCTCAACCCAGGCGGCGCGGTACAGGGCGGGGAACATCCCCTGCTCCAGCTCCTTGCTGGTCTTCTCCTTTTCAGAGCACCAAGCATGTAGCTCCTTCCCCACCTTGGTGGAGAGGCGGTTGCGGGTGGCGCTCTCCATTGGGGTCCTCAACTCCTAGAAACAACACAAAAATTACTAATTTACTTAAAAGTTGAATTACTTTCTAAGTTTCTAAGATAAGTGAAAAATATTTTAATTAATATTTATTTTATATTTCATATTTCTCTCATGTGGACAATCCAAACCTACAGAGTTATACAATAAAAATTTTTAAAATAATAATTATTTGAAATTAAATATTTAATAATTTATAATCTACATATTCTAAATCTATCACCTTGAAAAAGTTCATCCTCCTCATCCTCCTCTTCACCATTGCTGCCTGTGGTCTCTAGGGGCGGCCTGCTCCTTGACCTCATCCAGCAGCTAGACCTCACCATATCAAACTTGTTAGGGTTGACGTGGCGGACCACAAGTAACTTGAAGTGGGGGTGGATCGCGGTAGCCATCAGCAGGTCCATCTCATTGAAGAGGGCGGAGAACCTGGCCTTGAAACCCTTAGGTTTCTTCTCTTCACTGAGAGGGTTCTCCAGGAGGTAGTCCACCAGCGGCTGGCGTACTTGAAGTTTTTGCTCCTCGTGGCCTCCAGCTTGTTCCTAATTTAATAGAATTATTTGTGGACAGGACAACTAAACCAATAAACTTACCAGAGTTTAATTAATGAATAATGAAATCTATTATTTTGTTATAAATTAAACAACAACGTTTTTAGTATTAAAAATAAGTCAAGGTTGTCACCTGAGGACATAGAGGATAGGAAGCAGGACCCCCATGTAGGCCTCCTTCTCAGACTGCAGTTTGTCCAGGCTGGTCACCACGGGCTTCATGGAAGTGAGGTACTCTGTCATGACATCCTTGTCCGTCTGGTTGAAGCTGGCCATGTTGTTGTCCATGCAGATAATGTTGATCTGGGCCATCTTGGTGTTGAGCACCTCGTTCAGGACCTCCATGGAGTCATAGAGGGAGTTCCATCGGGTGATGTTGGGGGTCTTCAGCTTCCTGCCCACCTCCCTCTTAATGGTGGCCGCGAGGCCCGCGATGGTTGGCTTTCTGTTCTGTTTGTTCCACAGAGCTTGGGCCTTGGCTTTCACCTACCCTCTTGAGGTTGGAGGGCTCTATCCAGTGGGCAGTCATGCTGTAAGAGTCCGGTTTTATTATGGACCTTTACAAGTTTACGTAGATAGTTAACTAAATGCCAGGGTCACCAGCGCCCAAGTACTAGATTGGCATCCGGCACTGCGGCGCAAAATTATTTGATGAAAGGGAAGGACTGATTATTAAATCAATACGAATTTTTATATTTTATTGACAACAATTAATAAGTATATGCAAAAGGGGATTTTTACCCGTAACAACTTTGATGGACATATAATGGTGAGATTAAATAATGGCCCGTTTGGCTAATATATAACAGTCTGCAATAATACTGATTATAATAATGATATGCAAAATACAAATGATACAAATAATAATAATTATACTAATAATAAACTAATAATTAGTAATAATAGTGCAACCTAATAATAATAATAATAATAGTGCAACCTAATAATAATAATCACTAATTATTAATAATATAGTAATAAATAGTAATAATATAGTAATAATAGTAATAATAATAGCCACAATGACAACCTTGTCTGCAAAGAGATAGACAAGAATACTGTAAGTGATATTTCAGAGAAAAAGAATAATAAAAATGGCAATAATTAATAATTAAAATACATATAGGTTATATAGGCCCCAGTAACCTGTGGATGATAAATTACAGTTAATTGGTTATGGGATTGTGTTAAGTTGAATGGGAAAACTAAAGGAAATATGTAGGCTACAAATGATTAGTAGGCCATCTGCTAAGAAAATAACATGAAAAAATAGGCTTATAAAGTAAAATATACTAAGAAAATTAATGGGCAGGCCTTTGCCTCTTCAACATATCCAGCTGAGGTTAATCTAAAACAAAGACTATGGTAGGCCTCAGTTAGGCTAGTTACAATTTGGCTTTTGCCTAGACCTAACTTAGCCTAAGGTAATTATTATATGAACCTTACATTACTATTTGTAGTACAAATCTTAGTACTAATTGCAAACAGTATAAGGCTTGTTAGTATCTACAGTATGCGGTATTGCATACAGATATGAAATAGTAAAGAATATAAACAAATACAAAACATACCACAAAGGAACTTTGCTTGCTGGCTCGATGCTTTCGAATACAATGTTTAAACGGCGTCCTTTGTGTTGTCGTTGCACACAAGTTTATTTTTACTTAATAATTTTACCAACCAGCCAAAATAATCCTTAAAAGCCCATTCATGTCTAGTCACACCACTCTGAATTCTTAAGAATTAAATTTGATCACTAGACATTTAACTTGTATTTATTTATTTAGATTAAATAATTCACTCATGCCAATTTGTGGCAGTTTTCACTAATAAAGAATAATCTTGTGGTGCAAGGCACTACAATGCCCAGGAAGGAGCGGTTGTGGGCTGTCCAGCAGTCAGCGTGGTGGCCACATAGTTGACCTCGTCCAGGATGGAGGTGAGCTCTGTCTTCCTGCCTCGGTCTTCTTCTTGAGGTTCCTCATGTAGGTCCAACTGGAGGGGAGCTTGAAGCTGGGGTTCAGGTACTTGAGGAACCTGGTGAAAGATGGGGACTCCGTGGTTTGGCGGGCAACATCTCTTCAACCATGAACCTGTGGAGAAGTTGAAAATTAAATTCATTTTGAACATTTCAATAAATGTATTTTAAAACATAAGTTACAAAAAAGATTAGGTATGATTGTAAGGAAAGTCTTTATCTTATCTTTACAATGAATTTTTATTTTTATATCTGTAATGAGTCTTTACTAATTATGTTTTCTGTGTAACAAGTCTTTACTAATTATTGTTTTCTGTGTTTCAGATCTATGCTATGTTTATGTTGAATAAAGCCTCAAATTGGCCTTTACTTTATCTTTAGCCCGCTAACAACGCGGCACCACAATTTATTCAACATTTCAATCAGCCATTCAGTCGACCTTTCAGATACAGCAAGAAATATTCATCCAGTAATCTTACTATATCATGGAGAAGGTGATTCGCCCGGATAAATTTATTACTTCTCCGAATTCTCCCCAAGCTGGGAAAACTATGGAAATTATGGTCGCGCGGATTCAAATATTTCTTGAGTACTATCGCCGAACACAACCCCAATAAATTGGAGGTTCTATTCATACATATCGGCCCCGATGTCGCTGATATCATTCAAGACTGCTCTACTTATGAGAATGCCATGGCAGCCTTAGAGGCCACCTACGTCAAGAAGCCAAACGAGGTATGCGCTCGCCACCTGTTGTCCACCCGTCACCAAAAGCCCGAGGAAACCCTCGATGAGTACTTGCAAATTCTTCAAACAACTAGCCAATGACTGCAACTTCAAATCGGTTTCCGACGACGAAAAACAGGAGTTCATCTGTGAGAGACGCTTTCGTCCGAGGAATTAGAGATAACGCCATCCGCACCCGCTTACTCGAAAATGACACACTCTCACTGGAAAAGGCTATCGTCCAGGCTCGAACATTAGATCAGGCCCAGAAAAACTCAGAATCGTACCTCACTCATTACGGTGCTGTTGCAGCCACTGGCTCTCGCCACGAACCGTCGCCGACTACTGACTCTGCCCGGCCTGCCTGCGTCCAAGGAGACGATCTCCCAAACTCTTCAGCCGCTACGAATTTCGACAACAAAGCCGCTCTGTGCTTCTTCTGCGGGTCTCGACGCCACCCACGAAGCAGGTGTCCGGCAAAGGATTCTATCTGTGCGAAATGTGAAAAGACCGGCCACTGGGCCAAAGTCTGCCGCTCAAGTACTTCCTCGGCACGTCAAAAACAGGATAAAACCACAGCGTCTCATTCAGCCGCAGCATTAGCGACCATTAGTACCACTCTATCGTGTAGCTCCTCCATGCCTACCAACTCAACAGTCGATATCCTCGTCAACGGCCGTTCGTGTCTCGCCTTGTTGGATACTGGCAGCTCGGACAACTTCATTCGTGAGGATCTAGCCAAACACTTAGAGCTGCCCATTCTTCCGCACTCGGGCGTCGTATCAATGGCTTCGCCTAATCTATCCGCAGCCATCTCAGGTCGATGTACAGTGAAGGTTACGATGGGAGACCGCGACTACGAAAAGCTCGAACTATCCGTCTTGTCGGATCTGTGCGCTGACATAATACTCGGTACCCCATTCTTAATCAGACACAAGGAATTGAACATCAATTTCGGAGGTCCGGAGCCAGCACTCCATATATGCGGCCTTACTCGATCAAGAATTTCAGCCCCACCACTATTCGGCAACTTAACTGCCGATTGTCGTCCCATCGCCACGAAGTCCAGACGATTTTGCTCTGAGGACAAAATTTTCATTGGGAAAGAAATCGAAAAGCTACTCAGGGATGAGATAATTGAACCCAGTAACTCACCCTGGCGTGCTCAAGTAGTCATCACATCTACCGAAACAAAAAAAAAACGCATGGTAATCGATTTCTCTCAAACCGTCAACCGATTTACCATGCTAGATGCATATCCTCTTCCGCGAATCGATGATATAGCCAACAAAGTCTCACAACACAAATACTACAGCGTAATTGATCTGTCAAGCGCATACTACCAGGTAGAAATCGATCCGTCTGAACGACCTTTCACAGCATTCGAGGCTGACGGAAATCTATACCAATTCAGAAGGATCCCTATGGGAGTAACTAACGGAGCCGCGGCCTTCCAGCGCGTCATGAACGAATTCATATCCTCGAACAACTTATCATCAACATACGCCTACCTCGACGATCTCACCATCTGCGGAACCACTTGGGAAGAGCACGATGAGAACCTTCGACATTTCTGGGAAGCCGCTAAACGAGTAAATCTGAGTCTAAACAAGGAAAAATGCAAGCTTTCGATGACATCAGTGCACCTGCTCGGATATTCTATCTCTCATGGCGTATTGCGGCCCGATCCCGAACGCCTCCGGCCACTACAAGAACTTCAAACTCCTCGCAACAAGTCGTCTCTACAACGCGTAATCGGACTATTCGCATACTATGCTAAATGGATTCAGAACTATTCCCTCAAGATCAAACCTCTGCTCAACGTTTCATCATTCCCATTAACTCGCGAGGAAGTATCAACGATCCAAACACTCAAAGATGATATCTCGAAAGCTGTCGTCGGTTCAATCGATGAAGAACTGCCGTTCACTGTGGAGACGGACGCTTCCTCTTCAGCAATCGGAGCCACCCTCACCCAGAACGGCCGCCCGGTGGCGTTCTTTTCTCGCGCTCTGAATAACACAGAACGTCGCCATCACATCGTTGAAAAGGAGGCATACGCTGTAATCGAATCCATTCGCAAGTGGAAGCACTTCTTAGCTTATCGACACTTTACTGTCGTCACCGACCAGCGGAGCGTATCTTTCATGTTCGATGGAAAAGCTACTGGTCGTATTAAGAACGATAAGATTCTCCGTTGGCGTGTAGAACTAGCCGGCTACTCATTCACAATAAAATACAGACCGGGCCCCGAGAACCGAGCCGCAGACGCATTGTCGCGATCCTTTTGCGCTGCTACTCCAAGAATATCCCTCGCCCAGCTGCATGTTAATCTGATACACCCAGGAGTCCGCCGAATGACTCATTTTGTGAGAGCTAGGAACCTACCATTCTCAGTGGATGACATCAAACGAGTTACGTCGGAATGCCAAACATGCGCTAAATGTAAGCCACAGTACTATAAACCAGAAGTTAGTCACTTAATACGGGCCATGTCCCCGTTTGACCGACTTAACATCGACTTTAAAGGCCCGCTTCCGAGCGCAACTTCGCGACCTTACATCCTAACAGTAATCGACGAGTATTCACGCTTTCCTTTTGCCTTCCCGTGCCGTGATACGAACACGTCAACCGTTATCGCCCGTCTCACCGAGTTATTTTCTACCTTCGGAACTCCCTCTTACATCCACACAGATCGAGGGACATCGTTTATGTCTTCGGAACTAAAACTGTTCCTAACTAAACATGGTATCGCGACTAGTCGCACAACGCCGTATCACCCCCAAGGAAACGGGCAATGCGAACGTTACAATGGAATCATCATGAACACCATCAAACTAGCCATAGAAGATCGCGGGTTGCCGATGTCGCAATGGGAGTCCGTCCTACCAGACGCGCTGCACTCGATTAGATCGCTGCTGTGTACGGCCACGAACGAAACTCCTCACGAGCGTCTATTCACGCACCCGCGGCGTACTTCTACCGGTTCTGCACTACCGACGTGGCTGTCTTCTCCGGGAACTGTACTCCTTCGCCAATTCATTCGCCGATCCAAGAACGACCCCCTCGTCGAGGAAGTTGAGTTAATTGAGGCAAACCCCAACTACGCGTTTATACGGCATCCGAATGGGAGAGAAGATACCGTATCCATCAGGGACCTGGCACCGGCGGGACGTAGCAATACGGATGACACGAATCACTATGAACCCCCGTACCCAGTCCGCCAATCAATTCCACCCCGCTAACGGACGACTCAGAACCCGCTGAGATCCGCCGACACACGGTCCCAACAGCTCCCGTCGAAGCGACTCCAGTCGAAGTCGAGAGAGGCCCACCTGTGTCAGTAACCTCCGAGACGAGTCCCCCTCTGAGAAGAAGCACTCGAATCAGATACCCAGCTCAACGCCTAAACTTGTAGACTCTTCTTTCTTCCAAAATATCTTGAACTTGTCGTTTTGTTTCTTACCGTGCAATGTATCACGTATTATAAAAGAAGAGAGGAATGTAATGAGTCTTTACTAATTATTGTTTTCTGTGTAACAAGTCTTTACTAATTATTGTTTTCTGTGATCACGTATTATAAAAGAAGAGAGGAATGTAATGAGTCTTTACTAATTATTGTTTTCTGTGTAACAAGTCTTTACTAATTATTGTTTTCTGTGTTTCAGATCTATGCTATGTTTATGTTGAATAAAGCCTCAAATTGGCCTTTACTTTATCTTTAGCCCGCTAACAAACGCGGCACCACAATATCATATAAATATTTGATATATTTAATAAATTATTTAAATTATTCTATTATTAGTGTATAAAATTAAGATTTATAATTATTATTTATTTACCTGTGCAAAAGGTCCTGGGCCTTGCTATTGTTGAAGGCGGCAGATCCAGCAAAGGAGGACTCTATGCTGGCCTGGCGCATTCTCTTGGAGCCAGAGTCCTTGGTGTCGCCAGAGAGGGACCGGCCGCGCTTGGACCCACCAGTGATGGCAGCGAGGAGGTCTTTGCTCTGGTTGGGGTGAACCTTGAAAAAAAAATTATAAATTATATTGTAATGACAGTGATATACAACAGAAGTGTTTGAATTGAGACAAAGTATTATTTATTATTTAATATTTAAGTTTTTTTAAATTTTAAATTTATAAATAAACAAACTCACATGCTGGTAGTGGCTCTTGAGGGTGTACATGCTGATGGTGTTGAAGCTGACCTTGGCCTTGCACCTCTTACAGATGATGCTGCCCCTGTAGACCACCCTGCCCCTCTCAACCACCCTCTTCTTGCTGGTCAAAGGTCCAAAGAAGGTGTCCAGGTGGGGCCAGGGGTTGTTGAGGTCCTCTTCCTCCTGGTCAGGCTCTGAGCCATGGCTGGTCACCCTGCCGGCCGGGCTGGGGGCAGAGGTGGGGCTGGACAGAGACTGGTGTCTGAGGCTGTCCATGGTTCACTAGTTATAGACAGTAATGACTTATGAAGTTTCTAGAAGTTACTAGAGTAGTTAGTAGTTTGAACTCTGACATAAAATTAAAATCAACTAATCAAACAAACGTGTTTCACTAGCGACGCCACCTGTCTGACAGTCACGTGTTTATGAGCTAAATCCACTATTTTTAATATTGTTTTTTTTACACGTTTGCGCACAAGTTTGCGTAAGTACTTGCGCAAACGCAAATGCGCAAGTTTGCGCAAGAATTGACGCAAACGCAAATGCGCAACCGAAATTACACTTGCGCAATTGCGCAATTTGCGCAAGTGCCCAGCACTGGTTGAACTGGCCCTTCAGAGCTTGGCCGTTCACGGTTCAGCTGGGATTCTGAACCCAATAAAATAAAAAATAACAGAAATTACATAAAAATAATTGTTATCAGGGCGCGGCTTTACTTCGATGATAAATTAAATTATAACATGTATAACATATGAAAATATATGATACAGTTTTGCCACTTTTTGTCAGGGGTAAATCCACAAAAAAAATTTAAAATTTCACAAAGTGGCAACATTGATGAGTTATAAAGGATGGCGGCGCTGCCAGGCGTATGTAATTTGTGCTCAACGCTCATCTACGCGGCCAAATCAACACATGTGACACGTCATCCCATGACGGGCCAAACTGACCTTAGCCTTACTGGTAGTCTGGTACTAATACTATTGGCTAATATAATGTTATAATTCCTGAAAATTTGACTCCACATCAGGGAATTTTCACATTTGACCGTTTTATTTCATTTTATTTTATTTATTTATTTTTCCATTTTCCCTTTGTATTTGGAAGATCCCAAACACATGATGTGGCGACCCGGGCAACTGCCCGAGTTGCCGGTACCTTGAGCCGGCCCTGGTCATACCTACGTAGGTTTCTTTTTGGGGCCATTTTCTGTTGAAACTACTGGGGTTCAGGGTATTTACTTTGGCCTGGTGGGGTTCTCCGCGTTGATCCCTTTGGTGAAGTTTCTTCTCTTATGGGATTGAGAAAAGTTGCACCATTGATGCCCTCACCCACCCTGGTGCGTAAGTGGGTTGAGGGGACTTTTTTATTCTGGGCGACGTCCTGCCAGTATGAATTTTCCTTAGTAGACATTTCATATTAGTTGAAGTTTTTGCTAGGGTTGGCGCCTCTCAGAGTGGTCACTTCCTCATGGCTGTGCACAGCCAAACCCTGTGTTAGCGGGACCTGAGTGTGCGAGGAACACGGCTCAAAGGCTCTTGATACCCACCTCATTTTGGTTTATACTCTTTATTGTACTTTTTAGAGCTGGAAATGGGGCTTCCACCCAAAGCCAAAACACTTCAACTATGTCTGAACTTGCCCTAGGTTCGTTTAAGGAGGATGACCGTTCCTTTTAATGCCTCTGTTTGGATTTCTATGGCCTGGGGCTGTCCTGGGATTGAATTCAGGTATGTTGATAGGTTATTCTTCATCATACCTGTTGCCCCAACTATGATGGGCAGAATGGCAGCTTCTTTCAATCTCCAGTTTCTCTTTGTCAGTGATGAGCGCCTGATATTTGGTAATTTTCTCCCTTTCCGCTCTATTAAGGCTGTAGTTGTTTGAGACACTGACCTTGTCATGTAGTTGATTATCTCTCAAGTTATAGTTTCTCTTTATTTTCCCTATCTGTTTTTTGAGTTTTCCTTGTTGTGTGGGTGTTTGGAAATATTGTTTTAATTGGTTCAGTTCTCGCCTGGCTTGTGCAAATTGTTTAGTTAATTTAATTTTCCAGGGAGGAAGTTCTGATTTACACTTATGGTTTTGACTGGGGGGGGGGGGGGCTTTGGTCTAAAGTTTGGGACAAGTTTCTGTTACATGTATAGGCCAGCAGCGTAATTTACTTGATTAAGTTCAGTAAGGTCTGTGTTGACTGGGACTAGTTTATTAATTGCTACATTTACTTTGCATAATAGTTGTTTAAACTGTTTATTTTTACTAAGTTTGATCAGTTGGGGCCGGCTTTCCATATTTATAGTTTTAATCTGATATGAATTTTTATATTATAGAAGTAATTCGAAGGAGTAAGGTGACATAATCATGACAAAGTGGGATAATGAATTTGGGAATAAAAATGCTATTGAGATGTGGTCTAGATTCAAAGAAATTTTAGAGGATGTACAATGTAGGTGGGTGTTGTGTTCTATGTTGTGCTACAGCGGTACAGTCTGACATAATGTGTTCAGGGTTTTTTTGGTGAACCTTTGTGGTAATCGGACATACCTAGAATAGCTTGTAAACAAAAGTTCTAACAGACTTTCAAACCAGGTTTACCAGATGTTGCTAATTTTATTATTTTGTGCTAATTTTGAAGAGTAGTTGCTCTAAGAAATTAGCATTTTTAATTATGCTACAGAAAGTGCTATTTTTCATATTCTTGCTAGAAAATGCTAATTTTATACAATTCTTATTTAGTTTATATGTCATTAGATTTATGCAATAATAAGTTAATGGCATGAATTAAAATCATATTTCAATTCTATAAACATAAAAAATTATAATAAAAGGTTAATTATTGAAATGATTATATATATATATATATATATATATATATATATATATATATAATCATGCGGGTTGCTTCTACAGAGGTTCAATTTAATATTTAGGAGAAATCCAATGACAAGGAGAAATGTAAATGCCATGAAAAGTCTTCTTTAATGCGCAACGTTTCGAGCAATACGCTCATCTTCAGGCTGTTTAATAACAATGTGAAATTAAAATCAATATTGAATGAAAAACAAAACAGAAAATTTCTATAACCTATTCGTAAAGACAAATTTTAAAAGACTGAGAAAAGAGGGTTAAATTCTAAGTTATACAGATTTACATATAAAAATTAAGAAGTTATTTTTAAATACATGTAGTAAATGTGAAATTAATACACTGGAAAAATTACCAATAGTACACTGGAACAATGGAACTATCTACCTTTCACTGCAGTATCCGAGGCTGACTAATTTGAGCAGAGACAAAGAACGGGAAACACGAAGGATGGCGAGGGCGATTGGGGAAGGAGGGATTATAAGGAATTGGGGAAGGAGGAGAGATCATAGCAAATTGAGAGGGACGGCCGATGAGTCAACATTCAGACTAGGGGACAATGCTTTAATGAAAAGGGATTCTAAAATTCTTAGTGAGTTGGGACAAGTATTACAACCAAGAATTTTAAAATTGTCTAAAGTGACATCAATTTTACATTTAATGCTGTGTTCACGAATACTCGAGGCTTCTTTAGTTTTTAAAATTTTACCTGTTCGGCCACTTATTCCCATATGCGAATAAAATCTAGCCCTGAGAGAGCGAACAGTGCTGCCGATGTAATTCCCAAGGAGACACCTGGGGCAGGTAAATAAATATACAACACCGCTACGCAACGAGTCAGGGGTTCGATCCTTCGCTGAGAAAAAGCTACCTAAAGACGTTTTATTAATAAATATGATGCGGAAATCAGTATGATAAAAAAATTTCCTTAACAATTTTGTAAATTTAAGCTTAAATTCCTTATTCAAAGGACCCATTTCAGGTACCAAGAAATATTTTATATCCTTCGGCACTGTAATACATGGAAGTTGAGGGCTATAAACATTATTTAAGAAGGATCTAATTAGTTTGTCTACATATTGAACAGGAAAACTATTATTAGTAAAGTATGATCTTAGATTATTAAATTCATCATTAAGTAAAGTAAAATTAGAGGTCAAATTATATCCTCTGAACAGGAGAGTTTTAATACAAGACATCTTATAGTTGAAATCAGTAAAACTAAAAAAAATTCATGGTTGTAATACTTGTCCCAACTCACTAAGAATTTTAGAATCCCTTTTCATTAAAGCATTGTCCCCTAGTCTGAATGTTGACTCATCGGCCGTCCCTCTCAATTTGCTATGATCTCTCCTCCTTCCCCAATTCCTTATAATCCCTCCTTCCCCAATCGCCCTCGCCATCCTTCGTGTTTCCCGTTCTTTGTCTCTGCTCAAATTAGTCAGCCTCGGATACTGCAGTGAAAGGTAGATAGTTCCATTGTTCCAGTGTACTATTGGTAATTTTTCCAGTGTATTAATTTCACATTTACTACATGTATTTAAAAATAACTTCTTAATTTTTATATGTAAATCTGTATAACTTAGAATTTAACCCTCTTTTCTCAGTCTTTTAAAATTTGTCTTTACGAATAGGTTATAGAAATTTTCTGTTTTGTTTTTCATTCAATATTGATTTTAATTTCACATTGTTATTAAACAGCCTGAAGATGAGCGTATTGCTCGAAACGTTGCGCATTAAAGAAGACTTTTCATGGCATTTACATTTCTCCTTGTCATTGGATTTCTCCTAAATATTATATATATATATATATATATATATATATATATATATATATATATATATATTAGGGTGATTCAAATATGGGGGTAAAAATTTTTTTTTTATTTTAATGTGTTCAACCTTTTAAATGGTTCATTTCAGCATAAAAACAACTATCCTAAAATATTTTAGCAAAATTTTAATTTTTAGGGGTTGCTACCAGCAATTAAAAATTAACAGAACGACTCAAATTGTCAAATTTTTCCACACCACCCAGGTGGTACAGTACAAGGCGCATTGCTTTTTTTAATGTGGAAAGCTCCCCCGTAGGTCCTACCATAACCACAAGCATGCATAATTAAACTAGCATGATATTTGAGACATTAGCTGTCCTTACTTCATCAATGTTTCTTTCTTTCTATCAGGGTAAACAGCCCTGTAGTTTTTCACTACTTGTAGCAAGAATTGTTTTTGATCTTCGTCATGTGTTAGTATTTTATTATATTCATCCATTAATTTTACTCTTCTTTCCGCTATATCATTCACGACTTTCCACTGTTTGATAGATTTCTTAGCGGAGTTATACTCTTCATCATTATGCCATTCTTTAGCATCTTTGAGTAAAAATTTTGAACTAAATTCTGTTATTGTAAAGAATCTTTGAGTATTTGATGACAAAATCTTCTAATTTCTTCGTTGGAATAAGTGCAGGATCTAGAAAAGCCCGTTTTGCAGGAAGAGTTTCTGTTGTATTTTGCAAGGCCTTTACAATTTTGTTTTTCGTTTCAGTAGGCACTTCATCATAAAAGGCTAAGGCTACCAGTTCTTCTGATAGGTACCAGAGGTGACCTAACAGTTTTTTAATAGCAACAAATGCAATTGTGTCATTTATTTGTTTGTAGACTACAAGATTCTGTAATAATTCCAGAGCAAGACGAGGAGCGCAAGATGGCACAGGAGCTGTAAACCATGCCTTTACATATAACCGAGTAGCAAATAGACAGATGTCTTTTAGTCCTTTTTTGTCTTTTACTGAAATTTTGAACTGAAATTTGAACATAAAAATTTTTAATGAATATGTAATTTTGGCCATCCACCTAGCCCGATGAAGTCCCGCTGGATGTTTAAATTTGATTCCACCTTTTGGTTCACCTCCCAAAAAAATAATTGTTAACTGCAATAGTTCTAGGTAATCGTCTCTTGGTTGGAATGTATCTAGTTGATTTGTTGCAAATATAATTATGTCATCTTTGATGTCATGAATATTTTCATAGATATCTGGATCTGATTATGCTGTCTCGTAGTCCTCCTTATTAATGCTTGACGATTTTTCTCTGAACTTCTTAAAAAGGACTATATCTGGGCCAGAAGATGGTGATAAAGACTTTGAAACAACAGCTTCCAGCATAATTTCAAATATATGGTCAGGGCCGTAACTAGGGTTTAGAAATTAGTGAGGTCCAGATTTTTTTCGAGCGCGGCGGGACGAGCAAAATTCAGACCAAAATGACATCTACAAACACAACCCAAGCTATACACTAAACCAGTGGCGGATTTAAGGTGCGCGGGGCCCTAGGCCGGTTGGAGTGCGGGGCCCCAAACTACGCAAAGCTAGCTTAATTAACTGAAATGAAGATTTACACCCCCATCCCCCAGTGGTGACCTTACGGGGCCCTCAAATCAATGGGCGAGCGAAGCGTTAAAATAAATTTACTTTTTAAACAATATTCAATTTATTGATAATTAATTAGCCAAATGACCATTTCATAGTTGAACATTACACATTTGTTTTTTTGAAGCTTAACAATAAAAAATAACTATAATAATACACCATTAACAAAAAATAACTATAATAATACACCATTAACTAAAGAGAATACCACTTGACTGACATGCAAATGATGCAATGAGTGGGTTTTGTTTATTGCAGGCAATTTGTACGGTACACTTAACTATTTCTCAGTCAAAAAAGATTTTTTTCTAGCCTTCTTACTTGCAAACTGTTTGATGACATCAGTAAAATCAAGCACCCTTAATTTCTCATGCTCAATGCTCAACAGGGTGAGTGAAGACAAACGGTCCTGCCCCATGGTGTTTCTTAGATAATTCTTGACTAGTTTCATCTTGGAGAATGATCGCTCCCCAGTGCAGTTTGTGACAAACATGCAGAGATAGAGTCGTAATACAATTTCAACATTAGCAAATGTTTCTACCATGTCATGTCTGTGAATTATCTCATACATTTCTAGTTCAGGACTTTTTGCAGCCTTTGCACCACCTGATGAAGGAGCACTTTCAGGTGAATCTCTTGGAATGGATTTCATAAGGTGTGCAAACTGCAAAAGCTCCGACTCCAATCCAGCCTCCAAGTCCTTAGGAATGAAGACACAAGCTTTTCAGCAGATGCTTTAAGCTCAGTGTTCGTTTTGTTTGAGATTTCTGATAAAAACCCAAATTTCTCTCGAAGGTCGCTGTAAGCAGCAATGCGTTGTTGTAGGGCAGCACAGAGCTTGTCAATGATGGGCAAGAATGCAGTCACTCTAAACTTGTCTCTCCCTGTCAGCATAACATCCTCCGCGGAGTCTAGTTCATCGTGGTGACGCTTGCGCTTCCTAATACGCTGCGTGTCGGCGTAGTATGCATCATTACTCGTCACATCACAGGGATCACACTTAGCCATAGCTTTTGCTTCAAAGTCATCGAACTGGGATCTCAGGTCTTTAGCAAATTGTAAAAGAGACTCTAGAAGTGTGACAGCTGTGTTGAGGGAGAGCCCAGATTTTTGCAGCTGGATACTGCTACTCTGAAACCTTTCCAATACTGTATCCCAAACTTCAAGAAGAATCACTGTTTCAAGTTTTTTCAAACCTTTGAGAAGACCACTTGCTTCAGCTCTTGTTTCAGCTGGCTGATTCTGATCTGAGAATAACTCTTCCAGAACAATGATGTTTTCTTTGTGTGCTCTACTGAGAGCAGCTACAGCATCTGCTCGTGCTGACCAACGAGTGTCTGAAAGTATTTTATCAACTTTCAACTTCTTATCTTTATTAGTCTCTAGTACCTCACGGTGTCTCCTCCAACGATAAGTAGATGCAACAAGAAAGGAGTACATATTTTGTACCAGAGCAAACAATGACACTGCAGCAGGACAGCTTTCTGCAGCACACTTAGCCACCAAGTTTAAGGAATGAGCCATACATGGTATGTACTCAGCTTCACTACACTCATTCTTGATTATCTGTTGGGTCCCCAGATATTTACCAGACATGTTGCTGGCATTGTCATAGGACTGTCCTCGGCAGTCGATAACTGGAATGTTCTTCTCTTTAAGAAAATCAAGAACAGTTGTAGCAATATCTCTGCCAGTGTGGCTTAGCATGGGAATAAACTGCAAAAACCTTTCAACTGGACCTGTAGTAGGCAGTACATAGCGGATTGTAAAAGTAAGTTGATCCATGTGTGAAATATCAGGTGTGGAGTCAACAGAAATTGAGAAGTACTTTGCTGTTTTTACTTCATCTGTTATTGAGGACATAACCTTTTCTGCCATTATTCCAATTACTTCCTCAGAAATGACATGGGACAAGTAGGAAGTATGACCACTACCTTTGTTTGCGTGTTTCTTGATATGTGCTGCCAAGAAACTGTCGTATGTGCTCAGCAGCTCTAGAATCCCAAGATAGTTTCCATTGTGTACTGATCCAATTACTTCATCTTTACCTCGAATGGCTAGCCCGCGTTCGCAAAGTAGCTTTAAAACATCTACACACCTCCTCAATACTGCTTGCCAGTACTCGCATTCACTTTCATATTGTTGTACTAGATTAGAGTCAATACGGGCACCCGCAGTCTTTCGATATATCATTTCGACCATACTTTTCCTGTGCTGATCTGACCTACTGTGAGATTCTATGACATACCTAGCGTTCTTCCAACCATTGAAGCCAGTTGTGAATGAGCTTTCCACCTTTGACATAAGCTTGCAAGCAAAACAATACACTTTACCAGTTGTTTTAGAGTAACAGAGCCATTTAAGATTAATTTCTTGGCCAGATAATGAATGAGTTCGAGTGAATAATGTCTTTGTACAATGACGGGTTCTGTTTAGCTCTTTCACAGCTGACTCTTTGAAGTCACCATCACAGTGTCGACATTCTGCGCTTCCCTTTTTCAACCAATAGTCACACACATTTTCAGTAATTATTTTAGGCCATAATCCAAGATCCGTTTCAAATCCTTGTTCAGTACCGGTATTCATAACTTTCACTTCCTCTTGTGTCTCCTCACTGTCACTGTGTTCAGGTTCAATTGCGCTAACTACACTAGGTTCAGTACTAGTTGTGGCTTCTCCAGTTGTTTCAGGCGTAATTGGTGTCTCTACTGATTCAGATTCAGTTTGACCGGATTCAGTTTGAGTTTGTGATTTTGCAGATTCAGATACTGTTGGATATGTCAACCATTGAGTTATTTTTGGTAGTTTTTTTACTCTTTGGTTTACGTCTGCCTTTTCTTGTCGTTTAACAGAGCCAGCTTTATACTTCCTCCCTTGATCACGATCACGACTTGTTGATTTCTCCATTGTGCCTCAGTGCAGCCTCACTGCCTTATCCTGAAACATAAAAACATAAAAAACAAACTATTTACACTTGACCCTCGGTTTAGTATTAATTAATACAGTTTAATTAATTAATTAAATACAGACACTAAACAGTTGTTCGGGTGAAAAAGTCGCTTTATGGGAAAAGTCGCCAGCCCCCACCAGTGGCGACTTTTTCCTTAAATATGTATAAAATGTATTTATTATGAATTCTAAGCTAAACTGACCTAACCTAGCCTAAGTACGTTTCATATAAAAAAAATTAATTACATTAATTTAACATTTTTCAACTTATTTATGTTATTATAAAGCTGACTAAAACTCCCCCATCCCCATTTATTGACTGGCGACTTTTTCGAGATACGACTTTTACCATTACTTACCACTAAACACACTCACATGTGCACTCCACAGCGGCCTGAATAGAACTAAACTCCCGCCAGCAAAGAGAGTGATACCATAATTATCACTAATCATTAATCAATTGTATTATTTATAGTGGAATCCAACATTATAATTATATGTGATGGCGCGGGGCCGTAGGCCATGGCCTACTCGGCCCCCCCCTAAATCCGCCACTGCACTAAACACAAAACACCAAACGCTCGACGCTCCCTCTTTTCAAAAGAAAAGCGGTAATATGCGTTTCATACACGGAGAACGGTTCAGTCTTTTTTTTTTTTTTTTTAGGAAATAATTACCGAGGTCCGGAACTCGGTGACCTCATAGGTAGTTACGGCCATGTATATGGTGTCGACATGCCAGCCACAATAAATCGCTGTCGAATTTTTGTTCTAGAAGAATAGCTGCACCATTTCTAGGACCAGTATTGGCTGTCGTTGTATTGAAACACATGCATTTTATTTGTTCGCAGATGTCCCATTCAAGCGATGTCTGATTGTTTGCATTAAAAAAAGACGCATTTCTGTCACTCAATTTTGCAACATCAAGACTTCCTAATAATTTATCATCAAACAATTTTCTACGTTTGCCGACCTTACTTTCCATGTTGAAGGTTGTGCAGCACAGAAACCAGATTCATCACTTTTACTCTCCTCTGATTCTGATTCTGATGATGTACTGGTGAGTATGACAGCCTCTTCACTCTTCTTTCTTTTGATCTCTTCTTCTGCTTTCCTCTTTTCATAACGTTGTTGCTTTTCTGCTGCTCTCTCTCTTTTTTAGCAACAGCCTTATCAATGGTACCCATTTTCCATGACGTCCTTTCTCACGTTGCATTTTCAAGAATTTCTTATCATCTTCTATTTTATAAGCTGCATAGCATTCTCATGAGCAATGTCAAATAAGTTTTCCAGTTTATCTTTCCATTTTTCTTCTTTATTATTTAAATTTTGTGATCTTTTCAATTTGTTTGCTTTGTTTTTCTTAAGCAGCTGTCATTCCTTCAGTATTCCTTGAATTTTATCTACTACATGTATTCTTTGTTTTGCTGGTATTCCTGCTTTTTTCCAAACTGCTAGCACATCATCTGCAGTAGAGCAGCATGATTCTCTAATGTCTTGCTTTTTAATATTTCTGTAGTGCATGAAGAGGGCCATCATTTCCTTCTCTGATGGTAATACGGATGTTTTTAGTACTGCAGAGGGCTGCCCAATTAGCCATACTTCAGTTTCTTTTCTTGTAAACTTCTCCCAAATGAGCAACTGGGTGATGGTGAGTTAGGCCTAGCTTCCATAATCGATTAATTGGTATCAAAATTACGAGTTCCAAGCAACAATTAAAAGCAAGCTAGTATATAAACCATTAATTAAAAATTCTGAAATATAAACAATTAAACATAAAATCATAAGTTGTAAAAACAAACAAATTGAAAAAGAGGGAAACTTTGACGCCTGGTAGCACATAGTAAATTTTATTTAAAACTCACCAAATTTGGCACACACTACTTTTTTGTCATAGGGAACAAAAATACAGGTTGAACAATTTAAAAAAAAACTTTGATTTTTTTGAATCACCCTAAATTTTTTATATATATATATAATAATGTTATAATGTTTCAAACCAACAAAGACCCTAGGATCCACTCATGGCTGGTCTACCTAACTGTGTTCGTAATCGTGTATTGTGTATGTCCTCCGTGGTGGCGGAGGGGACCTACATTTTTACGTGGGTTCCGAACCACAAGAACATAAGAAATTTATGTAAAAACTGCCGGTAAATTGGCAACAACCAATTTTTACGAAACTAAATATTTATCAATTTAAAACTAATTAATTATCGATTTAAAACTAAAGATAGACTCTGGATCCAGAGGATCAAGTCATAATAGACTACTATCCACAAATATGTTACACTCTATATCTATTTATAACGGACATGCAAATATATCAGATCCAAAGAATCCAGTCAATTTCATTACGGTATCCATCAAGTCACGGTCCATATCGATTGCGGACCAAGTCAAAATTTACAGCCATATACATTACAATATATACACTTAGGAGGAAAATGTAGGTGTGGCTGTAAAGACTGTACAGTAATGTAGAAATGTGTGTGCATCCATTTTGGGTCTCCCATTTCAAGGTGTTTGTGGGGCAAGTGAAGATCATGAGTTTTTCAATACCTCACATTACTATGGGGGGCACCGCTCGGCAGAGGAATCTCTTTAAATAGGGTGTGTAAGGACAGAGAGTATCCCCTAACCCAAGACGCTGCCTCCCTATATCCCACAACACTTGTGTTGAGCTGTGGGATCTATCCCCACAAAGCCTTAATTTTACTACCTTAAACTATACCCTTTCTATCAACATATGCGTCTAATCGATTTTTAAACATGTTTATAGACGTGCTACTAATTATCTCTACCGGCAAACTATTCCAGCTATTTACTATTCTATGCGTAAAAAAGTTTTTCGCAACTGCTGTCTCGAACCTTCTACTTGTCAACTTACACCCGTTATTTCTAGTCCTATTATATTGAGATATTTCGAAAAAGCTATCTCTATCTACGTTATCGAACCCATTCATAATTTTGAAAACCTGGATTAGATCACCCCTTAACCTTCTAGTCTCGGGTGTTGTCAATTTTAACTCCTTAAGCCTATCCTCGCACGACTTTGACCTAAGCGACGGAATCATCTTAGTTGCTCGTCTTTGAACTCTTTCGATTTTGTCTATATCTTTGCGCATATACGGATTCCAAAATTGGACCGAGTACTCCAAATGGGGTCTAACTAATGATTTATAAAGAGGAACTATAATATCGCGCGATTTGTACTCAAAATTTCGAGCTATAAAACCTAACACTTTGTTCGCCTTATTGACCGCTGCTGTACTTTGTTTCGCTACTTTTAAATCACCAGTGACTATAACTCCTAAATCTTTTTCCTGCTCTACGCTTGTTAAATCTTTCCCTGACATACTATACGCAAAATTACCGTTACGCGAACCTATATGCAAAATTTTGCACTTATCAACGTTAAATCTCATTTGCCATGTGACTGACCAATCAACGATTTTATTCAGGTCTTCCTGAATTTTACCTCTATCTTCGTCATTAATCGCCCTACCACCAGCTTCGTGTCATCCGCAAACTTTGAAACTGTACTGACTAGGCCGACATCTAAATCGTTAATATATATAAGAAAAAGCAAGGGGCTCAATACAGAACCCTGAGGGACGCCACTCGCTACATTAGCCCAACACAACTCCGCTCCATCAACGACCACCCTCTGTTCTGCCTCGCAACACTCTTCTAGCCAATTTATTACTACACCCCTGATTCCATGAGCCTTAGTTTTTTCAATGAGTCTTTTGTGCGGCACGGTGTCAAACGCTTTTTGAAAATCTAAATACACTACATCAACCGCCCGATGTCTATCGTAAACGTCAACCACGCTTTGGAAAAATTCTAAAAGATTAGTTAAGCAAGATTTGTTTCGCCTAAATCCGTGCTGCGTATTTCTAACTAGCTTATTTACTTCTAAGTGTTCGACTATACGATCCCTAATTATTGATTCCAGTAGCTTACCTACAACAGACGTTAAACTGATTGGCCTATAATTTCCCGCCGCACCTTTATCGCCTTTCTTAAAGATAGGTGTTACGTTTGCTAACTTGAAATTATCTGGTACGGACCCCTCAGAAATAGACGCATTAAAAATCTTTGTTAGCAGCACAACAATGATATCTTTTAATTCTTTTAGTTGTATGGGATATATGGAATCCGGCCCCGGTGATTTACGCGTTTTCATTTTAGCAATATATCGCGTTCCCTCCCCTTCACTAACCACTATATTATCCAAAATATTACCATTATCAAAAGGTATTATGTCTGTGACCGTAGGGATATTTGCTACATCTTCTATAGTAAAAACTGACGTAAAAAATTCGTTTAGCAAGGTAGCCATTTCCTTTTTTTCAGAAACTAGATCTCCGTTTACATTTTTAAAAGGCCCCAAGACGCTTTTTACTGGATTTCTATTATTGACGTATTGAAAGAATCGCTTGGGGTTTTCTTTACCGTCACGAGCTATGGAGATTTCAAATTCGCGTTGGACTTTTTATTACACTTTTCGCTTCACGCCTTAGAGATATGTAGTTGTTTCGTAACAACAGATTATCTTTATCGCACTTATATAGCCTATAAGCCTATATATATATATATATATAATATATATATATATATATATATTATATATATATTATATATATAGGCTTATAGGCTATATAAGTGCGATAAAGATAATCTGTTGTTACGAAACAACTACATATCTCTAAGGCGTGAAGCGAAAAGTGTAATAAAAAAGTCCAAGCGCGAATTTGAAATCTCCATAGCTCGTGACGGTAAAGAAAACCCCAAGCGATTCTTTCAATACGTCAATAATAGAAATCCAGTTGTTTTTCAAGAAGTTAGAAACAGGGTTGTCAGATCTTTTCAGGTCCTTGTAGCAATTTTATGATATATATATATATATATCATAAAATTGCTACAAGGACCTGAAAAGATCTGACAACCCTGTTTCCAACTTCTTCTTGAAAAACAATAGGAAGGAGTTTTTGGTGAACCTTTGTGGTAATTGGACGTACCTAGAATTGCTTGTAAACTTATTCCTGGCAGAACATCCTGATGATTCTACAGTTCTGCATCACTTCCTTACTGCAATTGCAGAACTATATCCTCCAAAATAAGGTGACTGGTTAGGTTAGGTTACGGTAGGTTAGGTTAGGTTGTGTTTAGCATGAATGCAAACTTTTCTGGTCAATTTTGAGGTGTTTTGCACGAATCTGCCATCTGTTTCCTGTGCAAATGCGTAGTTTTTGAGATGACGATATCTCGAAAACTACGCATTTGCACAGGAAATGGATGGCAGATTCATGCAGAACACCTCAAAATTGACCAGAAAAGTTTGCTCTCATTATGAAAAGAGACTGGGTCAAAAAATGAATAATTACCGAACTGTTCTTTGAAATAAAGGACACTTGGCAACCCAATATTAAATAATTATTTATGTATAAAGAGTAACTCAGTCATTTTACACACCAAAATACATTTTTCTAGTAGTATTTGATGTGATTTGTTCAAATCTGACCTCCATTTCCCTCGGAAATGAGATCTAACAAAGTTATAGTACTTTGAAGTTTGGCTCATTTTCAAGGGAAATGGAGGTCAAAATCTAAGCAAAACACATCAAATGTTACTAGGAAAATGTATTTTGTATTAATTAACCTAACCTTACCTAGAGTATCAATTTTTGAATACATGTTGCACTTAAATCTATGGTGAGATTCTACTAACAAGCACTCATTTCCGCACAATTCGCACTTACGGGTTGATGGTAAAATATTGTGTTTTGTAAATATTTCTATTGCTCAGGAGTCATTAGAATGCACTTCGTATATTAAATCCTCAAAATAATATTCGTACCCTTCACATGTCATCATGACCAACATCTATGAAAAACTAACAGAAGTGGAACTAGTAACTTAAAAAGCCTAGCTCATATATCATGTTCTCATGATGTCACCAATCAAATATTGGAAGGGTGGGAAAAAAATGCTGCAAAAATGTCATAATATTCAAATCTACATAATTTGGTAAGGACACATCTGCGAGCATAGTGACATATGAAAATGATGAGAAAATTATGCTTTAATATTTTATAATTATATTTGCTTTTGATATTCTGAGTACGATGAAACTCATTATCCATAACTTTTTATGAGGTAGTTTTAGTCGCTTATTCAAATTTGTCACTCATTTTTTGTGCAAACTATTGTAGAAAATATATAATAATATATATATATATTTAGTGTATTTGTAGTCAGGGGTGGTATGATGACATGGTCATGCTACTCTGTGACTTAATTAGTTTAGTTTCTGTTCTGGCTATTTTTTTTTTGATTGGATTCAGTTTGGTGGTGTTTGTGATAGAATTATGACGTGCCGTTTGTGTAGTTTCGACTTTGAGAACTTGATTCGTCATGTGCCCTAGATGAAGACAAAGCATTGGATATTTTTATCAATTCTGGCATTATTCTCCCATCCTTAACTTGCCTGAAATGTGACAGTGAGTGCCTAATACGAAAAGATCAGAGGATATTTAGGTGAAATAACCAATATTAACTGGTTAGGTTAATTGAATGCCCAGTTAGGTTAATTGAATTGGTAATTGTTACTTTTCAGCCCAGACTGCTATTTCCCATGAAACCTAGGTTTTTCTCATGGTTTTTGATGTGATTCATGCGAATCTGACCTTCATTTCCATTGGAAATGACCAGTTAAGATATACCCCATCAATATTGGGGAACCTGTGGGGAATTGTTTTTTTTCAGGGGTGAAAAACTCATTTCCAACAAAAATGAAGGTAAGAATGTCATGAAACACATCCAAAACCATGAGAAAAACCTAACCTAATCTACATAACCTAACATTAGGACTGATCAATTTGTGATGCGTGATCTTTACAGGGGCTCTGCCCCTGTACCCGAGAGACCTAAATTATACAAATGATAATGTAATAATGTGCCCACCTTGCCTGGGTAGTCTGCTAAATTTCATGTGCCCTTAAAGATTGAAACACTGAAATGACACTCAACGTTTATTTATAGGATTGGGCGTTAAAATGAATATTATCAAAAATTGAAGCTTGCTTCATTATTTTCAAAACAAAGTGTGAAAATGTGAGCTGGAACGGAAGGGCACTGGTTACACTTGACAGCCATGTCAATTCTGAATTTAAACTGAAAACAGGAGATGAAGGAGGTAGCAGATTGGTCGGTGATTTGTTGGATTAGGTCACGTGACAAAATAGAGGCCTGTGATTGGCTACCTCAAAAATGTTTACATAGTTCGTCGCTAGATGGTGCCACCTCCTGTTATGGTGATAATAGAATATCTTAAAATTTTTTTTGTAATTATTCGTTTTTTGACCCAGTCTCTTTTTATAATGAGAGCAAACGTTTCTGGTCAATTTGGAGGTGCTCTGCACGAATCTGCCATCCATTTCCTGTGCAAATGCGTAGTTTTCGAGATATCGTCATCTCGAAAACCGCATTTGCACAGGAAACGGATGGCAGATTCGTGCAAAACACCTCAAAATCGACCAGAAAAGTTTGCATTTGTGCTAAACCTAACTTAGCCTAACCTAACTTAGCCTAACCTAACTTAGCCTAACCTAACTTAGCCTAACCTAACTTAGCCTAACCTAACTTAGCCTAACCTAACTTAGCCTAACCTAACTTAGCCTAACCTAACTTAGCCTAACCTAACTTAGCCTAACCTAACTTAGCCTAACCTAACTTAGCCTAACCTAACTTAGCCTAACCTAACTTAGCCTAACCTAACTTAGCCTAACCTAACTTAACCAGTCACCTTATTTTGGAGGATATAGTTCTGCAATTGCAGTAAGGAAGTGATGCAGAACTGTAGAATCATCAGGATGTTCTGCCGGTAATGAGGACATCTATTCCCAGCACGTAAAACCCACGATTTCACATCCTTCCATTTTTTTTATGGCACCTAAACACCTTCGAGTCTTGTCTTAAAATACAGGTAGTATTACATTTAGGGTAAATCACGGATGTCAGAATTGCCGTGATTGGAAAAAACATCTAAACTTTTATTTTCATTGAGGCCAACAAGGTGGATTAGGTCCTCGAAATCAAGTTCACAAGATTCACACATCATACCAGTAGAACGAAAACCACCACACTGACCAGAAACAGAAAGAAGTAGCCAAAAAAAGCCAAGAAAAATCTCCAAAAAAGGTAGCCCAAATAAACAAACCAACCGAAATTTATATACATACATATTAGAAAGTAGAAGATATTTTTTTTAAAAAAGTACATTTTATACAAATTTGCACAAGATAATATACTATATATTTTCTTATTCAGCTTCGATTGGTTATTCAATATATATTGCTGTTATAGCTGGGTGTGACTGGGTCAAAAAACGAATATTAACCAAATTTTTTTTTCAACAACTAACTATCTCATAAATTAAACATTTGCGACGGAAATGTTACTGATAAATGTTTTGTACCTGTTGAGACATTAATGTAGAACCCCTCAAAATTGTCGGGAAACATTCTGGGCTGAAAAGTAACTAATACCATTGAATGCCCGGTGAGGTCAACTGAATGCCCGGTGAGGTCAACTGAATGCCCGGTGAGGTCAACTGAATGCCCGGTGAGGTCAACTGAATGCCTGGTTAGGGCAACTGTATGCCCTTGATGATTGGTTAGGTTGTCGTGATATTTTAGTTAGTTTAAACAAAAATGATGAGAGCAAACTTTTCTGGTCATTTTGAGGTGTTTTGCACGAATCTGCCATCCATTTCCTGTGCAAATGCGTAGTTTTCGAGATATCGTCATCTCAAAAACTACACTTTGCACAGAAACTGATGGCAGTTTCGTACAAAACACCTCAAAATTAACCAGAAAAGTTTGCACTTGTCATTTTCATTTAATAATGAAATATCATGACTTAACCTAACCAATCCAGGGCATACAGTTGACCTAACCCGGTATTCAACTGATCTAACTGGTGTCACGTACTGAACTGTCTGCAAACATTAGGACCGATCATTTGTGATGTGTGATCTTTACGGGAGCGGATCCCCATACCCCCGAGACCTAAATTATCAAATGATAATGTAATAACATGTGCCCACCTTGCCTGGGTAGTCCGCTAAATTTTGCATGCCCTTAAAGATTGAAACACTGAAATGACACATTATTTTTAGCATTTTTTTTACAGTACCCAAAGACCTTCTGGTCTTTCTTTTCTTAAAATACAAGCATTATTGCATTTAGGGCAGGTCACGTATGTCTTAATTATTCTGTGATTGAAAAAAGGTCTAAACTCAAGATTGTCTTCAAAGTCAAATATGCAAAACTGACATGTCATACTTGTGGTCACAAAAACACCAAACTAACAGACCAACAATTGCTAAAATTTATTTAATTTTAAAACAGGACAAATTGAATTATGAAGAAATAGCCAGAAATACCAAAAATAGGAAATATTCACCAAATACTGTAGTTGATATACTGTATATGTTGAAAAAACATGAAAAATAAGAAATATTTTAATAAAAACCATATTTTATACAAATCTGCACAAGATAAAATATATATTTTCTTAGTCAGTTTTGAATGGCAATTCAATATATTGTACTGTTTTAACCACACGTGAGCGGGTTAAAAGACAAATATTAACCATATTTTGCTGTGCTTTGTTAGAATATGACCTTCATTTCTTGTGCAAATAAACAAAATACAGTTGTCATTGTATGGCCCAAACACTTATTTTTGTTCATTTGCACAAGAAATGAAGGTTATATTTGAACAGAGCATGGTCATTATGCAGAAAATGACATGGCCTGAAGTTGAATTCAAAAATATATTTTTCTAATATATTTTGGTGTGCTCTGTTCACATATAACCTTCATTTCCTGTGCAATATAAAAAGAAATATGATTTTCGGTACATTAAAATAATGCACCAAAAATCATATATATTTTCCTATGGTGTCCCAATTTTTTTCTTAAGACGACCTGACCACTCGTGTCATGCCTGGATGTGGTTTGGGCTAAAGCATTGGCTGTGTGATTTTCATCTCGATCAGATGATATTTAGAGGTCCCGACGTTTGATGACTTTTTTTTTGGTTTTCAGAATTGATCATTATGGCGTTGACAAGATCAAACATCAAGTTGTGGCTTCTTGAGAGGTCTCCGATAGCAGAGCTGGCTAAATCTCGATTACCAAGTAATATGGACGTGTTGCTCCTTTTCTTCTACCATCACCGCGACCAAAAGAAGACAGATTCCAACAGTGTCAAGGCTGTAATATCGGCTGTATTAGAAATCTGGGCTAGAGCCAACTCGAATCTGGCAACAACCTCTGTTCCTGCCTCGACTAAACTGAAAGCTTTGGTTCAGAGGTATCGAAATTTGCATAAAAACAAGAACAAGACTGGAATGACTTACAATATGCAGCAGGATGTATTCTTGGCTGATATGGAGGATATTTTTGATGTCGCCCGCTCAGATGTTCTGGATCGGGGAGATATCCCTCTTGAAGACAAGGAATTCCTCATTTCCCAAAGGGAAGATCGACATACGAGTTACATGGGAGGTGAAGATAGAAAATATAATGCAGCCACAATGAAAAGAGAGGAAAGGGAAAGAGCTCTTGAGCGGGCACATCGGCGTCAAACGGAGGAGGCTCTAGCTGTAGGAGTCACAGAAGAGGCTACCGACAGCAGTTCTAGCACATCGTCAGCTGACAGTGGAAACGAAGCTGTCACTTGTGGACTTAAACCTTCGAAAGCTCCCAAACATGACAGACTAAAAGAAAGTCTGAGTGATCTTGACCTGGCAGCAACTTGGGATCGCGAGGGCCTTTCTGTTCGACAGGCAACATCAGCGTTTGCTGCGACTGAAAAATCCCTAGCTCTCGGTCCTGACAGTGTTCCATCAAAGAGCACGGTTACTGCTTCCGACAAAAGGCCCGTACAATGATAGGGACCAATGTTATTGGCCACCTCGAGCAGCTTCCACCTCGACTGCAGATCCACTGGGACACAAAGATACTCACTGACATCGAACAGGAGGGTAAGTCAGTCAATCAGATTGCTGTTGTGGTGACTGTGGATGGTGTGGAAGAGCTATTAGGAGCACCGAAAATAATAGACGGCACAGGACAGCAAATGGCAAGCGCAGTCCATCAAGCGCTCACCCTAGTCGGAATTGAGGACAAGATCATAGGCATGGTGTTTGACACGACGGCATCAAACACAGGGATAGTGCAAGGTGCATGTGCGCGTTTGGAAGTGGCATTGGGAAGATCTCTCTTATGGTTTGCTTGCCATCATCACGTTCACGAAGTGATTCTCAAGGATGTCTTCGTCGTGTGCCTAGGAACACCACCATGTCCTCAAATCCCACTTTTCAGGAGATTCAAGGAGGCCTGGCCATCAATGAACCACTGTCAGTTGGATGCATTTGACAAGGACGAGGTGGCTAAAGCCTTCATAAATGACAATGCTTGCCTTTCACAAATGCGACGAGGTAATAGACTATCTCCGCGATGCCCTAAGTGGTAATCATCCTCGAGAGGATTATGAAGAACTTCTTCGACTGAGCCTCTTGTACCTCGGAGACGACGTAGGACGTTACAAGCTTCGGCCTCCAGGGGCTTACCATCAGGCCAGATGGATGGCCAAAGGTATTTACTGTCTGAAAATAGCATTACTGCAGTCCCAGTTCTCCGAACTTCGTCTCCAAGAACTGCAAGGGGTTCGCTGTATGGCTCTCTTCATGAGCCTTGTATACGTGCGTCACTGGCACGAGGCTCCCATCACCATCAAATCTCCCAAAAATGACGTTAGGCTGTGCAATCTTCTTGTAGGTTACCCTGACAAGGACGTTGGAAACACAGCTTACCGGGCTGTGCTCCGTCATCTGTGGTATATCTCGGAGGACTTAATCTGTCTTGCACTGTTTGTAACATGACGGCTAACCTGAAAAAGGGCCCTGGGAAAGGACTCAAACGGGTCCAAGGCAAGGGACTGCAAGTGGATGGCCGTTTAAGTCCGTGGGTGATGAGTCGATCCACCACACACTTCCAGTTTCTCCAAGTTGAGCCCACGTTCCTCACCAAAGACCCTGAAACATGGCCTACTGACGAAAACTACCGTCTGGCAAAGAGCCGAGCTGCAGAACTGATGGTGGTCAATGATGCAGAGAGCGAGGCATCGCCCTCATTGAGAAATACACAAGCAAACCTCTGTGCCGTGATGAAAAAGACCTCCAGTTCCTCCTTCAAACTGTCCACTCACACCGACGGAATGTGAGCCGGAAGGGAACAAAAACGGATCTCATGAAACACGTGTTTAGTTAAAATGCATAAATGTGATGCTTTGAAATTGTTGTTTGTGTGTTAAGATTAAAATACATGTTTATTTTGTATAATCATCTTTGTGATGGAACTTTTGAGAGAAATATTTCAGTTAATTTGCCTTTCAGTTAGGAGGAGAAATAAAGTGTTCAAAGTTTGGGACCTTTAAATTTCCTTCGATCTCTCTGAAATTTTACAGGAAGACTTCTAATGGGAAACATCAAAAGAGCACAACACGAGCGGATTTGTATCCCAAAAAAAAATTTGGCCCCCTATGAGTTTGGGACACCCTAATATTTTCCATTTGCACAGGAAATAAAGGTTATATTTCAACAGAGCATACCAAAATATACTAGAAAAATATATTTTTTATTTCAACTTCAGGCCGTGTCATTTGTGTTTTCATTTTCGTTTAAACTAACGAAAATATCATGACTTAACTAACCTAACCAATTATGAAGGGTGTACACTGTACAGTTGACCTAATTGGGCATTCAATTAACTTAACCAGGCATTCAGTTGGCCTAACAGGTTAATATTGGTTATTTCACCTAAATATCTTCTGATCTTTTCATATTAGGCACTCACTGTCACATTTCAGGCAAGCTAAGGATGAGAGAATAACACTGTAATTGATAAAAACATCCAATCCTTTGTCTTCATCTAAGGCACATGACGAATCAAGTTCTCAAAGTCAAAATCACACAAAAAGCATGTCATAATTCTATCACAAACACCACTAAACTGAATCCAATTAGAAAAAAAAATATAGCCAGAACAAAACCCAACCAACTAATTAAGTCGCAGAGTAGCGAAAAAATAGCCCAATCAGGAAAAAGATTTTCTGAAAAAAATACATTATAGCCAAAATAAGATATATATTTTATTAAAAAAAAATGTGCCAAAAAATCATATTTCTTTTCATTTGCACAGGAAATGAAGGTTATATTTGAACAGAGCACACCAAAATACAGGACCCTCGTTTAATGTCATTGATTCGTTCTGGGAAAAGTGACGTTAACCGAAAGTGACGTTAAATGAAGTACATGTTCAATGGGGTTTTAGGTAATCCACTCCAGAGATTCAGATTCAAATTCCTTTGCCATCTCTTGGAGGTCTGTTGCATTTAACTCCCTCTCATGCTCTTGAAGAAGTTCCTGCACATCATCAGCATCAACTTCCAGTCCCATTGCCTGCCCAAAGTGGAGAATTTCAGCTTCAGGATTGCTTTGTTCCTCAAAGCCCACAAAATGTTAGATCACAGAGGGCCACAGTTTCTTCCACGCAGAGTTCATAGTGGTTGTGGTTACCTCTTTCCATGCCTTTACAACAATTCTAACAGTCGGTAAACGGGGTAAGTGACGTAGAATGAATGTATGTACGCCAATGGAGGCTTTGACGCTAAATGAAGACGTAAACCGAGTATGATGTTAGAGGTTCAACTGTACACTAGAAAAATGTATTTTTGAATTCAACTTAAGGCCATGTCATTTTCTGCATAATGACCCAGAGCACACCAAAATACACTAGAAAAATGTATTTTTGATTTCAACTTCAGGTCATGTCATTTGCGACATAATTACCCTTAATAGTCAACTTTTTTTACAGTAAGTGCCGGGTCTAAGTGTTAACATCAAAGGGCCAGGCTTTGCCAATTAGGCCTAGGCCCATATACAAAGATTCATACCTAAAACTTCTTTCGATCGGTAATTATGATTTTGACTTTATCACTTTCTAATTGTATCCTTCTAGTCTCTGAATAGGGTAGGTCTGTTGTGTTAGGGGTAACATGGTAAAAACTTTATAGTGGGCACACTAGGGGCCCTTAGGCCCATCTGGTTGCTCCACTGTTAATATAAACAAACTATAAATGTCAGATTCTGCATAGTTTCCATGTTACAATACATTTAAGATGTTGTATTAATGAGAGTGAATATGAAGTGAAACCCCCGTAGGTTTTTGTAATCATTTATTCACAGATCTCTACAGTGTGACCCCTCTTTGTTACAACCTAAAGGAAATGTTCAAAGTTGCCCCCTTCTGCCCAATGCAGGCCTGTACACATCGTACCATTGAATGTCTGACGCGTTCCAGAATGCCTGGACTATGTTTAATTTGCTTGCACCTGTCACAAACATGTGGCCATAATTCCTCTCTTGTTTGAACCTCTGTATCATACACCAATGTCTTTAAATGGCCCCACAGGTAGAAATCCAAAGGGTTAAGACCTGGGGAGTGGGGTGGCCAGGAACAGGGCCACCATGCCCTATCCACCTGTTGGGATAAACAGTATCCAGATATTCCCTTGATATAAATTAACATAGTCCAGGCATTCTGGAATGCGTCAGACATTCAATGGTACGACGTGTACAGGCCTGCAATGAGGCAGAAGGGGGCAACTTTGAACATTTCCTTTGGGTTGTAACAAAGAGAGGTCACAATGTAGAGATCTGTGAATAAATTATTACAAAACCTACGGGGGTTTCACTTCATATTCACTCTCATTAATACATCTTAAATGTATTGTAACATGGAAACTTTGCAGAATCTGACATTTTACCATAGAGACATTGTGGTTTAGAATTATCCAAGGATTTCATCCTCCAATTTAATGTACTCTTTGCTGAATTACCCTGTATATATGTATATGTGGGAAGGGTTCACAAACCTCTTCTCCACACCATTACCAGTTCCAGCAGAATGTCATTACCAAATACCTCTTTCAGTCATTAATTTATCTAGTTTATTCTTAAAAGTCTCCAAAGTATGGGAACTCACAACTTCTTCATCTAAGCTATTCCAGAATTTTACTATTCTATTTGAAAAACTATGTTGTACTAACTGTGATTTACATCTTTGCTGAAAAAGCTTAAGGCTATGGCCTCTTGTCCTATCATTGTGATTCTTTGTAAAAAGAGTGGAAGTCTATATTATCTAACTCCTTTATTATTTTATATACTTCTGTCATATCACCTCATAACCTTCTTCGCTTTAGGGAAAACATGTTTAGGTGTTCCAATCTCTCTCTGTAACTAAGGTGTCTAAGGCATGGTATCATCCTTGTGGCTCTCTTTTGTACTTTTTCTAGTCTGTCTTTGTCTTGCTCTAAATAAGGACTACTAAACTGAATATGAAGTGTAGAACCTACTTATAATTTCTGGTGATTTATATTCTATATGTTTCTGCATTTGGTTCACTCTAGCATTAGCCTTATTTCTAATTTCAATACAATGAGTTGTAGGTTTAAGATCATGATTCACAATGACACCCAAATCTCTCCTTTTTTTTCTTTATTTATCCAACTTCCATTCATGTTATACTCAAATTCTAGATTATGACCAACATGCATAACTTTACACTTTTCCACATTAAATTTCATCTCCCATCTATCTGCCCAAGCAACTACTTTATGAATGTCCTTTTGCATTTTCATGGCACCTATTAAAGATCTTATCTTACATTTTGTCCCAACTTTGTATCATCTGTAAATATTGAGGTTTTACTATTTAGACCCCTTTCCAAGTTATTAATAAATAATAAAAAGTAGAGGTCCAAGTACTGACTCCTGTGGGACTCCACTCAGAACAGGACTCCATGTAGACTGAGTCCCATTTAACTAGACACTCTGTTCTCTTTCTTTAAGCCATTCTTCAATCCAATTTGCTACTGTCCCTTTTATTCCATGAGCTCTAACTTTAACAAGCAACCACTTATGAGGAACTGTATCAAAAGCTTTGGTAAAATCTAAGTACACAATATCTACAGATTCTTTTTTATCCAGATGCTTTAACATACTATCATAAAACTCAATTAAGTTTGTCAAATATGACCTGCCATTTCAAAAGCCATGTTGGCTTCTACTAATTAATCCTTCTTCTAAGAATATTGTAATTTTGTCTCTGATGACACTTTTAAGTAATTTGCAAATAATAGAAGTTAAACTAATTGGTCTATAGTTTTTAGCTAGGTTTTTGTTTTCTTTTTTGAAAAGTGGGACTACATTTGCTTTTTTCCAGTCTTCTGGAACTTCGCTGTTAATCAATGAAAGGTTGAAAAGTATTTTATGTGCTTGGGCTATGCTATATTTTGCTTCCTTTACTATTTTAGGATAAATTTCATCAGATCCTGGTGACTTACCTATGTTTAGCTCTCAAAATATCCACTTCCTCTATATATATATATATATATATATATATATATTATATATATATATATATATATTATATATATATATATATGATTTATCTCTCTCTCTTGTCTTATTAATGTAAAATCTTGAATTTTATTTACAGTTTCCTTTGTAAATACTGAGCAGAAATATCTATTTAGCTCCTCAATAATTTCAGAATCATCTTTAATAATTTTGTCATCAGCATGAAGGGATCCAATTTTTTTATTAGATTTATTTTTCAAGTTGAAATGACTAAAGAATTTTTGGGATTTCCTTTACAATTTTTGGCTAAGTTCCTCTCTAAATTGCATTTACTATCTCTCATAAGTTTCTTGCTTTCTTGTCTTATTTTTATAGATTTCAAGGTCCATTTCATTTTGAGTTCTCTTAAATTTGCTGAAGGCCTTTCTCTTCTCTTATCCTTTTTCTTAATAGACAGATTTATCCAGGTTCTCTGTTATTTCTGATTCTTATTTTATGCTGAGGAATATATTTACTTTGAACATCCTTTAATTTATTTTTTAACTTTTCCCATACATAGAGTGTAGATTTACTTTGGTTGAATATATCTTTTGGTTGAAGCTAAAAATTTCTGCCCAATTTATACGTTTAACCCCCTTTAAGGACTAGTCCGCAGCATATGCAGTCACTCTTATTACCAGAATGTATAGGTTTTATCGTTATTCAAAACTAAATATTTTAGTAACTAGTCACTGAAATGATACACACTTTGGGTTCCTTTCTCAACAACTAAATGACATCTATATATAAACATGTAGAAACATTTATAGAAATGAGGCATTGTAGTACAATTTATATTATTATTTCTGGTGAACCTTAAGGTACCATCCGTCATTAAAGGGTTAACTCATTAACTAGTTCAGTCATATTTCCATTTTTAAAGTCAGGAATTTCAGCTGCATTTTTAGTATACTTTGAGTCAAATTTCACCTTGAATCTTATTATAAAATAATCACTTAAACCCAGTGTTTCAAAGACTGATATGTCATATATATGTAGAATCAGCAATATTTGTTAATTAATATTAAATCTAAAATTGCATTCTCTCTGGTTGATTCTTTAATTAACTGATTTAGACCATTTTCTATAATACAATCAAGGAAGTTCTTGTTACTCTCAGGTGCTTGTAATGTTACCCAATTTATATATCTATAGTTAAAATCTCCAACAATATTTACCTCATTTGAACCTACCTTATTTATTTCCTTAATAATTTCATTTTCTACATATTGATTCTCCTCTCTTGTTTTGGGGATTCCTCTAATTGGACATCCTTCTGGTAGCCTATATATACCACCTATTTTAATTTTTTTACCATTTTTATTTCTGATTTCTATCCATACTGACTCAACTACTTCACTTTATTTTATTGAATTCATCTCTATTGGAGACAAATTTGACTGCATAAATAAATACTCCACCACCTTAAAAAAGTTCATACCCATTTAATTCATAGGTAATAATATCTCACTCACTCAATTGATTATTTGGTACACTACTAAATTTTGTCCATGTCTCAGTTATGATCATGATATCCGGTTTTTCAGTTTCAACATATGTTTTAAATTCATCTATCTTAATTTATGCTTCTTGCATTTGCATAAAATAACGAAAGAGACTTTGGTCTTTGCCATCTTTAATTTTGTTTCTTTAATTTTTGCTCCATTTATTTGTTTCTGACAGTTGTCATTATTATTTTGAGATATTTTATTCAGTGAAGTACCATTTGTTAGTCAATGAGACATACCCAGGTTTTTTACATTTCCATTTTGGATTTCCATTAATAAAATTGTAGAGAGTACCCTCCATCCTTACCACTTGTATTAAGATGAACCCCATCTTTATTATACAATTCTCTTTTCCAATAAAATATGTTACACCTAATTGTTTACAGAGTTTTTTGAGTCTGTTATTTATGCTAAAAGCCCTGGAGAACCATTTATTACCTTCACTCATCCTTGGAATAATACCTGTAATAAATGACTTATGCCTGCCTACCTTTTAATTTTACCAAGATTTCATTATAGCTTTTTAAGATTTCATCTGATGGCTTAAGCATTACATCATTACCTCCAGCGTGAATAACTACATTTTTTAGAGAAACTAAATCAGTACCTGAAGTTTTTTCACTGATTTTTTACTTTATCCTATCAATGGTTGCACCAGGATAGTAATAGACTATGCTTCCTTTTGGTAACATTGTTCGTAGGCCTCTGACTTGAGAATCTCCAATTACAGAAACTTTTCCTACATTGCTTGGGTTTAACTTGAAACTTTTACTACTATTGAATTGAGTTTCCCTATATTGATTATTTTCTTTATCATTTATAGAAAATGAATGAAATCTATTTGTTAATTCTATTAACCCTTTAGGTATGCTAATTATTTTTCGAGCATGTCACCCAGGCTGCAAAAAATGAAAATGTATATTTTAAAATTGAATTTTTATACTTTGTTTAATGAAACTTTAGCAGGTTATGTTCTGTAATGAATGTTTTTGTACTTACCATTAGTTTAATAGTTTTTTCTTGTATGATAGATCTGATAACAATCTTCCAGGCATAGGCCTACTTTGCAATCTGGACACCATGTTGTTACATATTTTAAATTTTTTTCACCTTGTTCAGTATTTGAGCATATATGACATAAGTGTTGTCCTTTTTTCCTTAGTCCTGTTGATGGCACATGTGCAGGAGAATGCCTTTCCATGAAATTTACAGCGAATAGCCTACGGTATCTATATTTCCTGTACTTTGTCTACCATGTCGTTTTGAAGTAAGTGTAGTGTATTGTTCAAGCAGTTGGCTAATTACATTCCTAATAAAGTTTTTCAAAGGCAATCCCTTATTTCCTCTTTTTACCAGGTACAAATTATATGCATTTAGCATTACTACATCAATCATGTGAAAGAAAAACTTCTTATACACTTTACAGATTTTCTCATACATTCCACCGTAGTTATTTGCATGTCTGATTTGTCAATCAGATGCATATTACGTGTATAGTCTAGTACAATATCAGGTTTCTTTATTGGTGTATTAGGTAGTCCTGTGGTCTATTTTGTGACTATTTTCCATATTTCCTTTATGAAAAGTGGTGAGCATGTAAACATCATGCTTATCTTGCCATTTTAGTGCCAGTAAATCCCCACATATCTTTTTCTCGCATTCACCTCATCAATTT
Organism: Bathynomus jamesi; assembly: GCA_023014485.1. Lineage (NCBI taxonomy): Eukaryota > Metazoa > Arthropoda > Malacostraca > Isopoda > Cirolanidae > Bathynomus > Bathynomus jamesi. The sequence continues at coordinate 378,389 of JAJOZX010003690.1, forward strand.
TGTCTGAAAATTTTGAAATTGTTTTCTGTTTTTTCTCACTGTTCTGCACGATCCAGTATTCTTTTCATGCAAATATAATGATAATTTAGGGCTGGTATACCAGTTGTCCGTATAAAGAAGAAGACCCTTCCATTCATACTTTGCCATAAACCTTTTCACAATAGCCCCAGATACTAAAAGGGGGGGTCATTTTTGGGCACATCAACGTCAGAACCAGTGTAAACCAACATATCTAAGATGATCCTGCTTTCACAGTTCCACAGAATAAATAATTTTATACCAAAAAATTCAGTGGCTATCATTGGGTCTTCTGACCAGTATTCCTTTACAGATCACTTTTTTACATGTGGCATCAACATTGACAGTGCCAGAAATGTATATAATTCGTAAACTGTTACATTTACCCAATGATTTGCCTGGGAAATAGGCCTATCAGCATTTTCATTACACCATGCAAAGTACTTGTTTGTTTCAGCAGCAATTGTTTCCATCAGTTTGATATCAGAAAAAGCTACAAAATATTTATATTCTTAATCAGATTCTGAAATCATAAAACTGTCAGTAATCCCAGAATTTGTGACATCAAATGTGTAATCACTCAGAGTAAAATTATCACCATTCACCCACACTAGATTTTCTCCACTTTGATTGCTAGGCCTTTGCACAGTAAAATCATTTGTGTCACTGTCACTTGAATTTGCACTACACTTTCACTATTATCACTGGAACAAGAGGACAGCAATTCCTCTTCACCACTTAAGATCAAGCAAGTTTTCCATTGCAGAAGGGTCTGTAATAGGGCTTTTCAAACCACACCTAACTGCTAAAGTTTTAGATGCACCAGTCATGTTCACTAATTATTACGTGACTAAATAAATCAGAGCTTATACCAAGCTCCGAGGATGAGGCAAATATCATCCCACAACAGTCCTAACTAACGTCTCATCCAATCAAAATAAAGAAAATATGCCCATTTGACTCGGAAAAGACTCTGCTTCTGAGTAAAAAGGGCATATCTCACACTATTTTAAGTATTTGCTCATAAGCGACTCCCGGAACTGAAAGAGAAACCATAATGGCTTATTGACGACTTCCGGCCTTGAGCACACTTTCATCAAATGGCTTATTGACAACTCCTATACTTAAAGGGTTAAAACATTTTCATTTGGCTTTAAAATCCTGGGTTTCCAGGTTTTCTTTGGCTTCTCCCACTCATTTCTCCTATTTTGCATTAACTTAGGCCCAACTAAAACATTGGGTTCAGGCTGTTTTTGAGTTTTGGTCTCGTTTACAGTATTAGGCCCAGGCCTAGGCTAAACTTAAACTGTAATATCTCTATAAGTTGGTCTGGCCTCTCCCTCGCTAATTAACCCTCTGGGCTTACTAAAATTTTTTTTACAGTATTACACTTGTCACAAAACCACATCAAGTTGACATTAAGTTTAGAAGCAGCATTTATACCTTTATATATATATCATTTGTAAGGCCTTTGCAGCTTATGTGATACCAGTCATCACATCTATCACATGCAATAGCTCTATCTTTACTCTTAACTTCCTTTTTGCAAACTCTACAGTCACTGTCAAAACCCATTTTTGGAGGGTAGGCTATGTTGCTAAGTTAGGTCCTAGGCTTAAAGATTTTGTTAACTCACCAACTTTGATACTATCTAGATATATCAAAATAGTTACTCAGGTTAGGTCAAGTGGGATTCTTACTTTGTGGTTAGGCTAGGCTATCAGAAAAAGCTAAGCTAGGCCTGTACAAACAAGTACAGGTAACACTGGAGTGATCTTATACCAGTCAAAAAAAATTCCAAAATGCAGGATCAATCTCAACTGCATCCTTGGAAAAAATTTTCAACACCACACTCCTGGTTTCAGTAATAAATAATTTGAACTTTTTGTTAACAAGCAATTCTAGGCATGTGACGCCTATGCACGTCTGATTACCAATATTGTGCATGGTGCTATAGGACCTATAGATCTGGAGGAAGATCATCTAGCTATTAAGGACGAGTTAATTCATAATGGTCATCCAGTAGCAAATGTCAGTAGACTCTCAAAAAGAACAGGTTCTACAAATGTTCCAATTCAACAGGTTAAAGTCTCTTTTAATGCTCAAGTTCTTCCAGCAAAGATCTTTATAGCTTATATACCATATAGAGTTTGTCAGTTTATTCCACATCCAATTCAATGTTTTAAGTGCCAGGTATTTGGTCATATGGCTAAGTCTTGTAGATTGAAAACAGTGAGATGTATTTATTGTTCTGGAAGTCATGTTGTCTTCTCTTGTCCAAAGACTACTAAAATCTGTGCCAATTGTTCAGGTCCCCATACAGCTAGTTTCAGTGGATGCTCCTACTTTAGAACTGCACAGGAAATAGAGAGGCTCAAACTTCCATCTAATCTCTCTCATATGAAGCTAGATCTGTTCTTCAAAATCAAGACCCTAATGTAGCCTCAGAAAGAACATTTACAAGTAATGACTTTCCTGTTCTACCAAAAGCTATTGTGTCAAGAGAGGAGACTCAAGGCTTGGATGTGGTGAATCCCTCTCCACTCCCCCTTCAGAATTCTTGGAGTGGGGTTGTGAGGGGAAGACCTGGCTCGACTATGGCAATGTTCCAAAGGCCACCTGGGGTGGGGATGGATGGTGGGGCTGCAGTCCCTGAACCCTCTACCCCTTTCAGACCTATGGCTCTGTCATCTGACATCATTAAAGTTCTATGTTTAAGTTTATTCAGCTTCACCCTTCAGAGTGGTAGTAGTCTCTCCAAGAAGACTTTGAGTACTTTATCCAATTTTGTTTCTTTATTTAATGATGCTTTTCACACTGATCTCAAAACTGACCAGCTGACAAAGTTCCTTGATAAACTAAAACCTAAGCCTACACCCAAACAGAAACATCATGTCCAAATTCGTAAACCCACTTAATATTTCATATCCAAAGGTTTCTAACCTCTTGTTTGCTCAGTGGAATGCCCACAGTCTCCAATCTAACTTGTCAGAATTTAAACTTTTTATTTAAAAAATCCCATTTAGTGGCAGTTTTATACTCAGATCAGAGCAGACAAGGTTGGCCGAGGGGGTCGGGGTTTACTATTTCTGATTCGTTCAGATTTGTGTTTTAGACCATTACCTCTCAGTCCCTTCCCTGCAGTTCTTAAGATGATGTGTATATATTGGGATATTATTTTGGCTGCGACAGATAGCCGCATGTGAGGTATGAATGCTGCTGTTAGAGTGGGTAATGCTGTTTATAGTCTTGTATAGCCTGGATGTGTCTGTGGAGTGGTTTAGTGTTGTTATGAATTCCGTAAATGTTTGTTTGTTTTTATTTCTTTGAGTTTGTTGTTTATTTCTGTGTTGAGCTGTTGTATCTGCTGTTTTATGGCTTCTGTGTGGTGTTTGTGTGTTATGTTTGAGGTTGTTACATTGCCTTATGAGGTGGGCTATTTCTCTAGTGTAATTTGGGTTGTATTTCCTAATGTTGCCCTTGCCTTATGAGGTGGGCTATTTCTCTAGTGTAATTTGGGTTGTATTTCCTAATGTTGCCCTTGCATTATTGATGACCTGATTAAATATCTTGAGTGTTGTATTAATGTTTTTGATGGGTGTGCTGCTTAATGTGGTGAATTGTTCCTCAGTCTGTATTTTGAACTGTTCCTAATCAGCTTCCTTGTAATTTCTGTAAGTGTGCCTGAGGCTGTTGGGGCAGAGTGTAGAACATGTTATAATGATGATGGGCAGGTGGTCTGATGAGAGTTGTTTTCCTGTTCTCCAGTGTGTGTGTGTTGCTAGTGAGGGGGAACAGAACATTATGTCTGGGGAGGAGTTTGAGTATCCTGCTTGATGTGGTATGTGTGTATGTTCTTCTGTATTGTTAAGAATGAAGAGGCTGTTTAATTGTGTGGCTATGTTGGTGCCTCTGGTATTGCTTTGGTTGTGCAGGTACCAACTAGTATCTTTAGCATTGAAGTCTCCTCCTAAGATGACATTAGTGAGAGAGGCCAGATTGTGTAACTGTGGATTGTAATTGGCTGGCACCTGAGGTGAACTATCTGGTGGGATGCAAATGTTGATTAGTGTGGTGGTGTGTTTTGTGTGTTTTAATGTTAACTGCCTATCTTTCTATCATGTTATCTGCTTGGATTATGTTTGTAATGTTTTGGGTGGCATCAGTGTAGCTAGTGCTTTTACGTATGTAAGTGATGAGTCCACCCCCATGACCCCCAGTATGATCTTGATGGATTGCTGTGAAGTCAGGGATGGTGGGTGTTTTGTTTCTTGTATAAGTGCTATGTGAATGTTTTGTTTGTGTATGAATTCCATAAGCTGCATTATTTTGTTTGTGAGGCCATCTACATTGTACTGTAATATGTTAATATTATACTTCTGTACGTGTGTCATGGTCCTATTGTATCCATGTCTTTGTGTATGGTGACATGTGTAAGTTGTAGTGGGGCCTGGATTAGTCTTAATGTCACCAGAGAGTAAGAGTAGTCCAGGGAGCATGCAATTGCTCCCTGTAAATGAAAAATAGCACGCTGAGAATAGGTCCAGCCCCAGGAGCTGATTGGCACTCTGACCATGCCACACAACAGGCTGTCGACTGCCAGTCTGTCAACTTTAGACAGCCTGCTGCATGGAGATTTGAGGAAGCTTGGTCACCAGCACGTTGATGTTTCGGTTTGACGTCACCTCTTCTTCGTGTTAACGTGTCCCACACTGGACACTTTTTTTCACGTTGTTCTAGCTAACTGTTCAGAGGTTTTTATAAACAATCTCAGTTTCCTGCTCAAAACAGCGCTTTCTAATTTTAAAATTGATTATTCAAGGAAGGAAGATGTTGACTTCTATTTTGTGGCAACAGTTGATGATATTTATGTTACTTTATTGATTAATGAAAATGATTAGGCTCTTCAAGTTATAAAAGATTTTTTTCATAATAACTGATAAATACAAAACAAAATGTATATGCAAACAGGATGATGATGCTCAGACTACTCCTGGGTAGTATATGTCACAGCTAGCTGCATATTCTGATATGGTTTAAAATTGTACAGAGTTGAATAATGTAGTGTTCCTTCCATAATTTAACTATATTCTCAGTCCCAGTTACATTTTCAATATTAGCAGGGAAAGACATTGCACTCTTTTGTTTTTGATTCTTCTCAAAAGTCTCTTGAATTCTTACTAACAAGCTTTCTTGCCAGAGCATCCCTAATTAACTCATCCTAATGGTTTTTTATATACCTTAATGCATACTTGAACCTGGCATAGCCCTCTGTTTTTGTTGTAATACAGGGCTTTGCCTTGGTTTTACTTGTGCAAACCACATTAAAAAAGCATCTCTGGATGCATTATGCCATTCAACCACATAATCATTCCAGCCAGGTCTACATGTATAGTTTTCCTCCTAAAGGTTTTAAGTCTAAGCTAGTATTATTGAGAGAGGAAACAATTTGTTTATACATGTCTTTAAATTCCAAAATGTGCTTGAATTGTACAGTTTACATCCTGACAAGCTGGAGCATCATTAGGGATATATATATTACTTACTTATACATCAGACTTACTACAATACTGTTGTTTGCCTTCATCATCAACTCTGGACTAGTCTAACTTCACTCTTCACTTTACATGTATCATTTACCTGTGACAGCATTGGAATACAATTAATATCAAACTCAATTAATAGGGGCATATGGTCAGAACTAGCATAGAAGTACAAAATTGCCATATTCAGAACTGCTTGATTTGCATCAGGTGTACACATTACAATAATCCAACCATGAGGTAGTGTACCAACTATTACTAACATAAGTAAAGGTCTCACTAGGAAGACAACACATGGATGAAAGTTAGTGGTGGTAGTTAGTTAGTTAGTAATTTAAAATTTTGTAAGCAGTGCTTGGAAGATAGAAATAAAGAAAATATGCAGGTATTATTAAGAGAAATGTTAGTTACAAGAGTAAAGAAGTGATCAGTAAATTATATAATTCTTATGTTAGGCCTCACTTATAATACTGCATTCAAGCTTAGTCCCCTTACCTTACACTTGATATTGATATGCTTGAAGGTATGCAACATACTGCAACCAAGCTTAATCCTAACCTAAAAAGATTGGAATATAGGGAAAGATTAATGGAACTAGGTATGTTTAGTTGTGAGAGATGTTGTTTGAGGGGAGGTATGATACAGATGTTCAAAATGTTTTCGTTTGGAATTTTGGGTGCTTTCATGAATGACTCAGAATGAGAAAGTGTTTGCAGATTGTAAATAGTGTATATTCTTAGCTGAAGTTATGTAGGCTACTTTGATAGCTCTGTAAATAGTTGTATGTTAATTAGCTGACTTGAGATTGATATTTTGTACAATTTTATAAAATATAACTCATGACTTGGATAACCTCAATAGGCCTGAATGGGTTCATGTTTTCCAAATGAAATGATGTTTGGATTATCTGATATACTGTATGTATTAGAGGTTTGGATTAGTGATGCAGTATAGTAGTGACAGTATAACAGAGTATGAAATAAATGATTGTACAATGTATATTTATCAGAGAATGAAGAGGCAGGGGTTATTTGGTTATATACATTAAGAATGATTTAATTTTAGTTCAGAATGATAATATTAATTAGACAACAGGGTAGAATCAATTTGGATTGATATTTGTGCATCAAGTATCAAAGAGTACATTTGGGGGTGCACCTAAAGCAAAAGCACCTTCTGTGTAATTTCTTCATTTATGGTAAGATTTTTATGAAATTTTCAATATTGAAGTTTTCAAATACTGAGAAATAGGAAAAATTTTGAAATTTTTTAAAAGTTTTTCCTAAAAAAAAAAAAAACCCCTGGGCATATGGTTGACCTAACTGGGCCTTCAATTTTATTCTGATGTCTGCCATTGAAGGCCTAGTTAGGTGAACTGTATGCCCTTGACAGTTGGTTAGGTTAAGTAGTGTTATTTTCATTGAAACTAACAAAAATAACACAACTTAGCCTAACTAATTGTCAAGGGCATATAGTTGACCTAACTGGGCCTTCAGTGGTGGACATTGGAATAACATTGAAGGCCTGGCTAGGTCAACTGTATGCCAGGTTTTTTAAGAAAAATATTTTAATTTTCAAAATTAAAAAAAAAAAATAGTGTGTTATTCTGTCTGCCTTGGGAATCTTTATATTGAAAATTTCATAAAAATCTGACCATAAATAAAGAAATTACACAGGGGTGCTTTTTCTTTAGGTGTGCCCATTTGGGTTGGTGCATTTTACAGACCTCCAAGTGAAATACACATAGCTGATGATAGTATGGTTCAGGAAATAAAGATAGATTATACTGATAAAACCTTAATTATGGGAGATTTCAACCTGCCTCATATAGACTGGGACTTTTTGAAAGGAATTAATAGGGAAGGTATTTTCTTCATTGAATGCTGTAATCATAGCTTTCTAATGCAATTTGTAGAGAAACGAAGTAGAGATCAAGCAATCTTGGATTTGGGTCTATCCAATATTATGAGGTTACAGGCAACTCCCAAGATTTGACTGGGATGCATTCCTGAAATTGCAGTGGAATCTCAGTCAAATGTTGAGAGCTATTTTCCCATAGACTTGCATGTTATAATTGGGGGATATGTTCCAGCATATTGGAGAAAAAAATTGTCTCCTCTCATGTTATATAAAGATAAAATAGCATTACTAAAGTGTTAAGAAAGCAATTTTAAATCATTAAATAAAAAGCATAAAACAACTTAAGACTAAAGAAACAATGCAATTAAAAATGTTTTCTTACCTTAAATCTTTTTGAACTGGGCTCACTGGACTTGGTTTATTATGAGAAGTTTGAAAATTTTAGTTGGAAGAAGAGGGGCTATTGGCTGGGGATTTTGAAGGAGTCTCTGCAGCAGATGTTGAAGCACTTCTGCTGTCTGTGGACTGTCAAGCTTCTTAAAGAATTTATCCACCTTCAGTTGAACTGCGTCCTCCTCCTTTTGTTCATAAAAGACCCTGTAACAGGCAATGTCCTTATGAAAAGCTCTTCACACCAATGAATTCCTCTCAGCATTAGGGTCCTTTTCTTCAATTAAGTTTATGAGGTTATGCAGACTCTTGAAGATCTCACTAAGGTCTTTTAAAGACAAGCCCTTAGGTTGAGTTGGAGAAACTATAATAATATCTTCACCATCTTTCCTGGTCTCACTGGATTGTTGCAATTTGATGAGGTCTTTGTTAGTCAACTCCAGTGCCGTAACAAGGGTGAGGCGAGTGAGGCGCTTGCCTCGGGTGCGCAAAGCTGAGAGGCGTAGAAAAACTATATAAAATATGTATCTACTATCCTAAGTATGCCATGTCATTAGGGAAGGGGCACATTTCTATAAATTTTCAGTACTTTTCAGTACTTTATTTTCTGTTTTCCATGCATATTATTTGATCAGCACTTTTCCAAACTGAATATTGCAAATCAAAAAACAGGATTTAATGATTGGAAAAATTTAAACCATATTGTAGAACATGAAAATTCAACTAACCATCGTGAAAATTTCTGTAAATGGAAATCCCTACAAAAAAGACTATTGTATGGACAATGTATCATTGATGCACTACAGAAAGCTATTGAAACTGATAAACAAAAATGGAGACAAAATCTGAAAATAGTTCTTGATGCTGTGATGTTTTGTGCCAAAAACAATTTACCACTTAGATAAGAGGATCATGTAGTGTTATGGGAATAGGGAGGTGCAATTTTATGATCTTGCCTCAGGCGCAAAATTAGCTAGTTATGGGTCTGGTCAACTCCTCTGCATGAGATGCAATTAACTCATTGACATCTGCCTCATCCATTTCTAAGTCATGTTGTCTCCCCAACTCAGCTTGGTCAAATAAGCATGCTTCAACCAGTCAGAAGTTGAATTAAGGTTATAATGTATAATGGTCAAATTCTCAAGTTGGTTGATCTCAGAAGTCACCTGTATTAGAGAACTTGCAGTAGGAGAGTCATTAGAGAATAGTGATCATTATGTCACACATTTTAAGATGGAACCAAATAGGAATCTAATCAGTGATGACCATCTAGTTCCTCGCTTCTCAAAGGGTGACTATAGTAAGTTGAGGGAGTCGTTTAGCTCAGTAAAGTGGGATAATGAATTTGCCAATAAAAATGCTATTGAGATGTGGTCTTAGTTCTTCACTGCAATGTTGCCTCTCTCTTTACTATTGCTATTATGATGGACACTGCCCTTCTGAACTGTCTAACTGCATGCCTCCTCCTTTAAGGAGAGCATGCAGTACCAGACTTTCAAAATATTCTCATCCCTTTTCTGTCCAGCTGTCTAATGCAAGGGTTAATTGGTATTTTCAATCTTTGATCCACTCAACTGGTGAATTCTCGAACAATTGTCCTCAATCCATCTTTCCTCCTGTCTATGGCCTCCAATCTTTTAAATGCAGTGTCCAGGCATCTCCAAAACCCTGGGCCTTGATTTTGGTTATCTTCTTTTGGGGGGGGGGGGGGGGGGGTCCTTTTGCAGACATTTTCCAAAAAGACATCATTTAACATGAACATTTAGATGAACACTGACTCAACAGTGCTGTTTTGCATTTACAGACAGCTGTATCATATATTTATGCAATAAATACAGAAATTGAGAAGTCCAGGCATTATTGTAAGTTCATCTCAGAGCTCCACTAGTTTGATTTCCTTTGGCTGGCAAAAGTAAGCAATTTTAATGCCAGCCTGGAGATTTGGACTTGACATGTCATAAATTATACCCTTCTTTCTTATCCAGCAAATATCATCATCATGTGGAAAATAATAATTATTTGGAGTTTGTGAAGAGGTGAACAACAAAATAGAACTTTTTTCTTCCTTTGAATGAATATATCCGATTCCTTTGTATGTTTTTACACTGATTACAAATTTGAAAACAGAATTTTTCTATTACCAACCAATTTTGAATGAAATGAAAATTGACAGATTTTCTTACTTTTTTGGTATATTTAATTGTACAAAAAGGAAGAGTACCTTACTTAAAATGTTTTTGCAGCTAATTTTTGCTTCCAACTAGTACTAGGGGCTTCTCTTACAAGTATCCAACAGTAGTCAAGGCAACATACTGTGGCTATATCTTCCTTGGTGCTGCTTTTCCATGGTTGATATATCCTGATGAACTCTTTCACCATGCTCATCACTGACAGCACCCAGGTTCGATAGGAAGAAGTCCAGGTGGGAGTGCATGAAATGCATTTTCAAAGACATGTTACACTGTATCACTTGGTAAACACTAACCATTTGCTCCACCAGGGAAACACAATTTTCTGATTGACACTGCTGAGGAAATTCATAGTCACTTCTTTGAAAGCTTTCCATGCTGTTCTTTCAACCTCATTCAAAGACTCATCAAATGTAGTGTCTTTCATCACTTCTCTGATCTGTGGTCCCACAAAAATTCCTTCTTTGATTTTCATCTTGCTGATTCTTAGGAACTTCTGTTTTAGATGTAGAAATCCACATCCATCTCTATTCATGGCTTTTACAAAAATTTTCATCAAACCAAGTTTGATATAGACAGGCGATAAGAAAACTTTTGCTGGATCTACTAGGGGTTGATGGGCAAAATTTTTCTGTCCTGGAACTAAATTTTGTCAAAATGGCCACTTTTTCTGTGTATAATGATGACTCCCCTTAACTCGACTGCCCCACTTGCAGAGGAAACAGAACTTTGTGTATCGTAACTGTAAACTGAGAAGTGCAATCACTTTGAGATCACCACAGATATGCCAAGTGTTTATCATATTGTTTCAAAAGTAACTACATATTGTCATATGATTCTTTCATATGAATTTCATGTGCAATTGGAACTGAAGGATAGACATTACCATTGTGCAATAGTACAGCTTTCAAACTCAACTTTGATGAATTGAGAAAAAGTGGCTATTCCTTAGGATTGTGCTCTTGATCAAGTGCCTCCATGAGAGCATTTGCATCATTCCAATACACTAAATCACTTTTCATAGAGAAAAATGATGTGAAGTGTGTGTGTCACTTACAAAATGATATTTTTACAGTCTTTTGTAAGAGATTTTAACCTTTTAATCTAGAGCCTAAGAGCTCAGCCTGATTTTTAGATTGATTCGACTCTCTGACAAGATCATTTAATTCTGACTGAGAAATTAAATGAGGTTCATCCAGTGAAGGTGGTTGAAATTGTGTATCCATGTCATCTTGTCTGTCCAAAAGTTCATTATGAGATTCATCATCTAAAGTCCATGTCTGGTGATTTTGGTACTGGCAAATCATCACAATATGAAAGAGGTTGCATGGCTGACAGTTAATTTGGATATTGAATTTCATGTTTAGATTTTGAGGAATGTCCATTTATTTTCATTAAACAGAAGCAGCAATCAGTTAAGTGGTCTCTTTGTTCACTCCATACCATTGGGACTGCAAAAGGCATTGAAGAATGAGTACCTTTTAACCACCCTCAGAGATCTTGCACAAGAAAAACAACATATATGGAGAGCCCAGATTTTGTCTTGATCTCCTACTTTGTAACCAAACTGAAGTTTATATGCCTTCTTAATTAAGGAGTGGAACCATACTTTTGAGATTTTGTTTGCTACCATAGTCAGATTTGCTCCAACCAGAAATGTCCAAGACACGGTGATATATATATATATATATATATATTATATATATTAACCCCTCCGTCTATGGCCCTGGGGTGGTTCGGAGTCAATGGGGGTTCTGGTTAGGAGGCAGCAATGGATATTTCTTATATAACATTCTAATTCTTTTCTCTCGCTATAGGGTCGACAGTTGTTAATTCTTGTCTTTCTATAATACTCTGATACTTTCTCTTGGTACTAGAATTATCGACTTTTCTTTTGTAACTTATCGACTTTACTGACTAAGTTCCTGAAGAGAACAAGGCTTGAAGGAAAAGATAAAAAAACTTCTTTTACTGTAGTTTACTTCTAAAAATGTACAGGTAGTGCTCTGAATTTACAGGGGTAGAGGTTTGACCTCTTTCGACCATAGCTCAGGCCAGAATCTAAAAATTAAGGAGGCAAGGGTCCTCTGCCCCCCTCCTCGCAGCGAGGCTGCTAACAAGGGAGTGTTAATTCAAGTGAAGTCTAAGAGGAAGAAGTGACATTATTTTACAATTACTTGATTTATATGTTATCTAAATATTGGGGGAATGCAGTTGAAGGTTAAGTTTCCCCCCTTTTAAACACATTATCAGATGAAAGATTCCAAAAAAAAATAAAAATAAAAACTAATTTGTATTTTTTCGCCGAGTCTGCATTTCTGAAGGCGATATAATTTCATAGTAGTACATAAGTACAATTTGAGTACATGACTGAGTACGTATTAATTTTGGTTCATTACAATTACGATTACAATTACCAATTAATTCATATTCACTTATTATTGTTTAATTACACTTCCATTTAAAGTACATTACAAGTTATTATCACAAGGTTACCTGACCCAGCTTTGCCCGGGTTAAGGTTAGGTACCCCTCGGGTACCTAACCCCTAATGGGCATAACCCCGTCCCCCATGGCTAAACTACAGAAAAGAATGCAGCCGTGAAAATTTTGAGCTTCACATTGTGTCAAGATTTCTGAATCTAACCCCCTCCCCCATTACCCCACCCCTCCCCCATTACTGCCCGGGCTAAATTTCACAGACAGACAGGCTAAACTATAGAAAAGAACGCAGCCATGAAAATTTTGAGCTTCACATTGTGTCAAGATTTCTGAATCTGATCATTTCTGAATTTTTTCTCACAATTTTTTCTCTCAATTTCTGAAAGTGTGACGGACAGATGGACAGCTCTCTTATTATAGTATAGATTAATTACAGTTTCATTAAAGCACATTACTACATTATATATTAAATTATGATCGTTTAATTAAAGTAGTTTCATTAAAGTACATTACGTCGTTTACAATTCTTAGTGTTTTTATATTTATATATCGTTATTATATATGGTTATAATATATGGTATTAATATATGGTTATTATATATGGTTGTTAGTACAACACAAGTACATGGGACATGACATACATGATATAACATAACGCATGATAATGTTATAAATTCGAATCAGAGCGAAAGGAGATTTTTATCTTAGAAGCGTTCGCTTCTGCCATAGTTAGTGGAATTTGATCACTTACCTCAGCATTTTCGAGTTCATTGCGGGAGGTGATATAATAAAAAAAAAAATAAAAAATATGAGTGTGTATTTATACATTTTTGAATGAATGCATAAAGTTTTGCGTTTCATAGATTGACACGAGTAAAAATGAATATTTAATAAAATTTATATAGGATAATGGTCAAGATAAGATTATGGATGTATAGATGAATATGGTTGAATAATAATATTTATACTACATAACATATAAATAATGACTTCTATAGAGTGTACAGTTTTTATTATGATAAAGAATTTTCATACATTGAATACTAGAGATATGATGAAGGGAAATTAATGACGGGAAAATGTGATGTCATAGTTATTGAATTTGTACGTATAGTACAAATTATTAGGAAGATTTACAAGAACGAATTAGACACAAAGAGCGGGTATTAATGACTAAGAAGTACAACTACGGGTTCCAATCCTGTTATATGCAATGTGTATGCATAATCTAGGGTCGAGGGTGAGATGCAAGATGATCATAATTAATTATAATAAATTCTATAACAAATGGAAAATGGATACGACTAAACCATAGAAATGGTATGACACAAACAAAAGTAGAAAGCTACAAATAAAATTTTTATCCAAACTCGCATTAAGCAATTTTGGTTCTTATGTAAAAATGAATATTGATTATTCATTGTTCATTTTTACACACACACACACACACACACATATATATATATATATATATATATACAGGGTGTCCCAAAAAAATGTATACACACTTTAAATAATTATAAAGGTAGTGTTTATTAAAATACATTTCATTTTCAAAATGTAATAGAATCTACAGACATTATTTAATTGTTTTGTCAACGCCTGTTTTCAAACTGACGTCCATTCTGGTCCAGGCACTGCTGATAACGCGAAGCAATGGAATCGCAAACATCACGAAACATTTCGTTTGGTATTTGTGTGCATTCTCGTTCAATGGCTGCTCTCAATTCAGCGACTGTTGCAGGTTTTATAGCGTAGACTTTGTCTTTTAAGTATCCCCATAAAAAAAAGTCTAATGGTGTGAGGTCTGGTGAACGCGGAGGGTATTCTACGAAACCCCTTCGTCCAATTCACATCCACATCGTGCCAAGTACCACTCGCAATACTCCACTCTTCGGTCTGGATCATCTTCATTAATAGCATGGACTAATCTTGGAATGTAACTTTTCTATTGACAGCACTTCAAAATGCGTTGGACAGACGATTCTGAAATTCCTACCTCACGACTCGCTTGCCACAGATTTTCTTGGACTTTGGTGATACGTTTCCAGTACTCTTTCTTGCTTTGTGGGGCTTGTCGATGTCCGTGGTCTTCCAGAATGCTTCTTGTGGACATTCTGAACAGTTCCATCGGCTTCAAACTTATCTCTAATTCGAGTGATGGTAAGTCGCGTTGGTGGATCTGTTTGAAACTCCCTCCTAAACTGTCTTTGCACTTCAACTGCATTTTCACACTTCCAGTAGCATTTTAGAATGAATTTCCTTTGTTCAAAGCTTAGTCTGACTGCCATTATTAATTCTAATGGGTTTAACTTGGAAAGAAAGAAACATCAATTGAGCTATCAGCTGTTAAAGTGTATACATTTTTTTGGGACGCCCTGTATATATATATATATATTTTTTTTTTTTTTTTTTAGTTCAGGAAGAACCGATTCGCCTCTATTTAAAGGGCATATCTCAGCGGAAAAACAAAGAAAAAGTGAGAGGAAAGACAGAGGAAAAAGAAAGGGTGGAGGGGACAGTCGAAGTGGAAAAAGACCAAGGACTGCAGGGTCGAGCCCCATCATCCTTGGGTGCTAGGGCCGGGAGGGCGCACGTGAAACCTCCAGGAACAAGCACGTACAAACGAGCACAAAGAGCACTCAAGAGCACGAGCTTAGAACCCCCTTGCGGGGATATATATATATATATATATATATTATATTATATATATATATATATACACTATGTATATATTAGGGTGGTCCTTATTTTTGAAGTTTTGAAATGTGTACCTCCCACCATTCCAATTGATACTTTCATGGTAGAAACTAATGTGTGCAAAGTCTTTTTCCACTCGGGTAATATTTAGTGTGTGCTCAGTCAAACCAAAGTTTTCTGCTTTTAACTTTATTCTGCCTATAATTAGAAAATTAGAACTTTCAATTAATCATTGCTAAAATATAGAATGCACATTGGAAAAGCAACATTTTTCTGTATTTATACATATGCAAGAGAGTAACAAAGTATGTAAATGGTGTAATATGGGTCTCATAGTCTAACTTATGCACATTTTGATTCAGGACATTCGAGTCCTATTTGGTCTCAACTTCTGTGTCTTTGGTGTTGGAGTGTATGTTAAGTCCTGGTTCCTCTCCCACCTGTCAACTGCAGCTCCTGCCAGCAATCTCTGTCTGTTGAAACTTCTCGTGTCAATTGACTCGCCAGTAGCCAAAGGGTGCCTTCAACAAGCTGCGTGGCCAGTTCTGGTATCTAAGTGAACAACTGGCGGCACTCACCTTCTTTGACCAAGATGTCGACGCTTCCAAGAAGAGGGCGATGGTGGAAGCACTCAGTCGCGAGGGAGAGGAGGATCCTCCCAAGCAAATCTTTCTGGACCAGGCCAGGATCTCCAACATTAGACTGTGATTTCATGATGCTTAACACGTAGAAGTTCTTCCAGATACTTTCATTTCTGGATTCTTTCTTGGAAGTGGATCCTGACACTTGGATGATAAATCCCAACTACCTGCAAGCAGAGGATGTTGTCCAAGATCTTCGCGTTGTGAATGACACTGCAGAATGAGGGGGTTGCACTGATACAGGAGTACAATGGTTTGCTGACAAAAGATGAGAAGCAGACTCAGTTTACCCTGCAAGTTGTCCAAGAACACCACAAGCATTATCCCACTTCTAAGTGGTAGTGGATGATGAGGAAATATCCTGAAGGTGTGTGGCTTTTGGCAATTGGGATAATGCTTGCGGTGTTCTTGGACGACTTGCAGGGTAAACTGAGTCTGCTTCTCATCTTTTGTCAGCAAACCATTGTACTCCTGTCTCAGTGCAACCCCCTCATTCTGCAGTGTCATTCACAATGCGAAGATCTTGGACAACATCCTCTGCTTGCAGGTAGTTGGGATTTATCATCCAAGTGTCAGGATCCACTTCCAAGAAGGAATCCAGAAATGAAAGAATCTGGAAGAACTTCCACGTGTTAAGCATCACGAAATCACAGAGTCTGATGTTGGAGATCCTGGCCTGATCCAGAGAGATTTGCTTGGGAGGATCCTCCTCTCCCTCGCGACTGAGTGCTTCCACCATCGCCCTCTTCTTGGAAGCATCAACATCTTGGTCAAAGAATGTGAGTGCCGCCAGTTGTTCACTTAGATACTAGAGCTGGCAGCACAGCTTGTTGAAGGCACCCTTTGGCTGCTGGTGAGTCAATTGACACGAGAAGTTTCAACAGACACAGATCACTGGCACGAGCTGCAGTTGACAGGTGAGAGAGGAACCAGGACTTAACATACACTCCAACACCAAAGACACAAGTTCCAAAGACCTTGCATCTCTTGCTTCATCAGCTTAAAGCCAGTATCTCTGAACATGAAGATTTTCAAAGCATAAATCAATCTTGACATGAACCGTGCATGGTGGATGGCACCTGGCTTCCTGAATGATACTGCATGTGGTAAATCTCCTCTCATGAATAGGAGGGTCAACTCCAAGAGTTCACAGTAATCATCATGCTGATGCATCAGTCCAAGTTGACTGATCATGAAATCCTTGATATCAGCAGAAAAATCCAAAAGTGCAGCTGCAACAACTGAGTCTTCTACTCCAGGCTTGTAATGAGTGACATTAATATATGTCCAGAATGTCTTGAACTGCTTGAAAAGGAGGATCTTGGGCCCACTTGATGGTCCCATCATGATGCTGAATGCTTCTTTAAGAAGAATTTCATGGATGTGATGTCTGCATGCCAAGTAGAGAACTTCTGTCTCCAGCTTCATTTCAAGCAACACACACGCACCATTCTTCCATCCAGTGTTGCTCGATATTGTATCGAAGCTGAGGGCTTTGATGCGGTCCTTGACACCCCACTCAAACACCACCTCAATCAATGCATCTGCCATTGCTTGACCAGTTTCAGAATGCAGCTTTGGAATGCATAGGATTTGCTCAATTCCAGACCCTGAGACAATGATTGCAAGTCTATTGCAATTATGATCTGTTAGATCCTGCATCAGCTTTCTGTCCCTGTCCCTTCTGTTCTGTTCTGGGGGTTGAACTCAGCCTTGAGCTGGGCTGCTAATTCGGCCCAATGCTTTTGACGATAATGACAATAGATGACTGATTGATGGTATATTCCTCGACATTTAGCCCTGAAGCATGAATGATGGGGGCGATTATCTGCACCACACGACAGTAACTTGTCTTCATCCGGTCGAGCAATGAGAAGACAGAAGGGCTAAGGATGTTTGTCCTTCCCCATTTCTGAGCCATAGAATGACTTCTCCAACTGATTCTTCTCTCTCACAATCATGCATGTTGTCAGGATCGGAAGTGAAGTGGAAGAAACCAAGGCAATGACTTAATCCAAATTAGCTTCTCTGCAAGCTGTTTGTCCTGGAACACAAACTGAGTTCTTCGTTTTATTGCTTGGGCTCTCTCCTTCTTCAACCAAAAAACATCAACTCCAGCCATGACCCCTCACCATCCCTTCTCACGCTGTGCCAATAAGAATTCCTTGTCTTCCAGGATTTTCATCATCGTCAAGGCATTGGAATGGGCCACATCAAACAGGTCGTTAAATGTTTCCTTGAAGGCTTCCTCATTGGCCACTTGGGTCGCTGGCCTCCTGGCTTTGTTCCTTTCTAGTCCTTCCCACTTCACCAATTCCTCAAGCTGTTTGACCGCATGGACGATGCAACGCATTGGAATTCGGGCTCTGTCCCAGAACATCTGCACCTCCTTCAATGTGCAGATGGCAGCATCATGTTTGGTGTTTGCTGTCTTCAGTTTGTGGAGGTAAAACCTGATATCCCCAATACAGGATAACTTTGTGCCAGTGAGATCTTCCCTGGTTGAACTAAGCAAGAACTCATTGGTCTTGCTGCGAGTAGAAGTTGCCATACTTGCTGAAACAAAAGAAATCTGTTGGTAAACAGTATTACCATGTAATACAAATTAAGTGCATATAACAGCAAAATAAAAGTGGGTTGAGCATACCCTAAATATTCACTGATTGCCAAACATTTTGGTAGGATTTAATATTTATAGAGAGAGTACAAGATAGGATGGTGGGAGGTGGAAAATTCTGAAGTTCATTTTTTTAAGGTAATATAAGGATCACCCTAATATATATATTATATATATATTAGGGTGGTCCAAATCCATAGGGGGAAATTTCAAAATTGTCGTAGATAGTCTCCACAAGTGTGGTTTTTGTCCATTTAGTGTCCACATGGTCTGTGCAAAATTGCAGCATGATTGGTGAATATTTAGAGGTCGCCCCACTCTGAATATACATATTATATAATGTACTTTTTCTTCCATAGGTCCGATGGCTCAAACTCGATCAATTCCAAAAGTTTGGCTTCTAGGGATGGCAACTGGAACTTTATCCATGTCAAGGCTCCCTACATGCCTTGACGCCCTCCTCTTGGGGCAATACCACCACATCAATCAAAAGCAAACCACCTCCGACAGTCTGAACCAGGCATGCCAGAGGGTGATTGAAGTCTGGACCCGAGCGCGGATCCCAACTCAATGGATCGACTCCTGTGTCCGTAAGCTTTCAAAGCTTTTAGACTGCTACAAAACACTCAAGAAGCACAGGACCAGGCAACGTGCCAGCGATAGAATGAATGAAGACATCTTCAAAGCGGACATCCAGGAACTGTTTGACATCGCAACCAGTGATGCCATGAGCACAATCGTCAATGTTGAGGACCGAAATTTCCTGTCCATGCAGCGCAAGGACGTCAATTCTTGCAGCATGGCTGGCATTGATAAGGAAACGACTACACAAGAGGACAGAAAGCGATCCAGAATAGAGAAGGAAGCCAAGAGGAAGGCAAGGCATGAAGCAACACAGAAAGATTTGGAAGAAGCAGGAGTGTCATCAATTGATCTTTCCTCTTCTTCCCTTTTTTCACAAGACGACGACGACTATAGACCATCGGTTCCGATTCCTTCTTCGTCTGAAGCTCCGGCACCAAAACGTCCCAAGAACAAGGTTACGAACATTTTCCAATCTCCAGAAGTCATTGGAGCAATGGATCGCACCAATCTTTCTGACCGGAATGCTGTTTTCGTAACTGGAGCTGTATTACAGGCCGCTGGGCATGATCTGTCTGGGATGACGTGCTCTCGGAGCTCTATTCATCGCTACAGAGAAAGTGGGCGAGAACAGGCAGCTCGAGAAGACCTAGAATCATTCTCTCTAGAAGACCCTGTCCTTCTCCATTGGGACGGAAAGCTTCTCCCCAGCATTGAAGGGAAGAAGACGAATGTGCATCTGATAGCAATCCTTATAACATTCAATGGACAGGAGAAGCTGCTTGGTGTCCCAAAGATGAAACAAGGAACTGGAGAAGCACAGGCCCAGGCATGCCTTCAAACTATGAAATTATGGAATGTGGAACAGCATGTGAGAGGTCTCGTCTTCGATACCACTGCGTCAAACACGGGTTTACATCGCGGAGCCTGTGTCAGGATTGAAGAAGCATTGGGTCACGAGCTAGTTTGGATCGGTTGTCGACATCATATACTTGAAGTCATACTTGCTGATGTCTTTGCCTCAATATTTGGCTCAACAGGAAGTCCTGAAACAGGCCTTTTAAGCGATTTCAAAAGGAATAGCCATCTCTCTCCCACGAAGCATTTGTCTCAGCATCGGACAGCTTGTTCGAGAACCCTCAACTCCAAGAGATGAGAAAAGAGATGCTCACTTACTTACCTAACGCTCTTCAGGCAAGCCAACCTCATGATGACTACAAGGAGTTCCTTGAACTATCTTTGCTCTTCCTGGGGGGAAAGACTGGTGGTCAACTCTTTATCCGAGCTCCGGGTCCCATGCACCACGCGAGATGGATGGCGAAGGCGATTTATGCGCTCAAAATCTACCTCTTTCACTATCAATTCAAGCTCACAGCACGCGAAGAACGAAACGTGACTCAGCTGGCTTTATTTGTCAGTCTGATTTACGTCAAGTACTGGCTTGAAGCGCCAATGGGGACACAAGCTCCTCTCAATGATCTCAAAATGCTGCATCTTCTGGAAAAATATCCACACGGAGGAGCTGCACAAGCGGCGAAGACAGCTCTAAGACGCCACCTGTGGTACTTGTCAGAGCATCTGATTGGACTGGCCTTCTTCGATAATAGGATCGATCCTGATACCAAAAGGAGAATGGTTCAACACCTCCAACATCCCCAAAAGAATGGCTGCCCCCGACGAATCGACATGGCGGAAGCTGGTGTTGAAAATGATGTGGCATCCTTCGTCACGAAAAGGACATTGACCCTCTTTGATGCCTTGAAAGTTGGAGGTAAGGAGGAAGTGCGCCAGTTACTTCAAAAAGATCCACGGGAATGGCCAAATGACAAGAACTACAGGGAACTTAGAGATCGCGCCTTAAAGATGAAAGTCATCAATGATGCTGCCGAGCGAGGTATTGCTCTCGCACAACACTACAATGACACTTTGACACGAAACGAGGACCAGAAGCAGTACCTCCTACAATTCGTAGCCGCCCACCGAAAACAGATACCAATACCATCCAAGGCGACTGATGCAGAAGAAATAATGAAGATACACCCATTATCATGTCCTATTGTCTTACTGTTTTCTTTCATATTCTTTGAGAACCAAAAAAAAATTTAGTTATTCAGTTGTCTATATATTTTCCCAAATTTTCAAAAAGGGGGCAAGTGGGGCGACCCCTAAATATTAACCGAATAACGTGAAACTTTGCACAAATACTGTCCACACCAAGAGGCATAAAACCAACCTTGTGGAGAGAACTTAGTCGATGCTTTAACTTTTTGGACCACCCTAATATATATATATATAATATATATATATATATATATATATATACATACAGGGTGGGGCACGGGAATCAAGTGTTTTTTGAATAGCTAGTAATCGGCCATTAGGAATGGGAGGGGCGTGCGGTAGGTAGCATTCCATTCCTGGGTTCATAGCATTTAACTTTAACTAACACTCACCTTTATCTTTCAGGTGCCATCATGGAGCAGTGGACGTTAGAACACCGCATGTTCGCGTATGATCATTTTGTTAGGAGTGGTGAGTCAGTGACAGCAGTTCAGCGTGCGTTTCGCCGCAGATTCAACATTCATCGAAATGACTCTGTTCCCGCTCGTGACACAATCTTACGTTGGGTTAACAATCTTCGAACAGGAGGCTCAATAATGAAAACAAAACCGAAGGGGCCGCAACGCACTGTGCGTACTCCAGAGAACGTTGAAAGGGTCAGACAAGCGATGTTGCAAAGCCCAGGCCGCTCTGCTCGGAGACATTCAGCTGCACTCGGAATCAGCAATTGTACTGTTAGACGGATTTTGCATGAAGAATTACATTTTCACCCATACAAGTTAGCGATGGTGCAGGAATTGAATGTAAACGATTGCCCCCAACGACTGAATTTTGCACAGGAAATGCTTGCACTTTATGAGCAGAATGAAAACATGATGGTGGTAATGAGTGATGAAGCCCATTTCCACCTTAATGGGGCCGTCAACAATCAAAACTGTCAGTATTGGGCTGCTGAAAAACCGCTGCATAGCCCTAAGGTTACAGTTTGGTGCGCGGTGGGAAAGTTTGGCGTCATCGGTCCCTATTTCTTCGAACAAAATGGGGTTACCGAGACCATAACATCTGGGCGTTACATTGAGATGGTGAACACCTTTTTCATCCCTGAGTTACGAAGAAGGCGTATTGCTCGTCGACATTTGTGGTTTCAGCAAGATGGGGCCACGCCACACACCGCCAGAGCGTCAATGGCTGTTCTTCGCCCCCTGTTTCCCAACCATCTCATTTCGAGATTTGGTGACATTGCATGGCCCCCTCGGTCCCCTGACTTGTCCACATGTGACTTCTTTCTATGGGGGTACCTCAAGTCACGTGTCTACGAGGACAAGCCCCGTACATTAGATGCATTGAAGGAAGCGATCCGTCGACAAATCATCCAAATCAACAGAGACCTGCTGGGAAGAGTGGAGGCCAATTTTCGTAAACGCCTTCAACAATGCGTCGACGGCCAAGGACATCATATGCCAGATATAATTTTCGGTACATGATTATTATGACATGAAATGCTATGTTCTTACGAATGTTGTTCTACCAATATATTTTCTTTACAAAAATAAATATCATTTTCCTGATTATTCCAAAAACACTTGGTTCCCATGCCCCACCCTGTATATATATAAATTTTAAAAACAATTCCTTTACAAAAATACACTTCTAAACAAAACTTTTATTGGAAGAGAAACTTAAATAAAGCAACTTCAATTTTAACAATACTACATAATGTACCGTACATAATATACTACATAATTTTAACAATGCAGCACCACTCAGTCTCTATCATTTGCTCATGTTTGCTAATTCAGTAGGGTATCTGCAAAATAAAACAACCATTAATTATTGACATCAAAGCTCAAAGAATGCAAAGCCTAACCTAAATAATATAGGGAAAGTCTGAAAAATAGGGCTGGCAACTTTTCCGATATGAAAATTTAACGCAACTATTTGTGGAAATAGTGGCATTGAGGTGGCATATATAGCATTTAATGATGATTTTTTATCAAAACCATGGATATTTTGTACACAAATAATGCGCGACAATGATGAGATATAATTTTTTGGAGGGTTGCATTTTAAAACATAAAAACCCAAAATTTTGCATACTGTGCCTGCCTGACAGTGATTTGCCGCCCCTCGGGAAGTGCCACTTGGGGCGGTCGCCCCTCTCGCCCCTCCCTTGATACGCCACTGAGGGTGTGTCAAAAGTCTGTTAACAGGAATTATGCTTTTCAATATATATATTATATATATATGTGTGTGTATATATTTGCATTGAAAAAAATTCCTATGTTCCAGACTTTTGACTCACCTCTACATATTATATATAAACATGTAAATATAAATAATAATGTGCATAAATTAAAGATTTTATACAAAATAAATGACTAATGATAAATCTTGTATTATATCTCGATCTCAAATAGTTTTAAATTGCAAATCCCTCAAAAACTGTGAGTGACAGAAAATCTCTCTTTTTTTCATTTTTGTAATCAGCATAAAAAAGAACGCAAGAATCAACCACATTTATCAAAAGGAGAAAAACTTTGTTGAACAGCAATTAAGCTAGGTTAGGATTAGACACCAGAGTTTTTAATTATTGCTCGAGCTTACAATGCCTGCCTGAGTACCTTTCACTTGCATTTCAACTAATTCTGTCATTTTAGTTGCTTATTAGGATAATTGGATGTACAGGGTGAGTCAAAAATCTGGAAACATAGGAAATAATTGGTAATTGTTGTTACAATAATTTTCAGGGTGTTGGCTTGGTCATCATGGTCCAGTGGAGTGGCCTCCCCAGTCCCCTGACCTGACACTGCTGGACTTTTACTTCTAGGAACACCTCAAACCCATTGTGTATGGTCTGAAGATCCAGGACATAGTGCACTTAAAGCAGCGCATTAGAGAAGCCTGTGCTGCAATCCAGCCCGATGTCCTGGAAAGAGTCCAGGTTGAGTCGGTAAACAGTCCAGAAATGTCTGGAAATGAAAGGAGAACATATAGAGCAGATCTTATAACATTACTTGTAACACATGTCTTTTTGCAATAAAAGTTTCCTATCTTTCCTATGTTTCTGGACTTTTGACTTATGGTCTAGATTATTTAGCATTATTTCTAACTAGTTACTGTATTTAATGCAAGATTTGCTTGTTGTGTATGCTTGGTTTTCTGTTGCTTACAGGCTGCTTAAATTATGTGGGATTGTTTTTCATGATTATTAATGTTGTTTATATTTTATATTTTATATTTGAGGGGCTCCAGAGCACAAGCTGCCAAGCCACCAGTGGGGCCAGAATTGAGTTATTTATACCACTATATTCCCCAACCCTTCTATCCCATGGTGAGTCAGGGAACAGATTGTGGACTTGTATGTATGGTCAAAATCAATCAAGTATCATTGGTTTACAGCATAGTCTGTGTCATACTTGACATGCATTTTTTATGGAGTGTTTGTGTTGCAAGTTTTCTCCCCAAATTTTGAAAATTTGAACTTTGATTGTTCTATCCCATTTTTATTTGTGTACATGCGAATACTGTAGCATTAAGTAGTACACAGTCTTCAGTGAAATTTTTCTTTGGTGACCTGCCCAGCCCTTATACATGAGCATCATTGTCATTATAATTGACACCTCAAAACTAGATACATGTATACAGTTTCATAATTCAGGTATAAATTTTTCTTGTACACTTTCACATATTTACAAGTATTATATTTTAAATATTACTTGAAAGTATGATCTTTCAGAATTTTAGAAGTTTGGGTGTCAGATTTTACAGATTCTGAATACTGTTTTTCATTCCTTTTGAGATAACTAAAAGTTTTTTGTTTCATGTTTGAAAAATAAAATGGTAATTAAAACCTCAGCCATGACTATTGACTTTAAAGAGTAAACTATAGACCTATGTAGGTTAGGTTCAGTGGTGGGCACCGTTAACCAAAAAGTTAACTTCGTTAACCGCTAATCCATTAACCAAAAAGTTAACTTCGTTAACCGTTAATCCGTTAAACATGTAATGGAAGTTACCGATAAACCATTAACGTTAACTTTTATTATAAAAAAAATGAAAAACACAATATATATATAATTTAATTTTCCCTCTTCTTCTCGTTCTCCATTTGTTATTTGGAACAGATATGGCACAGAATATTCAGGAAGTAATTGCACTGAAATTTCTTCGGTCTTCACAGCAGAGATACTAAAGAGTAAACAGCCTCTGGCGCCACACGCTCACATTTACTTCTCAACGGCATCTATTATCTCATAAAGAAACTAATTCACATTGGGACTTGAAAGTACCGGCAGGATCAACCGGGTAGAAAAATAATTATGGAGATTTTAAAGATGTGGTACCTAGAAGTACCGCCAGGACATAAAGGGTTAAGGTGAAAATGCTCCCATTGTAAGACATCAATTGACTTAATTTATGTCATCAAAGTGACGTGAGAATTGAAATCTTACCTGATCAGTTTTATGGTTCTTGAAATGTATCAAGGAGACTACTAATAAGGTACTCACAGACATATTATAAATATACATGACTTACTTGACAACGATTATTTTTAAATATTCACTAGCACAAACATGTTGCGCAAGAGACAGACTGCAAATGAGACGAATGTAGTTATTTGTTGTAATTGTTACATATATATTATTGAAAGTGCCTTAAAATGCTCATGATATTTCTTGAAAGAAGTTGAAACATTCAACTCAAATGGCAAATCTTTCCGCCTGATTTTACAGTCGACCATGTTTTGCTCAAACCAATGCCATAAATAACTACCATATTTGGTAAGACACAAATTGTGGCAATGGAAACAAATATATCGCCTGATTTTGCACTGCGGAAATGGAAATTCGTTCATCACTATTAACAGTGGTGGATTAATTGCGCACCTGCTCAGCACTGAAAATAATATAAACTTTTAAACGTTTATTTATTTTTTGGGTTAACGGACTTGAGTTAACGGAAGTTAAATATAACGGAAGTTAATTAGTCCAATAATGATTTTCAAAGTTAACTTAAAAGTTAAATCATTAACCAAAAAGTTAACTTCGTTAATTAACGATTAACGGATTAATGGTTTGTGCCCAGCTTTGGTTAGGTTTATTGGTTGTAATATGAAATAGCCTCTCTTTCTGTCTTAATGTTGTAAATCCAATTTTTATAATAGATTTGGTGCTGTTAGCTTTGCACAGAACTTTGTCTTCATGTGTTAAAACCGTTCCTAAATTAGTTGAGGTATACAGTACTACTTTGAAAGAAACAATAAAAGCAAAATGAGAGCTTTCTAATTTGAAAAATTTTTTCTCAGTAAAATCTATCATGATTTTATCAGTATAGGCCAAAGCCCCAAGGATTACAACAACATTCACTCTATATTGGGAGTGTTTTATTATTTTCAGGAGAATATTTTGTGTCGATCAGTGTAATGAACTGTTAACTAAAGAGAGAGACTTAAGGAAATTTTTTCCATCACTCATTTGATGTCATGAGTTTCAAACTGAAAAAAGATGGAAGCGAGTGTGATCTGAGAGAAATTTATTGGAACATTAAAGATGAAGTTGATATTGAAGAAGCTGATTTCTATGAAGCAAATTATTGCAAAGCAGATACAGTTGGCCATGGAAATATCTGTGATGAATGGGAGGTAAGAAATAGTTATTCAAAATTGTTTTTTGTATACAGTAATCCTTTGTTTTACGTGGTTTTGCATATACGTGGGTAAGCCACACCATACCTAAAATACTAAATTTGAACAGATAAATATCTTGCCCCTGGTCAAAAATAAGTATGGAGACATTCTCTCCAGCAATAATTACAAGCCTATTGCTGTTGTTTCCTGCTTCTCGAAACTACTGTGAAACTCTTGTTACTCCGATTAAATGATTTTCTATGGACATCCAATCAGTTTGGTTTTAAAAGGTCCCACTCAACTGACCTGTGTATCTATGTACTTAAAGAAACAATATTTAATACATTGACAGTAATTCAACTATTTATAGCTGTTTCCTAGATATAAGTAAGGCATATGATAGGGTGAACCACAATATTTTATTTAAAAAAAAATAGAAGACAGGAAGGTTCTCGTGTACCTATTAAATGTATTGAAATTTTGGTATTCCCACCAATCTTTTACCGTTAGGTAGTGCAGTGTACTAGCTGAGTGTTTTGGCTCCTCTTGTTGGGTAAGACAAGGCTCCTTGCTCTCCCCTATGCTGTTTAATGTGTATATTGATGGATTAATTGCTTCACTTAATGAGGCAACAGTGGGATGTTGTATAGATAACACAAGGATAAATAACTTAGTTTATGCTGATGATATGGTGTTAATAAGTGCCTCTGTTAAAGGTCTAGATCAGTTACTAAAAGTCTGCAAAGTGTATTCGCAGAAACATTCTTTTTAATGTTACAAAAACTAAGGTTATGCAATTTCATCCTAAAAGCTGTAAGCAGCCAGCTAATATTAGGTTTGAAATGAAAGGTGAAGTAATTGAGGAAGTACAAGAGTTTAAGTATTTGGGTCAAATGATTACCAGCTCCTTGAGTGATGACTTCGATATAAGAAAATCTCATAGCGCTTGTGCTAAAGCGAATATGACTATAAGGAACTTTTAGTTCTGTACAAGTGCAGCTAAAGACATGCTGCTCTTTCGTATTTTCTGCAGTAATATTTACGGACAGCAACTCTGGGTTAATTATAAAAAGGGTTCTGGCAGAACCCTAAATTTGCTGTACAACAGGTCTTTTAGACGCATAAATTACCCTGAAGATGCTCAGCTTCGCAAATGGTGCATTCCAGGAGAGATCACCCATTGCATGTCAACACTCCGACTGATTTTGATGAAAATTGACATATGGGGTTCTTCCAGGTGCTGATTTCACTGGTTCAAATAAAAAAGTTCTATGAACCATAATTTTTGCGATATGGGCCACCAAAATCTTGGGGGCCCCACTTTACCACCGAATTTTAATGGGCAATAACTCCCAAATATCTTGTCATAGACCTATAAAACTATACATTTTTAGTATCAGCATGAAGAGATCTATTAAATGATACCACATTCAAATGTGTAGAACAATAATGAAAAATCCCCCCCCCTAGACAGTGAAATAAAAAAGAAATTTCATATATTAAACTTCCATTAATTGTTAAAAGATACAAACAATAAAAAATGTGGGTATCAAGTTACAAGATATTTTAAAAATTATTAAAAAAATATGTACATTGTGAAATTTTGACATTTTTACGCCTGCAGACTAAAATAGAGAACTACAAATGATATATTCACATGAATGAAAATAAACAGCAAAAATACAAATTGAATATGCATATTACATCAAGTTGATTCATAATTACACAAGTTTTTTCAACTCGTTTTCTGGGAAAACATTGAATAAGCATTGTTCCTGGCTTTAAAGTTGGTGTGCTTAATAAACCTAAAATTTTATCTCTTGATATGTGGCATGTATCTCTGATTTGTGGAAAGTAATAGTAAACACTATATCCTGATGGGTGCAAAAAGCTAACCTCAAAGTCATCAAATTCCTCATTATAGGAATGTACAAATCCCAACCATTTCTGATCATTGTATGTACAAACTATGTACTCTCCTATTTTTGGATTAACTTCAACATTATGTTCACCCAGAAAAGCTTTGCTTATAATCTTCACCTCACCAACTTCATCAGAAGATAATTCAAATGTTTTTGTTATTTGCATTAATAGGTACAAATCTATGGAATTTTTGTGTTCCTGTTAGCCGCATACTTTTTTCATGTCTGTCATTTAAAAATTTTTCCATAGCTTCAATTCCTTCAGAATTTATTAACAAAAATTTTATGCTGTCATTTATATTGTTTGAACAAAATTCAAATGTCTTCTGGTTAGTGATGTTAAAAAATGGTTTTTTTTTTTTTTTTTTTTTTTTTTTTTTTTTTATAGATATTGCCAATTTAATTATAAGGTATACTTTTGCAATGATATATATTATAAAAATAAAAAAAAAAATAATAAAATAGGCCATATGGTACCAGTATAGAATGTCCTTTTCAGCCTATTTACAGAAAAAAACTGGCCTCTTTCTTGTACTGAAAGTCTTGTATCTTGAGATCCATTAAACTTGCGAGAACACTGGCTGGGAGCTGACTGCCCATTGTCCAACCTTTCCAGGACTCTCCCATCCATGCCTCGGATTTTGAATCTCCCACTTAACTATCCTTTAGACCCGCGATGACATATTTTCCCCCCTGAGACCATCCATAATCCATATATATACACATACACATATGGTAAAAATGAACCATAAATAATTCCCATATTCCTATATTATCTTATTCTTCATGTAATTCTTGTATTCATTTATATAGTTCTGTATCCATTTAAGAAAAAGTATCCATTTTAAAAATTCATGTGTTATATGGTTCATGTATTTATATAATCCTGTATATTCTTATATATTTAACTTTATATAATGCCTATACTCATATGTATGTACGTGTGTGTATTCATTTTTACATAAGGACCAAAATCGCCCAACGCGAGTTTGGATAAAATTTTTGATTTGCTTTCTACTTTGCTAAATAATTGGTGACCTGTTGTTTTTTAAAATCTCATAATCATTTTTTTAGATTTCGCTTAATAAGGAATCCTGCTTAAGCTTTGCAATGTTCATATTTTGTATACATCTCTTTCGTTATAAAAGATGAGATCATGTCTTGCCTAAGCATTAAAATTGTACATCTTAAACCTTAAAATTTTACTCATATGCATATTTTAGTGTAAAGATGCATAGTCCGATTTCCACTTTTAGTTAACTTGGCAGATCATGATAACATCAGATCTGAAAAGTCGCGGTTTAAGATAAAAATATGGTTTCGTCTTCAAATATTTTGTTTACTCGTTCAAGCCTTACCACAGCTAAAATTTACTTTATTTTCGAATATTGTGCAAAAATAATACAGCCTTTTAGCATTTAATAATAATGATGTTAGCAGTTTTTGGGTATATAAACCCAGTAAAATCTTCCATTGTCATTCAGAAGCTAATTCAGAGGCTGAGCACTACCTGTACATTTTAGCAGTAAATTACAGTAGAAATTTTTATCTTCCTTCGAGCCTTGCTCTCTTCAGAAGAACTTAGTCAAAACTTTCCGGATACGCTATAAGAAGAATCCGGAACCTTCAGCATTTTTAGTAAGTCTAGAGTCCTCCGAGCCACTATAGAAGAACTCGGAGAGTAATAGAAGAAAACTACTGCAAGTCACACATCCGTTGCTGCCACCTAACTAGAACCCCCGTCGACTTCGAACCACCCGGGCCATAGACGGAGGGGTTAACAACTGGCGACCCTTTAACCAGGATCTTCACGACTCCAGGATTCTTCCAGTCTTCCAGACCCTGGAACCAGAACCAACACCCAGTTGACCGGCGTGTCACGACTTCTAGTTCGTCACATCCACCCTTGAACCGGTGCGTCACGACTCCAAGTTCTCCACGCCTAGTTTTCATCCAAGAACAAGTGGCCAGCAAGACACGTCTTCAGGACACGTCTCTAAGGATTTCGCCGTAGGAATCTTGTTAAGTACAAAACTCTTTTTTAAAAATTTCTAAACATTTGAAAAGTCATATTATTAACAGTTAATATTTAGTATTGAGCCAGAATTAACAAAAACACAGTGAACACTTCAGACACCAGTGATACATTTTTTTATTGAAAACAGTATTTTCACAGTTATTTCACAGTTATTTTCAGTTATTTTTACTATTCTAGTTAGTATAGTATAATTTTATTTAATGTACCAAACATAGTATTACCATACCTCACGTACATTTGAGTGAAATTTTGTTTACATTTTTATTTTCAATCTTTTCAAATTTTCCCCGAGTTAGGCAAATTGTTGTGCATTTATTTTTTTTAGATAGTGTAGTTAGGAAAACCCCTTAAGTGATCATTCCATAAATTAAGATCGGTCAAGCAGACCTAATTAGAACATTAATAAGTACCTTCACATATGAGCGATTCAGACGGTGCGCTTTCTGACATCGAAAATTTACCTACACCCATTTTTCCACCTACCCCGCGCCCTTCAAACATACTCCCAAACACACAAGTCCAGTATGTCTCAGTCTCAAACCCCCGCCCCAGCATACATTAACTTAGGCAGACTAGTAAACCTTCCTCATACTGTTTTAATTTTTAAGGGGACCATAGATAATCGTTTTGTTGAACCGCGTAAGACCTTGGATTGAATCTTTAGAGCAACATTTCTTACGCGAAATTACCGATGATGATAAAAATTAGAGAAGCAAAAAGATTTATCGACCCTAAAGAAGGGAATGCTCATGACACAGTCACCTACGTCCCATCAATTAGCGAAGCTACAACATGGGACGATTTTAAACAAAACTTATTAGAATTTTTTAAAGAAATAACCCTTGCACAACCCTTAGCCACGTTAGAAGCAGTCTTCCAAGCTAAATGGAAGAAAGAGGAACACGAAGATTTAAACAATTTTATTACACGTACACACAAACTTGTAGGAGAAGCCCTCCGGCCGCAGAAAATGCATGTGGCATAACTTTCACTTCGAAACAAAGAAATCTAATAGTAGCCACAACCATTTACCAAAACCTACCCGGAGCACCTAAAAAAAAGTTTCAGGAGTTTTTAAATGTTGACAAACCTGTAAGTGTAGCCATAAACAAAACACGGGAACATTACCCCGATTTAGCAAACCAAACTACCGAAAGGGTAGAGAAACCCCCGTACATTATATTCAGCAGCAGCCACAACACCAACAACAACATAAACCAACAAATCAGGGAACACCCCAGAAACAAGCCCCCCAAACCCAGAATACACGCCCTCCTCCACAGTGTTTTAACTGCGATAGCTTTGGGCACATGATAAGTCAATGTAATTACCCTCTTATTGCTCCCACTGTCACGAACATGGTCATCGCCGTGGCGATCGCCAAAAGTGTGCTGATAAAGCCCCTGCAGGGTATAGACCCCACTTTCAGAAACCAAACCAACCACGTTCCCAAAACGTATCCCAAAAGTCATCCAATCCCCAGAAACCAGTCCATTCCCAGCCTCAGTCGAACTACCAACCCAATAGATCGACCACAGGGTCAACCACACTCTTACCCCATGTACAAACCTCAGTACAACCAGCAAGGTCAACTAGTTCGGTACGTAGAAGTACCCGTGGAGGAATCATTTTCCCCAGAGAACAGTTTTCAAGAACACCCTCCAGCGTATGATATCCCGTAGAATATGACCCAGGTCCTCCCATAGAAGACCATTCGAGCCCTTTTTTAGACCCTACATTGGAGGCAGCAGTTCAACCTCCTCCCTCCTAAATTACAGTAATGAAGCCCAGATACGCACACAAACTCCCCATCAGGATAATAGGTGCGGACCTCTAGATTTAATAATAAATTGTAGCACGATAACCAAGATTTAACTGCTCTCCTAGATACAGGAGCACACGCGACGTTAATTAAGAAACAATGTGTAGATGAATTACTAGAGAGTACAAATTACAAATATGAACTTAAGGCACCATCCTGCCAACTCAGAGGAGTTACGGGCACACCCATACCCATACGGAGAAATTGAGTTATATTTAGAAGTTGGAAACGCGGTATACCCCCGAAATGTTGTATAGTGGACACAGTCGCCACCTTTCAGACAGACATCCTACTAGGTATGGATTTTTTTAACCGGAATCAATGGGAGATTTACCCAGCCGGAAAGTTAGTAAAGTGTCGAAATAGGACACACCATCTCCGTGAGAATGACAGACAGCTTAATGCTAATAGAATTAGTCAGTTCAGATTTCCGAAAGAAATAGGAAACCCCCTCCACTTGATAGCAGTTCAAGTCAGCCGGTTGCATCCAGAGGGACAACCGCTCCAGAAATCAGACCCCAGGGTAATCAGTTCCAGTTGTTGAATCCAGTTGGATCAACACAGTCAGTTTCCAGTCAGCCAGTTTCCAGTCAGCCAGTTTCCAGTCAGCAGCCAGTTCCAGCAGCCAATAAGGCAAATTTTAGTCGCCGAACCAGAATCAGATTCACAATTTTTCATATGCCCTACCGAGCATATAACAGTAGCACCTTATGAGAAGATTTGTTTCCTAGCAAAAGTAGTTAACAGTCAAGGAAAATTATTAGAGTCAGAGCGTACTCTGATTACAGAGAAAAGTAATTTCAAAAGAGATGTTCTTATTGCCCAAGTCCTTAGTCAGAGTCAGAATTCAGCTATCCCTGTTGTTTGTTTAAACAAAGGAAAAAGTCCTATAGAATTAACTTCAAATCAGAAAATAGGAACTGTTTCCACAGTAGAAGTAGATTCAGATTTCCCCATCAGTATGATAAATCGTGTTTCCAGTTCCTTAGAGTTAAATCCTTCAGTATTAAAAGAAGAATATAAGAAATGTCTGAGCACTCCCTTCAGGAGTCACCAGCTTTACAGGATCCCAAACTAATGGAATCACTTCTCGATTTCCTGATAAGAAATAGAGATGTGATTGCCCTAAAAGGAGATCCTCTGGGCCGAACTAATTTGGTCCCTTTTGAAATCAAGTTGGAACCCAATTCCAAACCCATTTTCATTCCTCCCTATCGGGTTCCACATTCCCAATTAGTCACTATTGAGGAACACATCAAGGACATGTTGGAGCAGGATGTCATTCAGCCTTCAGCTAGTCCCTGGTCCGCTCCTATGATTCTCGTCTCCAAAAAGGACGGAACATCTCGCCCTTGTATAGATTTTAGACGCCTGAACAACATTACCATCCCAGACCGTTTCCCGATTCCAAACATGCAGGAAACAATTCTGAACGTAGGAAAGCGAACTTTTTTCATCCCTCGATTTAGCATCGGGTTATTGGCAAATGGAGGTCAGTCCCGAATCTCGGGCATTGACTGCTTTCTCCACTAACCGAGGCCATTACGAATTCCAGGTTTTACCTTTCGGAGTCCGAAATGGGCCTGCTAATTTCTCTAGGTTGATGAATATAGTCCTTTCCGACCTATTAGGTGTCGAAGCTCTCGTTTATCTTGACGATATTATCGTCTACAGTTCGGACATAAAAACACACTTTCAACGCCTTCAGAATGTGCTATCACACTTGAGAAAAGCACACCTTAAACTGAAGCTTGCAAAGTGCAATTTTTTACAAGAATCCCTGGTATACCTAGGATTCCTACTCTCGTCCACAGGAATTAAACCTGATCCAGCCAAACTCGAAGCCCTGGAAAGGTACCCTGTACCCAAACCATCGACGACGCCCGTGCATTTATTGGTTTTGTCGGATTCTATCGGAACTTTATCCCCCAATTTTCAATATTGCTAAACCCATTACTAATTTGTTCCAGAAAAATTCGAAATTTAACTGGGAATCCGATCACCAACATGCCTTTGAAACTTTAATTAATAAACTAACCTGTCATCCCATTTTACAATATCCTGATTACACAAGACCCTTCATCATAGCCACAGATGCTTCCTCCTATGGACTAGGAGCCGTCCTGTTACAGGACGTAGACGGTGTGGAATTACCCATTGCTTATGCCAGTCAACTTCTCTCTGCACCTCAACGGAATTATTCCACTACGGACCGAGAGGCCCTAGCGGTATATTGGGCTTTGAAAAAATTCCGAAATATCGTCTATGGCTACGATGTAACCATCAAGACTGATCATAAGCCACTCACGTACCTCTTCAAGGACAAGCTACTTGAAGGACGATTGAGTAGATGGGCTCTGTTGATTCAGGACTTTGCAGCGAAAATCGTATACAAACCGGGAAAACTGCAAGTTATTCCAGACGGATTGTCGAGACTCAAGCCCGACGCCCAAGTGAATAAAATAGGAATTCTTCCTGTGTTCGACTACGAGTGTCTGCAATACTCCCAACAACAGGACCAACACACCCAAAACCTTCGGGCGCGCCTGGAACAAAAGGAACCATCGAAGGTAAAAGAACAGTACAACCTCAAAGATGGGCTCGTACATTTCAGGAACGAAGATGGAAACGACCTCGTGGAGATACCAAAGGATCTCGTCGATATAGCCATTGGACTTTGTCACGACTCACCTTTGTATGGACACATGGGGCCGGATCGCACCATCAAGAGTCTTTTGGAGCGATACCACTTTCCCGAGATGAACAAAGGTACAAGAATACATCGCCGAATGTCCGTCGTGTTTAAAGCATAAGGGCAACGTACCATCCACAGCTCCGATGCATAAATATCCAGTATGCCAAAGGCCCTGGCAAAGAACTGGAATGGATATACTGGGACCATTTCCCAAAACATCAAAGGGAAATCAGTACATCATTGTGTTTACGGACCACTTCTCGCGTTACAGCGAAGTAGCCGCCATTCCAGACCAGACCTCGGAAACTGTGGCAAGAGCCCTAGTGGAACGCGTCATCCAAAATCATACCACTCCTTCCATCCTAATCTCGGATAACGCCCTTAGTTTCACTTCCAAACTGTTCGAGTCACTCTGTAACATGTGTAAAATTAAAAATACACACATTGTGGCATACCATCCGCAGGCAAACGGCTTAGTGGAAAGGCACAATCGAAAGATCTTGGAAGCCCTGCGCCACGTTGTCGATGCATCCTCCCGTACATGGGATGATTCCCTTCCCATGGTACAAACAGCCATCAACAATGGCTATAATGTGTCCATCGGGGACACCCCTCATTTCGTTCTCTATCACTACGACAAGCGTCTACCTTTTGATTTGCCCGACCAAACCGACCCGGCAGTTCTAACATCTTCCGAAATGGCAGAAGCAAATCAGCAACTAGCTGAACGATCTTTCAAGATTTTTGACATAATCCGCTATGCCCTCGACCAACGAAACCAACAGATGGAGCAAGAGCAACATAGGCGTCATCCCCGTCAACGGACTATAATCGTCGGTATGCGATGTTATCTGAAGAGCGTGAAACCGCCAGGTGCTCATCGCAAATTATACCCAAAATGGGATGGCCCATATAGGATTATGAAAACCTCGGAAAAAATCGTTATGAAATCCTCGACCTCCGGGATCATTCCAAACTAAAGATCATTCACGCTGACAATTTGAAGATAGCTTCCGAACAACACCTTCCCAAAAAACAGCTGCCAGGCGTTCGAGCCGCCTATCCTTCAAAAGGTCAAGATATTAACAAATCGGGCAGGGATAAAAAACTGAAGTAGTCACCGCGGGAACCGCTACCCATGACGAAGATTGGTACCTCGTAATACCACCATTACTCGAGGCAATCTCTGAACAAGAGGAGGCCCCAGAGCCAAGCGTCCCATCGGACCCAGACCCTGGAGAAACCCCTTCGAGAGGATCACTCAGTGGAACTCCACCATCTCCTCCAACTCTGTCACCACCCTCGCCGATTGATGATCGACGCACGGACCCTACATACCGCCCGCAAATGCATCACCCACGTGAACTAGAACCTTCACATAAGAAATGAACCCGCACAGAATCCGAGCTCAACGGTCGACCCCCATTGCCACCAAAACGAGGCCGACCCCTTCGCCCACCAACACAAGTATCCACACAAGTATCCACACAAGTATCCACACAAGTACCCACAGCTCCGTATAACTTAAGGCGTAGAAATGAATAAAATTATCACCCATATTCCCACTCAACCACACTAATTACCCTCAATTTCTAGAATACACCTGGACTGTACATGGACCACGCCCCTACACATACCTCATAATTATACCATTTTTTGATTTCCTCACTTATGACGTATATAAATTTCACCCTTTCCCAACACCCTACCAAAATAACTCTAATGTCTATCGATTGTATTTACCCACCGTACCACCTTACCTTTTCCTCACCAAAGATCTATCAGCTTATTCTATGATGTCAGATAGCGACGTCCGGCATTACCGATTCCCACAACCAAATAAACAACTCATCTGCCCTCCACTCAAACCAGTTATTCTTCCCACTACTAGGTCTTGCTTTATCGATTTAATTCGTGACCGGCATGCCCCCGTATGTTCATTTAAAAAATTTCATTCCCCTGAAACCATCCAACTACGAATTGGACCAGACATCTGAGTTTCCTTCGTGAACAGGACTGCCGCTACCCTCGAGTGTCCATCGAATTATTCCCTCATTACAATCCCTATGGTTATTCGGCTACCAATTGGTTGCTCCTTGCGTTCAAAAGCCCTCCAAATATACAACCCGTATAAGGTTACCCTTAATAACTCATACCCATTTCCGTCGCAAATTAAATTTAAAACCGTCATAGAGATCTTAAATCTCTCCATAAAACCTGTAACCATCCTACCCGAACTACATGCCCCTGAATGGAATGATCAATTGAGCCGGTTTAAAATTTCTGATGACAGTGAGTTAAGACTGTGTTTGCATGGTTTGTAAGCGTTCTTATTTTACTTCTTTTCATTTTTTCACCCCTCTCCTATATTCTCCGACTATTTTTCTGACTTGTCGGCAGTGGCCGGCGGATGATGATGGTGAGACTTTTTTCCTCTTTTTCTGAATGAATGTTAACCCATGAATGATAGGTGTTGCTCCTTACTTAACCCCTTATTCTCTTCTCTTCACCCCCTACTCTTTCCTTTCTCTCGGGCTAGCCTTAGAGAGGATCTTAGGGTCTTTGTTAGCCTTAGCTTCTGTAGATCTGTAGATCCTCGGTATATTTGTGGTGAAAAGATCATTCTGGGAACAAAGAAAACCAAGTGACATGGAACATGAAACTATTTATGCACGACCAAGAGTGCGTACCCAGACCACGTGAACTAGACTTAACCACCCGACTTATGTTGTATATATAAATCTGTATTATAAAACCAATAGTTATCATCTAGTTAGCATTAGTTAGGCTGTTACGTTATATATTTATCATTCTAGAGGGAAGAGCCCTGTAAAAATGAACCATAAATAATTCCCATATTATCTTATCCTTCATGTAATTCTTGTATTCATTTATATAGTCTCTGTATCCATTGTAAGAAAAAGTATCCATTTTAAAAATTCATGTGTTATATGGTTCATGTATTTATATAATTTTGTGTATTCTTATATATTTAACTTTATATAATGCCTATACTCATATGTATGTACTGTGTGTATTCATTTTTACATAAGGACCAAAATCACCCAACGCGAGTTTGGATAAAATTTTTGATTTGCTTTCTACTTTGCTAAATAATTGGTGACCTGTTGTTTTTTAAAATCTCAATCATTTTTTTAGATTTCGCTTAATAAGGAATCCTTTTTAAGCTTTGCAATGTTCACATTTTGTATACACTCTCTTTCGTTATAAACAATGAGATCATGTCTTGCCTAAGCATTAAAATTGTACATCTTAAACCTTAAAATTTCACTCATATGCATATTTTAGTGTAAAGATGCCTAGTCCGATTTCCACTTTTACTTAACTTGGCAGATCATGATAACATCAGATCTGAAAAGTCGCGGTTTAAGATAAAAATATGGTTTCATCTTCAAATATTTTGTTTACTCGTTCAAGCCTTACCACAGCTAAAAAATTTACTTATTTTTAAATATTGTGCAAAAATAATACAGCCTTCTTAGCATTTAATAATAATAATATTAGCAGTTTTTGGGTATATAAACCCATTAAAATTATTCCATTGGCATTCAGAAGCTAATTCAGAGGCTGAGCACTACCTGTATCTTTTAGCAGTAAAGTTACAATTGGAGAAACTTTTATTGTCCCCTCCGAGCCTTGCTCTCTTCAGAAAAACTCAGAAAACTTTCCGGATATGCTATAAGAAGAATCTGGAACCTTCAGCATTTAGATTGCAAATCTACCAGAGTCCTCCGAGCCACTATAGAAGAACTCGGAGAGTAACATAGAAGAAAACCACTTCAAGTCACACATCCATTGCTTGCCTCCTAAACCAGAACCCCTGTCGATCCGAACCACCCCAGGGCCATAGACGGAGGTGTTAACACATACACCCATATACATATATACATAAATACTTATATACACATATTTATATCTATTATATACCCCATACACACGCATACATCCAGAATTCCAGATACATACGCACACATACTCACATATATACCTACACAAACTCATACACCTCTATTTCGCCCTTTCATTACCTCCGAGATCATTTAGCACATACAGTAATATCCATATAGCCAAAAGAAACCGATTAAGCACAGACAGAGTAGCAAAGCTAGTATTTATATCCCAAAATGCAAAATTCCAAGAAAGTGAAGTAAAACATGGTGCTACATTGGCTTCATCAACATCCAAATCTGCAATAAGTACCAGTACCTGTGATATTGAAACTATATGCTCTAATCAATTTAGTGATAATGATTCTTCAATGGAAATAAATCAGATAATGAAAGTTAAACAGCATTAGGTTAACACAAAGGTTAAAGAAGATGAATATTTTTATTTTTCTATTTGGAATATATACATATATACACACACACTGGTATTCTTGCCAATCACAATTGTATATATTGTTTTATACCAGTATTATGTATTTTTATTATATATATTATACCAGTACCTGTGATATTGAAACTAGCATATATGCTCTACCCAATATAGTGATGATTCTTCCATGGAAATGAAGGTTAAACAACATTAGGTTAACAAAAAGGTTCAAAAAAAGGTGAATATTTTTTTTTTTTATCTGGAATATATATATTGGTACTCTTGCCAATCACAATTATGTATATTGTTTGAAATGAGGAAGACTGTTTTATGTTCTAGTTAAAAAATATATATACATATATATAAAAATTAGTTTGTTTTTCCTTTCTATTATATACTTTTTGCGTGATTCAGTTTTTCTAAAAGATGACTATATAGTATATATAGTCATCTTTTAGAAAAACTGAGTAGTATAGTAAATTATAGGTAATACTAATATATGTATTAGATTAAAGGAAGAAAATATGGAATAAGTTTAAAACAATAAAAAACAAACAAAAAAACACTTCGTTTTAAACAAAAAAACTACAAAAAAAATGACAATAAAAAACGACTCACATCACTACTTCTGGTATTAATATTTGGTTTGCGAATGTTCTCTGTATACTCACTCTGGCTTCAGATCTTTTCACTGCACCCCAAATCCCATCACAAGCGCTCTTACCATGGCTTGTGGCAAAGAAATGCTACTCACATTCCAGCCCAAAATCTTCATTTACAAATGCTAAGAAAATTGAAACGATTTTTATATTGTGCTGCACATCCATCAGTAAAATATAATTTTTTGATATGAAGGTGGGATTTTCTAATAATAGGTATGAGTGTATTTAAAAAAGTGTAAACCATTGTAGTGTTATGTTTTGTATTTGGAGATAAAAAACAATAACTTGAATGTTTTGTTTCATTACTTTCTGGTTCTTTATAAAATAACACAAAGGGACGCACTGTGCATTAGGTATTTTCCCAATGAAAACCTTGGGCTGCATCCTGTACTACGAATGAGTAGTTTTCTGAAAAGTCACCAAGAACTACAGCTGTATGGCTATTTAAAATATTCTTCAAGTTTTTAGGAAATGCACTCTGATTCTTTGCTATAAAGTGATGATGTGTCAATTTGACAATTTTTGTGTGCTTAATGAATTTATAAAATCATCTAGAGATTCTGTTTTTTCAACCATATTGCATCGATCTGTAGTAACCCATTGTTTATATTTTATTTCCTCATATTCAGGATCGTTAACACTTTGAAAAGTGAGCAAAAAATTCTTAATGCATTGTTCTTTTGGACAGAGATTACATATTTGCATCATGCAATTCCTGTTGTTGACATCACACACTGTTTTCTCCATAAGAGTTGTGTATTCCAACCCTTTGACACCCAAAGCTGAGAATTGTATTTTGGCATTCTGGTGGTATGTACATACACACACAGAATGGGTACCAGCAGCTCCAGCTAAAACACAATATCTGGGGCGAAGGCTGGCAAAACTAGAGAAGCCAATTTGGGGACTATCTGGATTATTTTTGTAAAGACTAAAAGCTTCTTTCAGATTCATTAACACCAGTCTTTTCTGCACAGATTCTTTATACCCACTTTCATTTCTGATACTCAGGCAGTCTTTTGTACCTGGGCACAAATGACTAATTTCATCCGATTCAAAAAATTTCTGAACAGAATCTTTAGTACCTTTAGTTATTACTTTTCCTTTTGACATGGGCTCAATTTCAGGAATAATTCCAAGTCTTTGTTTTATATTTCTGCTTTTCTTAACTAAATATTGAGTTGTCTGAAATAGATTTATAGTTTTTGATATGGTAAATGGAGATAATGTCAATATTTTGAGTTTCCTCTCATAACTGTCAGTAGAATGGAAAGCTTCCACCAGTTCATTCATGAGATGAATCATTGACCTGAAACAAATTCATGAATGTATAATAGCTATAAACAAAACATTACATGTGCATATTAAATTTTTTGGATTATAATATTGATTTCAAGTGTAACAAAATGAGCATTCTTTGAGATAGTCAAATTAAACCAAAAATTATTTTGTGACCAAATATTATCAAAACCTTGTACCATTTTAGTTTGTGACCAGATGTATTCCAAATGATTTAATGGGCCCTCATTGATCTCCAATCTTTAGGGAGTTGTGCTTCTAGTTTCTACTATCAAAGGTGAATACCTACATTTTGTTTTTATGCTTCAGTTTTAGTTTAGGTATATTCCTACTTAATAATAGCATAGCATATTTTAAAATTCATACCTATGAGTTTCATGATCCAACTTTGTAGCTTTTGATGTCCTCGGGATCTCAATTTCTAAACTTGTTTCTAGCTTTCGTTTTAAAGAACAATGTGCTTTTTCTATTGTTTGAAGAGCTTTTGCTTCTTTTCTTGAGGAACCCAAACCATCTGAAATTTTTGAATTAATAAATATTTGACCCCATTTGATATATATGGACAATAATAATTAATATGTTGCAGAAAAACTGTCTTGAAAGTAAATGCATTATAAATAAATAATATAAATAAAAAATTATAAACATAAAAAGTACCTATCATTAAATACTTATGCTTCTTCACTGGAGTCACAGCAAGACTTTCTAGAACTTGAGAAACCTCTTCTTTGGCATTACTTGATATACTTGGATCATATTCATCGCTTTCTGAAATAACATTCTCAGAAGATTGATCAGACTCTTCACTTTGTGATGTTGATAGCAACTCTGGTCTCTGGGTCAATAATTTTCTATAGTTGCTACATAGTATGGTATTCCTTTGTAGTTTTCCATTTACATCGATCATAAAGTAAAGGCTGATGGTTCTTATATCCTTGTGTATCTTTTTCTTATGTTTTTGTAAAGGATCATCATAGTATCTAACCATTTTTCATTACTAAAAATACGCAATTGTAAATCTTAAAAATAAGATATGATTTGACTCAAAATAAGTACATCTGTAATAAAAATAAACATAATTAACAAGCATTTGAGAGAGAGTGCATGAATATGAGTTGTACATAGGATGTAAATATATCATTTGTAGTTCTCTATTTTAGTCTGCGTAAAAATGTCAAAATTTCACAATGTACATATTTTTTCAATAATTTTTAAAATATCTTGCAACTTGATACCCACATTTTTTATTGTTTGTATCTTTTAACAAGTAATGGAAATTTAATAAATGAAATTTTTTTATTTTTTTATTTCACTGTCTAGGGGGGGTGGGGGTCAAAAATAAAAAGGGGGGGGGGGGAGTTTTTTATTATTGTTCTACACATTGGAATGTGGTATCACTTAATAGATCTCTTCATGCTGATTCTAAAAATGTATAGTTTTATAGGTCTACGACAAGATGTTTGGGAGTTATTGGCCATTAAATTTAGGTGGTAAAGTGGGGCCCCCAATATTTTGGGGGCTTATATATCAAAAACTATGGGTCATAGAACTTTTTTATTTGAACCAGTGAAATCAGCACCTGGAAGAACCCCATATGTCAATTTTCATCAA
Organism: Bathynomus jamesi; assembly: GCA_023014485.1. Lineage (NCBI taxonomy): Eukaryota > Metazoa > Arthropoda > Malacostraca > Isopoda > Cirolanidae > Bathynomus > Bathynomus jamesi. Next base: position 421,445 of record JAJOZX010003690.1, read on the forward strand.
AATCCGGGTCGGAGTGGTGACAAATTTTTAAATTTTTGTGATTTGTCTTGGAATGCTCCAAATGTTTGCTACCTGCAATGTCCTGAGCTTCCCGGAGGTAACAAGACATGCTCAATACAGTCTGATGCAAAGAATTAAAAAATCAATGAACTAAATTATCTAAGCTAGCCATGAGTCCTGCCATTTGTCCTCTAAGCTATGGAATTCTTGGTACAAAAATGCCTGTCTGTATTCCACTTAACTTTGACATTACTGTATTGTTTCTAATGAACTGTGTGTATATATATATATATCGGCTATTGATTGGTGGCGTGGAAAACGCAGTTTAATAATGAACAGGAACACCAGAGAAAATACAAACATCCTTCAAGGTTTAGTACCAACGTTTCGGAATGCACTAATTCCATCTTCAGGGCTAAAACAATAAAATTCCAAATCACATACAAAATTACAAAATACAAATTGCTTAATAACAATTTAAAATAAACTTAAAAAATTAAAAAATTATAAAAAGTAGCTAAGAAAATGTAAAACATTAAAACTAAAAGGTAAATAAATGTGAAGTTAAAAAGTTAAAATTATAAAAAGTAAAAGCATTAAAACTGAAATGTAAATAAAATAAACTAGTACCTTAACCAAAACATAGCAGATCTATCGATGATTCGTCAGAATTTAGGTCTGGTTTTAGTTTATAAATAAACAGAGACTCCATAATTTTAAGCTTAAGGTCAGAGCTTCCAGCAGCAAGTACGGTGAAATTAGACTGTGAAATTGGGTGGTTATTGTTGTGCGAGTGATTACGTATGAGAGAATTAGGTGGTTTGCCAAGGGGTAAATTTGTACGGACCGATTTACCGAGATGTTCGTAAATACGAGATTTTAAATGTCTTTTAGTTTTACCTATATATGACCCCATACAGTGGTCACACTTGTATTGATAAACTATAGATGACTTAAGAAGTGTAGGAATAACATCCTTGTATTTAAATAAATGGTAAATCGATTTAGACGGGGTGAATATAATTTTTATACACAGTTGTGGGTAGAATTCCTTGAGCAATTTTAAAAGTTTATTTCTAATGCTAAAACTTGAGGTTCCCATATAGGGCAAAGTGAAATACAGGATATCTTTGGGGACTGTAATTAAGTTTCTAGTTGTAGGGCACTGAAGATGGAATTAGTGCATTCCGAAACGTTGGTACTATTAAACCTTGAAGGATGTTTGTATTTTCTCTGGTGTTCCTGTTCATTATATATATATTTCTACCATTAGTATATGAACTGTCAGTGTATTACTAATATTTGTCATATGGACTATAGTTTGCCAATAAACATTTTCATTTTCATTGCACACCAGTTTATTATTATTATTTTTGGTTGGTAAAATGTTATTTCTTTTATTACATATTATTTATATATTATATTATATATTATTTACTAACTGTATTTATAGCTTAATACTTGTTAATAAGGTTAAATCAGGCTATATATCGGCCCATGTAACTTGTAAACAGATGTATTGGGGTAAATTGAATGTAAATACAGTATATCATGTATTGTATATGCGGGTCGCACAAGCATGGAACCCCCGCATAAAACAAGGGATTACTGTATAGTGTAAGTGGGTTTGCCACTCATGCCACAAGAAAAATAAAATATGACCATTTTGAAGTTCATTTGATTCTTTTGATGAATAGAGATTTTCAGTAAGGTTCTTATTTGATTTATTAATACATTTATGAAAGCATTAAATTGATGAATTCATTTTTAAAGCATCAAAAGATTATAAGGCAGTTTTCTTAAATGTAGGAATAAATTGATATAGGAAATATGTATTGAATGTGATGAAAAGGAAACCATATTCAGAGTGATTGGATCAAAGATGAATGGATGATAGTTCTTTCTGGTGAGAAGAAACAGATTTCACCGATAATGAACTCAATGTTAGGTTAAATATGTGTTGTTTTGCTTGAGTGCACCTTTGCTAAAGTAAGCCATTATGATACTTATCTGTCTAGTTCAGTGGTTTCCAACCAGTGTGTCGCCAATTTTCCCAGGTGTGTTGCGAAATTATCCAAGGTTTTAAAGTTGTTTAGGTTATTCATGTATTTTTAATTACTGTACCACTTGTTTAAGCAGAAACTAGTAATTATCACATATTTCTCCAAATATAAACAAAATATGTAGTTATCATCAAGCTCAAGTATCTCATTAAATGCTTTCTTTGCACTGCTAGTTTTTTTACTCATTGCTGTTAATTATTTCTTTGATTGTCACTATATTTTTAACTTCTCTCTAAATAAATTTTAAAAATATAAATGGTGTGTTGGATCCTTTTTGATAATCAAAAGTGTGTTGCCATCATAAAAAAGTTGGAAATCACTGGCCTAGTTCTTGTACAAGGGTAATTCAATAAGTATCTGCACTTTTTATTTTCACATCTGATAGATTTTAAACACACCACTTCTGAACATAGTCTCCCTGTTTCTCAATACAATTAGTCCAGAGATCCACAAGCTTCCTAATGCCATCACAAAAGAATGGTTTTGGCTGTGTGTGTAGCCAGTCATGCACCGCCTCCTTCAGGTCATCACCACCTTGGAATCGCTGACCTCTCAAAGTGTCTTTTAGTGGTCCTTTAAGTTGTTGAAGGCATTTTCTAGTCTGTGCAGTGGTATAAGGGCGCGCATTATCGTGTAACAGAATAACACCACCTGACAATCTCCCTCTCCATTTTGTGCAAATTGCTTGCTTTAACTCATTCCGAAGCATGTCAGAATATGATGCACTTATTACTGTAGTTCCACACTCTAGATAATGTTCAAGATAGGGCCTCGTGTATTGCAAACCAGTGTTAGCATAACTTTACCTGCTGATGGCTGCACTTTGAACTTCCTTGCAATGGGAGATGTTGGATGCTTCCATTGCATGCTCTGTCATTTGCTTTCTGGTTCATAGTGATAGATCTAGGTTTCATCTCCTGCCAGACTCCTTACTGAGTGGATGCATTCCCTGGGCTCTCTGATATTGTTTCTACTTTTGAATATTGCCAGTTAATTTGCTTTTGAAAAGTTCTGAATTTTATATACTTGCATTTATATTCACATTGTTATAGTTAAGTAACTAAATATTAATGGTTTTTAGTGATTTAGAAGTTTTCATAGAGTGATGGCTTAATTTAACTTAAACTTGTGATGGTTATAAATGTTAACTAATTTAACTTCTGTGATGCCGTCACAGAATGCGTTGTGTGCTCAGTGTGGGGTTAATTGGTGGTATACAGATTTTAAGGATTACAATGGTGGTCCTATGGCGATTACCGAGAGATCAGTTTGTTTCTTTTGTGATTTAAGGGAAGAAATAGTTGATATAAAATGTAGTGTACGTGAGGTGATGGAAAGACTTGCAATGCTTGATGAGGGCAGGGGTAGGGTTCCAGTTGACGAAGGCCAAACTTATACCTGTAATTTGAAGGGTGAGGTGAGGAACCTAGTTTCTAGTATAGGTAGCTTGTTGGGAAGGTTAGACAGAGTTGAGGAAGGGGTTAAGGTTGGTACGAGATTAGTAGATGGGGAGGGATTTAGAGAAGTTAAGGGTGGAATTAAGTTAAGAGAAGTTAAGGTTATGCATATTGGGCCAAAAAATCCAGAATTTGAATACAATATGAATGGAATTTGGATTAAAAATGATGATAAAGAGAAAGACTTGGGTGTCACTGTGACTAATGAACTTAAACCCTCAAATCACTGTATGGAAATCAGAAATAAAGCAAATGCTAGACTCAATCTCATGCAGAGACAAATTGAATATAAATCACCCAATATTATAAAGCAACTATACATTTCATATGTGAGACCCCTCCTCGAATACTGTATTCAATTTAATAGTCCCTATTTGATAAAAGATATTGAAAAACTGGAAAAAGTACAGAAATGAGCAACAAGAATGATCCCATCTCTAAGACAATTGACATATAAGGAAAGACTGGCGTATCTAAACATGTTCTCATTAAAAAGGTGGTGGTTTAGGGGTGATATGATAGAGGTGTATAAAATGATAAAAGGGTTGGATAAGATAGATTTTGAGTCTCTTTTCATTAAAGATCACAACAACCAGACTAGAGGTCATAGTATGAAATTATTTAAGCAAAGATGTAGAACAAATTTAAGAAAACACAGTTTTACAAACAGAGTAATTAAGTTTTGGAACAGTCTGACAGAAGAAGTGGTGACTTCAGATACACTTGATTCTTTCAAAAGAAAGTTGGATAGTTTGATGTCTGCAAGGGACATCTGGTGATAATAATGTTTAAGCCCATTTTTATTGCATGAATGGTACTAGTTTATTTCATATATAATATGTGCATTTAGGTGATAGATCCCACAGCTCAACACAACTGTTGTGGGATAGAGGGAGGCAGCATCTTGGGTTAGGGGATACTCTCTGTCCTTACACACCCCATTTAAAGAGATTCCTCTGCTGAATGGTGCCCCCCATAGTACTGTGAGGTATTGAAAAACTCATGACCTTCACTTGCTCCACAAACACCTTTAAATGGGAGACCCAAAATGGGTGCACACACATTTCTACATTACTGTACAGTCTTTACAGCCACACCTACACTTTTTCTCCTAAGTATATATATTGTAATGTATATGGTTGTAAATTGTGATTTGGTCCGCAATTGATATGGACCGTGACTTATTTTTGGTTAGCAAGGTACTGGTATTGATGGGTACCGTAATGAAATTGACTGGATTCTTTGGATCTGATATATTTGCATGTCAGTTATAAATAGATATAGAGTGTAACATATTTGTGGATAGTAGCCTATTATGACTTTGATCCTCTGGATCCAGAGATTCTATCTTTAGTTTTAAATTGATAATTAATTAGTTTTGTAAAAATTGGTTATGCCAATGTACAGGCAGTTTTTATATAGTGGAGCCACCTCAATGGGCCGAAGTGGCCCCTAGTGTGCCCACTATAAAAATTTTCTTATGTTCTTCTTATGTGGAGCTAGGCCATGTACGTTAGGTGATAGGAATCCCCCCCTATCGAGGTTTCAAACCCTTTCGCTCAGTTGGATGGGGATGTGAATGAGGGGAAAACTATTTTAATTAGGGACTCCTTAGTGTGCCCTATGGATAAAGAGTTCATTGAACAGAATCCAACCAAGAGGAGGAGGGTCTGTCTACCAGGGGCCAGGGTGACAGAATTAGAGACGAAGTAGATAGGATTGATGTTGCCTCCCATCACTCGATGTTGGTAGGGAGCAACGACTTGTATAGGCCCGATACAAGAGTGCCTAACCTTTTGGAGAGACATAAGGGGTTAATTAGGTCCCTGAAGGCAAGGTGGTCAGATAGGTCTTTAGTTCTAGGTATTACCCCTAGGCACAGTTTGGGTCTTAGGATTACGTCAAAAACAATATTTTTAAATACTAAACTAGAAGAGATTTGTGCTGAGGAAAATGTACCCTTCATAAAGCTGTGGTCAGAATTTAGTGATCCTAGCCTTTTTATAAAAGATGGGGGTGCATTTCAATGAAATAGGGAATGCTGAGCTAGGTAGGTTAATTGATGAGAACGTTCGAAAGCTGTATAGGTCGAAGCCTTCTTTAAATGTTGTGGGTCCAGGAAACGCAAAAAATAATTTAAAACACCAATCCATGGTAAAAAATAATTTAAACATCTTTTATTGTAATGCGCGTAGTATTAGAAATAGTCATTCCTCCATATTCGTGTGACCGACATATGCGAGACCACCTATTCGCGAGAAAATAACAGTAACCATTAAATCAGCATCTGCGAAGGAAAGACTGCCTATTTGCAATTCAAATTGGCCACCATCTGGCAAATGTGCAAAAGTGTACTAAATGCGGGTCCATCCTCGTGCAGCTGCTGCTCCCCATGTGCGAGTGAGAGCCGAGAGTGAGTCAGTCACTGAGTTGCCTTGGTTAGCGACACATTGTCTGCGCTGAACTTTGTTTACTTTAGTGATTTTGACGGTATTTTGCCTTATTTTTTTATTAACTATGGCTTCCAAGCACAGTGTTAGTGGTATTGAAAGTAGGCTATGTTCGTGTTAGGCTAGGATTTATCGCTGTCAGTAGTGGTAGAAAATGATTTCATACAATGTTTTTTTTTGTTGTTTCTTTTAATTCTATTTAGTATTATTCTATATAATTATTAACATAATTGGTGTTTTTTTCAGCATTTATGGCTAAATTAGGGGGGCAAAAAGGGATTTTCAGGGGAGCTGGGAACTTAACCCTATTTTTCCATAAGTTTATATGTTCAACATCCGCGAGATCAACACTCACGACGATTTTTAAGAACCTAACCATGACTGTAAATTGAACAAATTTAAGGTGATAATTTATTCCGGGAACTATGATATAGTTGCTATAACCAGAATGTGGTTAAATACCGTGACTCAGGACTTGTTGGGGGAACTTGATATAGCGGGTTTTAAACTTTTTACTAATGATAGGTTACATAGGATTGTTGGCCGCATTTTCCTGTACATTCATAATTCCCTTAGGGCTATCGAGGTTAAGATAGATTTTACAGAGGCAATTAATGTGATATGCATTGAAGTTAGAGTGTGTAGTATTAGCTTTAATTTTGTTGTTGTTTATAGACCTCCCATTCAACCTCTCAATACTGATACTATATTTTACTCACTTCTTGGTAACTTTATTAATAATCGGAATAGTATAATTGTCAGAGACTTTAACTGCCCTAATGTTAATTACGAGACTTACTGGTAATGAGGAGGGTTTGAGACTGAGTTCATGGAAGATAATTTTTTACGACAGATGGTTACCAAACCAACACGCTGTGACAATATCTTAGACGTGGCGATGATGAATGATGATAATATAGTCGAAGGTTTAAAAGTAGGTGAGAGTTTGGGATGTAGCAATCACCAAATTATTAGGTTTAAGCTATTGATGGAAAACAGTAAGGATAGTAATGTAACAGAAGTCCCTGTTTTGTGGACAGGATGAGAGAAGTGGACTGGGATAATTTATTTATGGTTAATGATGCAAATTTTCATTGGGAGATGTTTAAAGAAAGTTTTTTGAATATCGAAAGGGAGTTTATTCCTCGTAGGCCCAAGCATGCTAGAAATCATGGCAGGCCCAAGTGGTGGACTAGGGAAATAGGCAAATTCATAAACGAGCGTAACAGAGCATATATACTTAATAAGCACAATGGCACGGTAGCTAATTTTAATAGATATATCGAGCTTAGACATCAGGTTAAAAGATCTGTTAGGAATGCTAAGCTTAATTTAGAGATACTTATAGCGCGGATAGTGAACATAATCCAAAAAAGTTTTTTGACTATGCAAATAATCGTAAACCGATAAAAGATAACATAGGCCTTCTAGTGGACATTAACTGCGCTTTGGCTTCTGACGCTCAGGCAATGGCAGGTATTTTTAACAACTTTTTTGGCAACAGTTTTTACTGTAGAAGACGTAAATAATATTCCTGATGTGGACGATATCATTCCATTTAGTAGATAGACTATTTTGAATGAAATAACTTTATGAGGGTGAGATTGCACATTATATCAATAAGCTAAAAGTGAGCAAGGCTCCAAGCCCTGCTGTGCTTCATTCCACACATTTGAAAGATGTTATTGTAAGCCCCTTAACAAAAATTTTTAATAAGTCACTGGAAGTGGGAGTTATTCCTGAAGACTTCAATTTAGCTAACGTTATGCTTATTTTTAAAAAGGGCGACTGCATAGTAGCTAGCAATTATAGGCCTATTAGCTTAATGTCAATTGTCAGTAAACTTTTGGAATCCGTAGTTAGGGATCGTATCATCAATCACTTAGAAAGTCATAATTTGATTAATAGTAGTCAGCATGGGTTTCAATGCCATAGATCTTGTTTAACTAATTTGTTAGAATTTTATAATGAAATAGTGCATGAATACGATAGGCATAGAGAGGCTGACATTACTTATTTAGACTTTAAAAAAGCATTTGACACAGTTCTGCATAGAAGATTAATTGCGAAGGTTAAAGCGCACAGTATATGCAGTCAGGTAGCTAACTGGTTAGAGAAATGGCTTCATGCTAGGAAACAGAGGGTCGTTGTTAATGGTAGTGAATCGGGGTGGTTAGATGTGGGTAGTGGTGTTCCTCAGGTTTCAGTTTAAGGCCCATTGCTATTCACAATCTACATTAATGACATAGATGTAGTCTTGACCAGTATTGTGTCAAAATTCACGGATGGTACTAAAATTGGCAGTAAAGTTGTTAATGTGGATGACAGAAATAGGCTCCAAGATGATGTAAATAGGATTATGCAGTGGAATGGATAAGTGGCAGATGCAATTTAATGTAGACAAATGTAAAGTTTTGTATATAGGTTCTCCTAACAATAATTACACATACACAGTGAACAATAGACAGTCATGAACGTTGATGAGGAATAGATTTAGGTGTATGTGTATCTAAGGATTTAAAAGTTAGGAACCAATGCCTGGAGTCTTGCGCAAAAGTAATAGGATGTTAGGCTTCATAGCGCATAATTTCAAATTTAAATTGAAGAATATTATATTGCCCTTTATAAGTCCCTAGTCAGGCCTCATTTAGAATATGCCATTCAGTTTTGGTGCCTGTATTTGCATGAGGATATTGATAGGTTGGAAAGGGTTCAGCGTCACACCACAAAACTAATTCCATCATTGCGCAACAAGTCATATGAAGATAGGATTAAAGAGTTAGACTTGCATTCACTCAAAACTAGGAGATTAAGGGGGGAGCTTATTGAAGTTTTTAAAATCGTTAATAAAATCGATAACGTAAATTTTGACAAACCATTCACTTTCAATAATAGCAATACTCGTAATAATGGATTTAAGTTGTGTGGCAGACGTTTCATTCTAATACAGTCATTCCTCAGTATTCGCAAGGGTTAGGTTCTTAAAAATCGTTGTGAGTGTTGATCTCGCAGATGTTGAACATATAAACTTATGGAAAAATAGGGTTAAGTTCCCAGCTCCCCTGAAAATCCCTTTTTGTCCCCCTAATTTAGCCATAAATGCTGAAAAAAAACAATTATGTTAATAATTATATAGATTAATACTAAATAGAATTAAAAAAACAACAAAAAAACATTGTATGAAATCATTTTCTACCACTACCGACAGCGATAAATCCTAGCCTAACACGAACATAGCCTACTTTTAATACCACTAACACTGCGCTTGGAAGCCATAGTTAATAAAAAAATAAGGCAAAATACCATCAAAATCACGAAAGTAAACACAAAGTTCAGCGCAGACAATGCATTGCTAACGAAGGCAACTCAGTGACTGACTCACTCTTGGCTCTCGCTCACACGTGGGGAGCAGCAGCTGCACGAGGATGGACCCGCATTTAGTACACTTGCACATCAGCCAGATGGCGGCCAATTTGAATTGCGAATAGGCGGTCTTTCCCTCGCAGATGCTGATTTAATGGTTATTATTTTCTCACAAATAGGCAGTCTCGCATATGTCGGTCACACGAATAAGGAATGACTATCACTAAAAACTTTTTTTACATTTAAAGTAATTGATAAATGGAATAATCTTCCCGCACCTGACATGAACTCTACCAGCGTTAATATGTTTAAAAACTATTTGGATATGCATTTTAAAAATATTAATGTTTAAAATAAAAAAATAATTAGCAACAGGAGCTCTGGGGGTAGTGGTTGAGGATGAGTCTGTTGACGATTAATGCCAGCATGTGATATGCTAGCAATAAAATTTAAAAAAAAAAATTAAACTAACACAAACTTAGATGTAGCTCATAGCATAAACTAACCCACTTTTTGTTATACTCTTTATACTTTTTTTCTTATCCTCTCCTTACTTGCATGTCTGTAGTTTGCATAGTATGACAGTGTTTGCATGGTTTGTAAGCTTTCTTATTTTACTTCTTTTCATCTTTCACCCCTTTCCTATTCTTTTTGACTATTTTTCCAACTTGTCAGCAGTGGCTGGCAGATGATGATAGTCTTTCTTTCTTTCTCTTTTTTGAATGAATGTTAACCCACGAATGATAGGTTTTGGTACTTAATTAACCCCTTATTCTCTTCTTTCTCACAGGCTAACCTTAGAGTGGATCTTAGGGTCTTTGTTAGCCTTAGCTTCTGTAGATCTGTATAATGCATGCCAAAAAGTTTTTACCTTCATTATGATACCGTGCCAAAAGACAAGAGCAGATGTCCATATGATTACTAGGGTTATAACTTTGACTTTTTTTCAAATAAAAGATCTTCTGTATCATAAATCGATGAACTTTTGCTTAAAAACAATGAAAAAGACCCTAATTCCTCAGTTTTTAAAAAAGGTCACCCCCAAATCAAAAGTTTGAATCACCATAACCATATATTTACGTTACTACTCATAAGTATATAAATATATTATTATTAGAGGGCGGACTTTTAGGTTTTAACCTAAAAAATATTTTTGAATTTTTCAGTACGCTAATATATCGTGAGATCGCCCGAAAAATCACTTCCGGTGCTCAAATTCGATGACTAATATCAATCGCCCCATACAAGAAAATTCTAGAACACACGACATTGTTCTTCATGCACTCGCAAATTGTATAAAAGCACGAAATGAAATCAACCGAATCACTTGTGTCCAGTATTGCGCAATAGTTACTCAACTGTTCAGTTCAACTCAACTTCAGGTAAGCTTTTATTATTTGTAATATGTTCGCTTAATTAAAAAACGTAGCGAAATGTGGAATTCGCTTCTGCACTCTTGAACATTCCAGAACATTTTTTAAATTTATTAACCATAATAATTTGTTGAATTTTTCTTCCATTTTAACACGTAAACAAAAGCGTATCCAGAATGTTTTGTAGAGGGGAGTCAAACTCAAAAAATATATAGAGCCCAAAATATTGGTGCTAAATATTTTCGTGAGACGTTCTATGGATGTTCTAAAAATATTTTCCAAAATTTTATCACCTAAAAAATAAATATTTGGTCATATTTTTCACTTAAAAATCCGCCCTCTAATTATTATATTATTTCTATATATTATATTAATATTATATATATATATAATATATATATAAACAAACAAACAAATCAACTTAATACCTTTTTATATCTGTTTCAGAAGCAATATAATGTCACACAAGAAAAGTGATACTACCATACAGAAGAACAAGGATATCTGGACCAATAATCTGGTGAGATTCCAGCAGTCACATAGAAGAAGAGGAAGTGTACCTTTAGAAGAATCTTCACTAGTAGAAAAATGCAGAATGCCACTCCAAATCCAAATCATTGGACGGTACCAGTTTCTTGGAACAGAAATCAAAGGAAGAAAGGAGCGAATAGTGGAAATTTCCAAAGAAGTTACAAAATTATGGAAGAATAAATTGAATTTTCCGCATGTGTCAGATCAAGTAATACGAGCAAAGCTTGACAAGGATGAAGACTTATGATGAATGTGTCAGGAGGGGAAAATATGATGCCCTGAATGAACTTTTTGATATCACTAAAGTAAATGGCCAATGGTTATCCTCGGAAGACAAACGACTGTACCACCTTCAAGTGGAAAGCAAAGGAGAAGTGGGGTACTCTACAGGTCAAGTTGCAAGTGAAGAAATGATTCACCCTTCAAAGAGACGAAAATTGCCTGCTGAATCAGCATCATCTTACAATCATGTATCTGGTGGTAGTGGTACTGAATCTGAAGAGAGCGAGCATGAAGATGAAGATGAGAGTATTACTCCACCAACCAGAAGACATAACAAAAGTAAAGTTGCAATCAACTTGGTGACATCCACAGGAGTATCAACAAGTAAAGCCGCTAAAATATGCAAACAGTTGTCACTTGATGGTATTGACATTCCAACACCAAGTCAAGCAGCAATTTACAAGTCAGCATACAAAGAGGCTGCTAAATTGAAGGAGGAAATGATTGAAAATTTACAGATGGAAGAGTGGTCTTTACATTTTGATGGAAAGCGCATTGAGGAAAATGAGTATCAAGTAGTGGTACTTAAAAATGAAAGAACCAAAGTAAAATTGGATGCATTGCGTCTGAAAGATGGCAAGGCTGAAACTATTGCTGAAGGAATTGCAAAAGTTATTGATGAATACACCTTATGGAATGCAATAAAGATGATCGTTGCTGATACAACAAGTGTTAACACTGGGAAAAAGAGTGGAGTTGTTGTCAAATTGCAACAAATGTTCTCAGAGAAGGGTATCTGCAAACCATAATTTATCAGTTGTCAGCATCACATTCTGGACAGGATTCTCCGTTTGGTAATGGATGAAGATCTTGGTGCTAACACCAGTTCTCCAAACATCGAATATCCATTTGTATCCCAACTGGTGAAGAATTATGAGGAACTAAAGGCACAGTTTGTTAATGGAACAGAAGAGGTCCTCGAGAAATCAGGATGGAGAGATGATATTAAGTTTTTGTACCATCTAACACGGGTGTTTAGATTCTTTGAAGAAAAAGGGAATTTTCCTTTGATTAACTTTCAGAAAATTCCAAACATCAGCAATGCGAGGTGGCATTCAAGAGCCATTCTAGCTATCCTTGCATTTATTCTTATACCTACAACAAGGAAGACTTTGGAGAAGGTATGCAGATTCATTTCATACAACTGGGCAGAATATTGGTTTACTAATCAGATGTACAATGAAAATGACAAGAACTTGTCAGAAATATTGAAACCTTACAAAAAAGCATTGAACTCATTGGAAAATCACTGGAAGCAGGAGCCATCCCCACTCAAGATACCAAGAAGTAATCAGTGTGCAGAACGTGCAATCAAAGTTATGCAGGAACTGTATGCTGCCTGCAGAAACAAAAACAAACTGCAACTTCGGTTTATTCTAAGCAATAAGCAGTAATATATGTACAAGTATTATAACGATTATGTTGTGAGTTCTTTTATTATATTACATGGAATATGCAATAAAGTTACGTATGCAATAATCGATTTTTTGATTTCGGGGTGACCTTTTCTAAAAAGATATTAAAATGAAAGTTCATTTCTTTTTTGTTTGAGGCAAAAGTTCATCGAATTAAAGTACAGGAATATTAGGTTGTAAAAAAGTTACAACCCTAATGATTACTCTTGTGCTCTTTTGTCACAGAGTATGCAATGGAAGCATCCAACATCTCCCATTGCAAGGAAGTTCAAAGTGCAGCTGTCAGCGGGTAAAGTTATGCTAACACTGTTTTGGGATATATGAGGCCCTATCCTTGAACATTATCTAGAATGTGGAACTACAGTAACAAGTGCATCATATTCTGACATGCTTTGGAATGAGTTAAAGCAAGCAATTCACACAAAATGGAGAGGAAGATTGTCGGAAGGTGCTATTCTGTTACACAACAATGCATGCCCTCATACCACTGCACAGACTAGAAAATGCCTTCAAGAACTTAAATTTGAAGTTCTCGACCATCCAGCCCTACAGTCCAGACCTGGTGCCTTCGGATTTTTACCTGTTTGGACCACTAAAAGACGCTTTGAGAGGTCAGCGATTCCGAAGGAGGCAGTGCATGACTGGCTATGCACACAGCCAAAAACATTCTTTTGTGATGGCATTAGGAAGCTTGTAGATCGCTGGACTAAGTGTATTGAGAAACAGGGAGACTATGTTGAGAAGTGATGTGAAAATAAAAAGTGCGGATACTTATTGAATTACCCTTGTAGTTATTCTCCACCACAGTAGTGAGAGGCACTATATATTGTCTAGCTTTGTGTGAAAAAGTTGGTAGAGAGTTGTATGTGAAATCTATTTAATCATTATTTTGCAGTATCCCTTTTTCACAATAGGCTAACATGAAAACTCAAAAGTTGTATAAAAGTTTTATAAAATGAGGTTTCAGATTTACAGTGCGTGCTACATTAAAAAGATGTCACTACCACATAAAGAAACAGAAGGTATATGGTTTACATATATTTGTTGATTTTTAACAACTTTAGTACTAAAGTCTTATATCTTGAAGATGCTTTGAATTTGAAAAGCAAAGTACAGTCCTCCCCCGATTTATGAATGAGTTATGTTCCTGAAAACCTGTTCATAAATTAAACCCTATTTTCCCATTGACTCCCATTATAAAAGTTGAGATAAGTTCCTATGAACAAAAATCACTTCCCCAGATTGTCTTATAATGCTACAAAAACATGTTTTTGCCCACAGGGTTTGATGTAAAGAATGTTTTTAGATCTCTACAATAATAAATATATATAAATAATAGATGCAGTTAAGTAAAATTGTAATGATTAATGTTGCTTCCAACCATTAATGACAGAGACCATTCACTACAGTAAAGACAAAATATTTTGTCTTTACTGTAGTGAATATGGTTCAGTAATTAAGGTCTTAAATATATTTAAAACATTTTATATGGTTTAATTTTATTTTTTAGTAATATTTACTACTACCAAAGATATTGCAATTACCTTCAGACATTGCTGATACTACGAAAAAATTCTGAATTTAACAAACAATTTTGTTTGTAACTTTGAATCAAGCCTTTGGACAAAATTTTTTGTTTGTAACTTCGAAAATTCGTACAGTGAGCATTCATAAATTGTGGGAGGAGTGTATATTGATATTATATGTGTTAACAAATTGAATTTGTATTTTACCTTTTCAGTCATTTATAAATTTAATTTTGAAATAATTTCTTAGAAGAACTTTCCTATTTGCTTGTATTTGGGTCCCACTATGAAAATTAAAAGGGGTTGAATGGTTTTCTTACAAGGTTGATTAAGTTAGGAATGTTACATGAAGTGATACCTCTGATGATAACCATATAAATTTACAATAATTGGTTAATTTCAAGTTGGGAGTAGAGCAAAATCGCATTATACCAAAAGGGGTCTGGACCAAACACTTTTTTGGATTAATAGGTTTTTCAGGGGACTGAAAAAATGGCAGTTGTAATGTACATAATAAAAAGAATTGATGTTGAATCTATGAAAATAATATTTACTTTAATAAATATACTATAACACAAAAATACCACAAACACTGCCAAAATAGTGCAGTCTCATCCGCATTGAATATTTGTTTTGCATTAAGGTTACATTCCTGAATTAGTTTTTCTAAAATGTCATCATACTTGGTAACACTTTCAGAGTCAGCAGAACCCTTCTCCTGCAATGGCAAGCTTGTGAATACCATGTCTATCCTTAAACTGATTAAACCACCCAACAGGGAATTCATAGGGTTCATTAATTTCCATAAGGTCACAAAACTGCTTGGCTTTCTTCGTAATAAGCAGTCCAGAAAGTGGTTTACCCTCACTGTGCTACTGTTTGAACCACTTGAAAAAACTTTGTCTAACTCTACAAACTTAGACTTTCTTAAATTCTTTTGCTTTACTATTCATTTGTTATACAGTGTCAGAATAAAACTTTAATATCTGTTCCTTCTGGTGTAGAGAGACCTGTCATGTTCCTGAATAATTAATAGAACTAACATCAATAAAGTACAAATAAAAAGGAAGCTAACTTAGAATACAGTGTTGTACTCACTATAAAATTAGTGGACTATGTAAATAAGTCATTGCCAGATTAGAACCAAAAAATGTAAATAAAAGAAAATAATAATAACAATGTAGTATGTCCTCACTAGGAGCTGATACTGGTAACTTGTCTATGGTTGCTGACTGTGTTTTGTTTCCTTCTAGAAGTTTGCTGCTTGAGACCATATAAAGAAAAAGAAGACTAAAGAGATTATAAGATTTGGAGAGGGATTTTTTTTTTAAAAGTGGAGTTGTGCTTTGGCAAGTGATTGGCTCACATGGGGAGAGTTACAATTTAGTTAAGTTATGATTTGGACAGCAAATGGATCACATATAGAGTTAAAATTATGATTTGGACTGTGTAGGGATTACATGTAAAAAAAGAGTAACAGACAGTTACAATTGTATTACCATTCATTGAAGAGTAATAGACCCATTGAATAGAGAAGTCATGTTCATTTAGTAATAAATATATTATGATTGAATTAAGACTGGTCATAGATTGGTTTATTCAAATGAAGGTGTTTGTGAAGGAATAATTATAAAGTGTTATCTGAACTTCTGAGCAACAAAGCAAAAAGCCACGTACTAACTGGTTATAATTAGTCATAAGTATTTTTTAACTTTATACAAACATTAGTTATAAATGTGAAATATTAATTAATTTTGGAGTCCAATTATCTTCACCTCATATTTTTAGATATTTTGAAATGGTTGTCATGGATGGTGGGTTGAGTTTTGTTGGATACCTATGCAGTGTATCATTACTGGGAATAAAGATGCAAACCAGTTCCCAAAGTTCACTTGCTCTTTGTACCTCTGACTTAATACCCTATTCCTTTGAAGGATTAGAGCTGTATTTCTCATTATCTGGCAGTAAAGTGGAAATGTCATTGTTAATCCCAATTAACTGCAATTTGTGAGGATGTGGCTACAGCTGCCCCTGGGGTTACCCTTGTATATCCTGATGGAAGGAAACTCCACTTGCATACTTTTGAATTGACCATATCTGCCTTATGCAATAGTCTTTGTTAGAGAGGCCCTTAGCTCTACTGTAAAGATTGTATAGTAGGGTGGAGTGAAAAAACTTTTTCTAGAATTCAGTTTTGTATGGGCACCCAAGGGTTGGTCTGTGGTACCAATAAAATCTAAAATATTAGCTACCTGCGACATCAATTTCACTGGCCAGAATGAGGTCAAAGATTTTGGAAAAAATTAAGGAAAAAATTCAAAGATTCAAGCATACCGTATCTTCTGTTGTGTTTATGCTAGGAAGATCATTTTTGTTTCATTTGATTTGTCTATTTATGTTCTTTAACTTTTCTCTTATACATTTTTCTCCCATTCCTCACAGAAATTTGTAAAATTTGGTATTTCATGACAAATACTAACAAAAATAGGAATTTCTTTTTGTTTCATCGAGTTTCTCAACTTTAGTAATGTTTTAGCACCATTTTAAGGTTTTCATTTGTTTAGATTTTCACAGATTTAAATTGTCATAAATATATTATTTAGGGTTTGTTATTTATGCTATATTACATTATAATTTCTCTCTTTTTCAGATTATTTGATTGCTTTGATAAATTTTTATATTGAATCTGATTCGCTAAAAACATTTACAGTCACTAATATAGTCTAATTCTACTTCAATGCACAAAGCAAAATTAGGCATGACTTCCATGGCCTTGAATGAATCAGCAAAAAGGAAGATAAGGAATACTCAACAGCTGAATCCAATCTTTGGACCACCAAAGGATCTCTCACTGATTTATTTGCCTTCATCTGAAGATATACATCAGTGTTTCCTTTATGTTAGATAGGAAAGAATTAAGTCAGGAGAAGCTAATCCAAAAATGTATGATGTTGCTGCAGTTGTTGCCCAAAAAGTAAAGACTTTATGGGATTGTACTTCTATTCTAACTAGCCATCATAAGACCATAACGCAGCGCATCCAAGGTTTGTATGAAAAATATAAAAATGTCTTAAAACAATTCAAAGGGCAGAAAGACCAAGCATCCTATCAAGCATTGCTTCACAAATTTAAACTTAACTCAATGAAGCTCTTTGATATAGCTTCTTGTAAATGTGAAGACTTCCTGACATGTCATTGTGAGAAAGACTGAAAAGTTCCTGTTCTGGAGAGAGATTTCTTAATGACCAACAAATGTCTCGAAAAATGATGATTGGATCTGTAGATAAAGTGGTCACCAAAAAGGTGAACAAAAAGAAAAAGGCACACAAAAGTATGAGGAATATACAGCACGGATCTCAAAAGGAATGAAAGAATTTGATACTGCTGCAACTGTTTCATCAAGTTTCAGCGAAATGGATGAAAGCAGTGAGCTGTTAAAAACTCACGACAAAGCCATTAATTAATCCCAGACCTTCACAAATGAGAATATGAGTGAGAACCTTCTTCTTGCATTGATTACTGATAACCGGCCAAACATTTGAAAAATGGCATTACAAAGGATCGAAGTAGCAAGATCTCAAGCTGAAAAAATTAAAAGCACTCACGAGTTCAGTGTACCAAAGCTAAATTTCCATGCACTTGACTGCACTGTTGTTATATTTTGGACAGATAGTCCCATCAGGCTTGAGCCACCATTGACAAAACACTTAATCAAAGAGGAGTTGACATCATTGGCTCTTTCAATTCCCTTGTCATACACAAGCAGTAGAAAGGAATATCAAACTTGTAACAGAAGTGGCAAGAGCAGTTTATGGAAGTGAGAGGAGAGATGGCTATGTTAAAACTAAATTGCATCTCAAACAATAATGAAATAATTTGAAACCAAGAGAGACTACACAATTGAATAAGAAGCTTTCTAAATTATTGTGGTGGGTGGGTTAGGGTGGAACTCAAAGAGCAGCCACCTCCACATGGTGAGGTCTGGGTAATTTAAGCCAAGATAGGCATGGTTCGTATCTAGCTTAAATTAGTGGAGAGCTGCTCCAATAAACCAATATATTTAAAGCCACACAACTATTTTATGAGCTTCTAAAAGAAAACTGAATCACTGAATAAAGCTTAACATCAACCAATCAACGAAAGCAATAAAAACTCCTATTTTTGGTTAGTATTTTTAATGAAATACCAAATTTTAGAAATTTCTGTGAGGAATGGGAAAAAAGTGCATGAGAGTAAAGTTAAAGAATATAAATAGACAAATCAAATGAAACAAAAATAATCTTCTTAGCATAAACACAATGGAAGATACGCTTAAATCTTTGAATTTTTCCTTAATTCTGGGGGGTACCTGAAAGGCAAAATCTTCAACCTCCTTGGGGCTGGTGAAGTTGATGTCACAGGTAGCTAATATTTTACAGATTTCTTATTGATACCACAGACCAACTTTTGGGTGCCTGTACAAAACTGAATTCTGAAAAAAAGTTTTTTCACTTCACCCTATTGTATAGTCCTCTTGACTGTGCTCCATTTGTAGTCTTTGAAACTTATAATGGCATCATCTCTCAGAGTACTGAGATGAGGATAGCACTTGTACTCACTTTGGAACTGTGGGCAGGATTGTATTATCCCAGTAGTGAGTTTTTAAGTTAAGATGCTCAGAAGGCTGTCAGTCTCTCAAAAATAATCCTTTTAAGCCTCAATATTTACCCATTTTTACTTTTGCTTCATTCATTTTATGCTTGTTTTTCATTTTACCATTTGTCATTTGTTTCAATTTTATGGCATTTAATTTTTATCTTTTATTTTCTAAGTAAGAGTATATTTGGTGTCAGTGACATTGATGTTGCAATTGGTTAACTAATCACTCGTTCTCATATAAAACCTGACTGAAAATCTTGTAATTAGGGTGTCCATTAGGGTTATGACATTTTTATAACCTCATGTTCCTGTATCATAAATCGATGAACTTTTGCCCCCTGACAATAAAAATAACAGTTTTTTTATATATTTTGAAAAAACTTCACCCCAAAATAAAAAAAAAAATTAATAAAATAATAAATATTGGTTGCTCCTTGGTATAGCTATTGCAGATGGGTCTCTGTTCCAGTGATTTTCCAGAGTATTTAGTGCTTTTTGGTATTGTTGCAAGATATTGGACAATTTATGATAATCATCAGGTAACCAATCTAGAATGGTGCAATGCAGCTGTCTCGAATATAGTAATATACTATATTTGCTTTCGGGGTGACATTTTTTTTTAATTCTGAAGAATTAGGCCCTTTTTTATTGTTTTCAAGCAAAAGTTCATCGAGTGATGATACAGGAAACAATATTTATGACAAAATTAAAAAGTCATAACCCTAGTGTCCATGTGTGTCAGTTTTCAGAGAGCTGTCCCAGTCTTTAGAAAAAAATTTTTGGGACAAAAATATGACTCGTCTGTCATTGGATTTCAGAAATTTCGAGAGCAAGTTAAATGAATCATGACCTACATGAGTTATGGAGTTAGTTAGTATTCTGACATTACCAAGGGGGGTTGGCGTTTATCTCTTTGTAAGAGTGGGGATTTGATAAAATATTTTGTTTTGCTTTTACATATTTTAAGTTATTAATTATATACCATGCAAATGTGAAACTATAAGGTGTGTATTATTATATTTAGTATTCATTTACTCTGTTAAAAAGTTGTATTTTATCAACACATAATTTTGTCTAGAAATAGTTTGGCATATGTTAAATTAGTGGTCTGGAAAAAGGCATTTCTCATGCTAAAAACAGCCCAAAATGCTTGGGCTCCATGGGGCTCCACCCTGGACCCCATTGGGGGAGCTTACAACACTCACAAACCCCCTATTGTGAGCCTCATTTCCCTTGGCATATATTTCAGGCATAATTATATCTGCACTCCACCTACCCCCTTTTCAAATTCATAGATCCGTCCCTGTCCTGGTTTTTCCAAGCACAAATCTGGATACCCTACTTGTAATAACTTGTTGAAGATTTCTTGTGATAAACTTTTTACTTCTCTAGCTTTCTAAAATTATCAAAATTATCAATTATTTTTTATCTTTATCAAATATTTATATGTAATGTATTTTTAAAAATTTGTTTCAGAGATCTGAAGATTTGTGTCAGAAAGAAAGCCTTGAACTTTATGATTCAAATTCAGAGGAAATTTCAAAAGTTGAGAATCATAATCAAGATTGTAATGTGTTATTGAGTAAGCAAATTCTGTTCAGAAGAATTCAGTGTTCCAAATACCCACTGGTTAACCTTAGAAAACTGAACATTAATGAACATAAGCTGAAGACTGATGGTAAACCTTTAAATAAACAGCAATCCAAACCACAGCAGAACCAAAAAGCAAAATTAGAACTTAAAACAAAGAAGTCTTTACTTAATTTTGAACATAATGAAAACCACAAAGACCAGCTCATAAAAAAGATTATATTTAAGTGTTATATTTGCGCTTATCGGACACAGTTCAAGAAAAATCTTAAAATTCATTTAAGAGTTCATATTGGATTAAAACCTTTTAAATGTGATATTTGTTCTTATACTACAGCACAGAAAAGTAATCTTCATCAGCATTTACATGTTCATAGTGGAGAAATTTGGAACATTAAAGAAGCTGATGTTAAAGAAGAAGCTGATGTTAAAGAAGAAGCTGATGTTAAAGAAGAAGCTGATGTTGATGTTAAAGAAGAAGCTGATGTTAAAGAAGATGTTAAAGAAGATGTTAAAGAAGAAGCTGATGTTAAAGAAGAAGCTGATGTTAAAGAAGAAGCTGATGTTAAAGAAGAAGCTGATGTTAAAGAAGAAGCTGATGTTAAAGAAGAAGCTGATGTTAAAGAAGAAGCTGATGTTAAAGAAGAAGCTGATGTTAAAGAAGAAGCTGATGTTAAAGAAGAAGCTGATGTTAAAGAAGAAGCTGATGTTAAAGAAGAAGCTGATGTTAAAGAAGAAGCTGATGTTAAAGAAGAAATTGATTTTTATGAAGAAGATTATTGCAAAGGAGATACAATTGACTATGGAAACATCTGTGATAAATGGGAGAGTGATCAGATAAAAAATGAATGTATAGAAGATATTTCTTTTCGAGAAGAAAGAGAGATCACTGATTATGAACTCAACATTAAGGGATCCAAACTAAAGCAGAGCTCAAAAACAAAATCAGAAGTTCAGAAAACCAAGACTTTTGATTTTTGTAAGCAAACAGAAAATGCCTCTACTCCAAGTGCAAATAATGTCATTAATTCACTTAATTTTGAGCATAAAAAGAAGCATCTCACACAAAAGATTATATTCAAGTGTTCTATCTGCCCTTATCAGACAAAGTTCAAAAGAAGTCTTGAACTTCATTTAAGAGTTCATACTGGAGAAAAACCTTTTAAATGTGATATTTGTTCTTACACTGCATCACACAAACATCCGCTAAAAATGCATTCAAGAGTTCATACTGGGGAAAAGCCTTTTAAATGTGATATTTGTTCTTACACTGCAGCACACAAACATCAGCTAAAAGTGCATTCAAGAGTTCATACTGGGGAAAAGCCTTTTAAATGTGATATTTGTTCTTACACTACAGCACACAAACATCAGCTAAAAAGGCATTTAAGAGTTCATACTGGAGAAAAACGTTTCATATGTGATAATTGTTCTTACAGTTCAGCACGAAGAAGTCAGCTGAAAGTGCACCTAAGAGTTCATACTAGAGAAAAACCTTTTAAATGTGATATTTGTTCTTACACTGCAGCACACAAACATCAGCTAAAAATGCATTCAAGAGTTCATACTGGGGAAAAGCCTTTTAAATGTGATATTTGTTCTTACAATGCAGCGCACAAACATCAGCTAAATGTACATTCAAAAGTTCATACTGGGGAAAAACCTTTTAAATGTGATATTTGTTCATATACTGCATCACAGAAAAATCGGCTAAAAGTACATTCAAGAGTTCATACTGGGGAAAAGCCTTTTAAATGTGATATTTGTTCTTACACTGCAGCACACAAACATCAGCTAAAAGTGCATTCAAGAGTTCATACTGGGGAAAAGCCTTTTAAATGTGATATTTGTTCTTACACTACAGCACACAAACATCAGCTAAAAAGGCATTTAAGAGTTCATACTGGAGAAAAACCTTTCATATGTGATAATTGTTCTTACAGTTCAGCACGAAAAAGTCAGCTGAAAGTGCACCTAAGAGTTCATACTAGAGAAAAACCTTTTAAATGTGATATTTGTTCTTACATTGCAGCACAGAAAAGTCAGCTAAAAATACATTTAAGAGTTCATACCAAAAGAGAAAAACCTTTTTAATGTGATATTTGTTCATATACTGCAGCATACAAACATCAGTTAAATGTGCATTCAAGAGTTCATACTGGGGAAAAGCCTTTTAAATGTGATATTTGTTGTTACATTGCATCACACAAAAATCAGCTTGAGTTACATTTTAGAGTTCATGGAGATAGAGGATTTAAAGAATACTTCCCACTTGGTACCAGCATGTTGTAAAAGGTGACTAAAAATATAGGACAGTGTTGG
Source organism: Bathynomus jamesi (assembly GCA_023014485.1). Taxonomy (NCBI): domain Eukaryota; kingdom Metazoa; phylum Arthropoda; class Malacostraca; order Isopoda; family Cirolanidae; genus Bathynomus; species Bathynomus jamesi. The sequence continues at coordinate 444,455 of JAJOZX010003690.1, forward strand.
GGATACCCCTCCAACCTGTATGTAGCTTTCCACAAACAAGAACGGGATATAATGTCTACTAAGGAAAGCTCTCACACTGGCAGGACATCACCCAGAATAAAAAAGGTACCCTCAACCTGCTTACACACCAGGATGAGTGAGGAAAGCAATGGTGCAACTTTTCTCAAACCCAGAGGAGAAATAACTCTATCAAAGGAATTATTGCAGGGGACACCAACAGGTCAAAATAATGACCTTGAACCCCAGCAGTATCAACAAAAAGTGGCTCTAAAAAAACCCTATGTAGGTATGATAAGATAAAGTCGACCATTGAAGAAAAGAATTTTGCACTGCTCCAAATACTTGCAGTTTGAGAAATGGAGCAGACAGAAGAATGTAATCCTAGTGGAACAGATCAGAAAAACCAACCCACTGGAAGAAAAGAGAAACTCTGTCAAGAAGTTACAATCACTAGCCTCACAAGCACATAAGTACCTTACAGAGGAGGAAATTAGTCACATCAAGCAAAGAGCCCTTAGGGAAGCAAATGAGGACTACATTGCCAGAGAAGAAGAAGAAAGAGGAGGGAAAAGGAAAAGATTATGGACAAGAGAAAAGAAATGGACAATGATATGGGCTACAAAGTATGCCAGAAAGAAACATGAGAGACAGAAAGACATCACAAGGGGGAATGGAGAGAAATCTTCCACTTTTGTGCATATGAGAGAAAAACTCCAGCTGCAAGATTGACTTCCCAGAAGTACAACTTCATACCCAAGAAAGTATTTAATGAACAAGAAATAGAATACATGAATGGTGAAATAGATAAGCTTATCCATAATGAAACCAGCCCAAAAATGAACCCTATTCCACTATTCCAATGCCTTGGCACAGCACAAAATGCTAGAGATGATGATTCATCTGATAGCCCATTGGACACCCAAAGCAAACAGCACACCAGTTAAAATTCTCTAATGAACTCAAACCACCAGATAGGAATGGGTACTCACCATTAACTTCCCCATCCACATCAGGAACCCCTCCCCCTTTTCCACCACCATATATGCAAAAAAAAGTTATCCCAAATTTCAAACCAAAATATCCCCCCGCCCCTAGTCAAAACCACAAGTGTAAACCAAAACTTCCTGGAAAATTAAATTAACTAAACAGCTTATATACAAGCTGGGCATGAACTGAACCAAATAAAACAATATTTTTGAATATCCTGACAATAAAGAAAACTCAAGAAAAAATAGGAAAATAAAAGAGTATAACTTATGAGAGAGTGAACTACATGACAAGGTGCTGGAACTGGAGGGAAGAATCCCAGCCATAGCTACTAGAATCAGGAATAAACAAGAGCAGATAAACATGAAAAACCATAACAAACAATTTTCATTAAACCCTAGAGGCTTTTACCAAAATCTTATGAGAAAGAATAGTAGTCCATGACTCACCAGATCAGGTCAGTTGGAGTCATACTGGAATCCCTTCTTTGAAGCCCCAGGATGCCAACTGGATAGAGACCATCAGAGTAGCAAATGAGGGTAAACTGGAAATGGAGAAGTTATTTGTGATGGAAGATAAGGTAAGAAAGAAGTTGGCAAAATTATCCAACTTCAAAAAACCTGGCCTAGATAAGCTACCAAATTTTTGGCTGAAACAGAACATGGCATTACACCATCATTACACTTGCGTTTTTCACAGAATTTTGCAGGGAGAAGAAGAAACACTAGAATGGCATACAAGATACAATGCTCATCCCTAAAACTCGTGAGACAAATCTCCCAAATAAATACTTCTCAATTTGCTACCTCACTACAACCAAAAACTATTTACTGGTCTGATTGCAGACAGTATACCAGTATACCTTGGAATAGAAGAAAAGGGCAATATAGAACATTGTCAAATGTGACAGAAAATCAGTGGAGAGTATGTGCAGAGACTGAAAAAGATCTGCAAGGCTCAACTTGCATCAAAAAACAAAATAATGGCTATAAATTAACTTGCCATCCCTATTATTAATTATAGTATAGGGATAATAGACTGGCTGCAATCAGAACTGAACAAACTAAATGTTAAGACCAGGAAATTCCTCATTCTAAATAGAATAACATACTGGATCCAGTGTCTTCCCAGATTGTGCCTGCCAAGAAAATTGGGAGGGATGGGATTGACAGATTAACCAGCTGCACCGATCATCGACCATCAGCATTGGGCAGTATCTGAGGAGCTCTTCTAACCTTACAATAGCTCCAGTTCATGAATACCACACCACAAGAGTAACTCAACAAACTTCTATAACCAAACTAGCCCAGCACTTTAGAGGGAATAGTATGACCGAAGAAATAGACACTGAAAGAGTGCCAGCCACGTTAATTGGTAGGAAAAGTTGCAAAAATATTTATCCTAGAACAAAAAGCCAAACATGCAGAAGAATGGGAACAAACACCAAAGGGCTGGAAAATACTATCAAGAACTTCAGAAGGACTACATGAATAAAGAAGGATTATTGGAATGGGTAAAGAGAGGAGTTCTGCTGTATGATGGAGAACAGCTAATACTGGGTTCCTAATATCTTGCACTCCTAACAAATACATTTAAAAAAATAGCTGGACTCAGTAATAATGATAGTTGTAGATTCTGTCATGCTGAGGTGGAAAGTGTTGGTCATCTAATATAATGACAAAATCATTCCTACAGGAAGATATATCCAAAACAGCCATGAACCCTGATTTAGTAATATTGGATAGAGAGAAAAGAAAGGGACAGATTATTAACATTAAGCATCCCCAATTATTATGGACTAAACCAAGCAGAAAGGGGAAAGATAACCAAATACCTAGATCTAAAAGATTATGTAAAAAGAACCTGGTTCTTATATGAAATACAAATAATAACAGTGATAATGGGAGCAACTGGGCTGCTCAAAAAGAATTTAAGTTCTTATCTAGAACAGATACCTAACAACCCAATAGCCCCAGAGATATAACTGGAAACAATTCATGATAGTGTCACTATCTTGAAAAAGGCCCTTGGAAGCATCCTTAACAGATAAATACAGATCTGGTTTCACCCTGGGCTGGGTCCCCAGAATGTGAAAAGGAAAAAGCCAAAAGAAAAAATACGCCAGAAAAGAGGAAAACTTTTTAAATGTGATATTTGTTCTTACACCACAGCTTGGAAATATCATCTTTCAGAGCATTTAAGAGTTCATAAATTAAATTAAAGTATTAGCTCAACAAATAAAAAAGAGAGCTGAGGTAAAGAACTAAAAACAAAATCATTTATGTGCAAAGAACCCAAGTGCTCTTTATAAAAATCTAATATGAGACACGATAAAAGTAAAGCAACTGCCAGACCAAAGTGCCCTGGATAACTACTGGAGGCAACTTTTCCAAGGTAGTGCAACACAAGAATGAAGTTGATTTGATAGAGGAAGTGAGACAAGTCAATAGAGATAAACAACAAACCATAATGCAAAACCCTTAGATCAAAATGGGCAAGCTTTATCAACTTCAAAAGTTGAGGAACAGACCAGCTCCCAAACTTTTGGATTAAACAGACTACTCCACTACATAAGTATTATGAACAGGCTTTTCAACAAATGATAAATGGTGAGGAAGATGCCCCAAGAATGGGTGACAGGGAACACTATTCTAATACCAAAGTCACAAGAAATTCACCTTCCCCAAAAGTATAGGCCTATCCGTTGTTTACCCACAACATATAAATTATTGACTAATTATAGCAGATCACGTCTACAGCTATCTTATAGAGAACAATTACCTAGAATAAGAGAAAGGGTGTAGAAGATGATCCCGCAAAATGAAGGATAAGCCTCTAATCAACCAAACTATAATTGAAGATTGTAAGAAAAGATGGAGAAATCAGAATGCTATTGACAGTGTGCCCCATTCATGGATTTTAAAAAGTATGAAGCTATACAATACAAACAAATAAGACAATACATTTTCTAAGCTGAAGAATGGAGCACTGGAGAATGAATATAACCCTAACCCATGAACAGAGTGAAATCAAATTAGGGGATGTCCATATCCAAAGAGTATTTTCCAGGTTAACAGTTTCTTACCTCCATTTTATTGCCTCACCCTGAACCCCTTAAACTTCTGAAAAGCAATAGTGGGTGCAACCTGTCAGAGGGAAGACAGATCCAATTATGACCATAAACCATTTGTTATTTATGGATGACTTAAAGCTGCATGCTGAAAGTAAGGAGATAGCTGTGTGGAAGATTGTGACAATAGACAGATGGAAGAACCTTGTACACAAACATCATCATAAGAATCATAGCCAAAACCCTCAGTCACCCAACTAGCAAAACGCTTTTCACCAAATAACATTCATGAAGTGACATAAATACCAAAAAGACAATCTCCTATAATAGCACAAAAGAGTTGGAAAGGATGTACTGGAGATCAACAAAATGAAAAAGTGGAGCAGTTGAGGCAGTGTTCAGAGCAAATTTGCAGCAGAAATAGAAAAAGATTACATTGATAAGGAGAGATTTCTTAAATGGTTATATAAAGGCAGAGCTGTGTTTAGCGATGCTAGTTAATTATTAGCGCATCCATTAGCAGCGCTATTTTTCAAAAAGTTAGTGGAACAGATAGCGCCACTACATTTTTAGGCAATCTTAGGTGCTAACTGCTAATATAAATTAAAATAAATAGTCTTAAAATGATATCCTCTATATTACATTGCTTTTTGTGCATAATACTGAATGCAGAATGTATAATAATAAACAGTTTCCTGAACTGAGTATGTAAAGGAGGACAGTGTCTTTCCAATAAATAAGTTTAATTATAAATATCAAATTACACAATTTTCTTGAATACCCAATAATCATTTTAAAGATATAATTTTGTTCCCATTTGACACTATAAAAGATAATAAATAGCGAACACACACAAATATATACAAATGCATTATTATTATTATTAAAAAATAGTACTTAGCTATACATTTCATAAAAATTAGTGCCAAAATTAGTGTTAGTGCCACTAATTTTAAAAAACTGTTAGCGTTAGCAGCGCTAGAATTTATTTGCATTAGTGTTAGTGGCACTAGAATTTATTTGCATTAGCACCGCTATATTTATCAATTAGCACACACAGCTCTGGATATAGAGGCACCTTAGGTTCTGATGGAGAGCAAATTGTGATGGATGCTTAAGATCAAGCACTATACACAAATGGATTTAAAGAGATGGCTGGCATTTCACTTAATGATAAATGCCAGTTCTGCTGACAGGAAGTAGAGAGTATGGAACAGCTAGTGTTGGTGTACAAACACTTGTGGAGGATGGATATTATACAGACATAAGATATGTAGGCTCATCCATTGGTGCCTATGCAAAAAGCACCAGATCCCAGTCACCAACAGGGAAAAGGTGGGATCATAACCTACAACCAGTCCACAACCAATCATTGGAAATGAAGACATTACTATTTTCCATGACACCATCATACCCACAGGAACACACAGAAAACAGAGCAATAAGACCAGACATAGTAATATGGAAAAAAAAAAAAAGAACACCTTTGGTAATAGATGAAAGTGTTCCAAATGATTATGGAATTAATGAGAGAGAATATCAACCTGTATGAAGAACCAGTATCGAGAATGACTAGAGTCCCCATGCATTAGATATAATACCTGTCAGAACTGAAGCTGTAGGAATAATAAAAAACTTAAGGACTATCTGGAGGATAATGCATCAATAGCAAATGTTTGAAGTACAAATTGATTCATTTAGGGGAACAGTAACCATCTTGAAAAGAGTGCTCAGGATTAACTTGTATCAATGAGCATTGCATGGACAAACATAAGTACATATACAAAGATAAGTCACTGGAATGGCTAAAAAGAGGAATTGAAATTTGATAGAGGATGATAATAGGAGCACAAGATCAAACTCGCTACACAGTTTGATTTAAAAAAGTGAGGGGTCTCCAACAATGACAAGTGTTGTTTCTTCTACCAACAAACAAATTGTCAGCTACTTAATATGAGGATGCCAAACCCTCGTGACAGATGACCACTATACAAACAGAAACAACAGAATATGTAGTTTACTACACTGGAAGATTTGCAAAAATAGTGGCATAGCAGCTAATGAACAACTCTGAAAGCATGAGCCCCAACCAACTACAGGAAATGACACTCAACATATTTCATGACAGAGTGATTGCAGAAGGAGGACTGACTGAAAATGGGGCAGTGAAGTCTAACATTATCAAAGTATCGTTTATGTAAGTGTGCCAAGTGACTGGCAAAAACAGAGGAGAGAGAGAAAAGGAACGTAACATAATAAATATAACACCAGCAACAGGTATAGTAAAATAGAACTTATCATAGTATCTGGACCAGATACCGGGTAGACCATCCACACTGGAAGTACAGATATAATCTGAGAAACTTTAACCACCTTCAAATGTGCCTTTGGGAGTAAATTTGAGTCTAATAGCACTTGTCCAACTCTTGGCAAAAGTTTGTGTAATTAAACTCAATCATAAAAGAATATAAAGCAACTGAGAAAAACTGTGTGTATGAGAAAAAGTATTTAAATATGGGATATGTTCCACACTGCAGCACAGTAAATGAGCTTCAAATGCTCTTGAAAGTTTCATCCATAATGAAACTAGATTACCACAGGCAGAAAGGAATATTAGAGAGAAAGAATAGAAACTAAGGCAAATAACAAAGTATATTGAGGAAAAAGATTTATTTATCATCAAAATTTAAAAGATCATAGACATTTCAGAATAAATGAGGAGAAAATGAAAAAGAAGACATTTGCAGAGGACTTATCAAAACTGTACAGGGAGTTTAGAAAGGATAAACTGAAGTTACAACACCCATTCAAAAAGAATTAGTCAAGCAGTTCTGGAAGAGTATTCATGAGAGTAAGGTCTGAAACAATGAAGATGAAAATTGAGAATAGTGAGGGGAGGAGGTGAGGATATCAAACAAATGGAAATGGAAGAAATAATGATACTAAAGATTAATAGGAAAATAAAGTATAGTACTAGGCCAGAAAAAACAAAAATTCTGGCTTAAGAAATTAACATCACTGAAAGAACAACTAAATGCTTAATTAAATAAGAGAACAATAAATATTAGGGTAGAATCAGAGATGGGCAAAGATACTTAGGAATGTATCTAAGACACAAGATACATTAAAAATGTATCTTAAAGATACAGATACAAGATACATTTTTAAGATACAAGATACTTTGAGAACAATAATTTTCTTCACCCGAGTCCTATAAATCCCTTATGCCATATTTATGTACATAATGAATGTACCATATTAATCATTTTTAAAAACTATAAATCTAGCAAATGTATAGTAAAAATACATAGGGCCTATTTTTAACATCATTTATTGTGTGCAAGGCTACATAACTTCTACAGGCTATTTTGTATCTAAAGATACTGCCCATATCTGGATGGAATGGATGACCAAAGGGAAGAAATTATCATCAAAATCTGAGGAGTTACACATTGTGGTCATAGGAAATATATAGGCCAGGATTAGGCCCTACATTTCATAATTCCATATAAATAATTACTAGTATAATAAGTATTGCCTTGACTTACTGTTGTATAGTTGTTCTTCGAGTATTGGCTTGGCCCCAGTGCCAGCCTTAGGCTGATGCAGCTGTTTTGGGCCCCACACTTAATTTATGACTAAAGAAATAGTAATTTGTTGATTACCAAGTGAATATAATATAATGCTTGTAAGTTCATTCAGTTGTTTACTGCTGGCATTACTATAATTACATTACTTGTACTGAAAATGCTTCTATAATTATATGAGTGTCCTTGTAGCTGTGTATAACTGTATTTTTTGGATTAAATTTATATTTGTTGATAATGGCCTATTTTGAGTTTTAGTATGAGGGTCCCTGCAAACTCTTAGGCAGGCTCTGCTTGTCCCAGGTCAATCTTTCTGTTTAGGGTGTAGCACATTTACCAAATGCTCACTTTCAGAATGTTCTGCCCAATGAACACTTTTTTTTAGTGTATGTTGGGTGGAAGATTCTTTAAAGAAATATTTTTGTAAACATTGGTTGATTACCCAATATTAAATGTTTTCTCTATATTATAATCATTGCATTGTTCTTCAATTAATGTATATATGTAATATAAAAATAGTAATATGTAATATATCAGTTAAGTTTTAATGTGATGCCATTATAGTTTTGTATCAAAATAGTATAGTAATCCCTCACTTTACAGAAGGGTTACATTATGTAAACTCCTTCCATAAGTGGATTTCCATGTATTGAATCCTGATTTCCCGTTGAACTCCCATTATATATTTGGAGATACGTTCCTACAGAACAAAAGTTTAATTCTACAGTGTAACACACACATAATAATGCAACAAATTGAATTTCTGTAAAGCAAGGAATTACTGTACCCATAATATAAATCACATTTTTACCAACTAAGTAAAAATGTCAGACTATAAAACTACTTGTTCAGGTAGATTAAGTTTGAGGACTTCTTCCAATTCATTTAACTCTTTCTATATAAACATTGTTCAGTGAAAATTTAGTACCTTTCATTTTTTCCATCTGATTCCCTGCAAGACCTTTGGTAAGGTACCTTTCTCACATTGACATCCTGGGCTACATCATATCCATGTTGCAGCACTGCTTCCTGTTGATCAGCAAAGTTAAGTGACATTGATTTAGTAGTTGGATAGGAGACCATCTGCTGCATCTAGACTATGTAGTGACTTGTGGTGTGGATCCCATGTAAAGCCATAGGTCCCCTCTCCATCACATGACTGTAGATGTTTCAAAGGAAGTAAAACAACCCCATCATTACAGTATGTACTTGTCCAACAAATACATGCCAATTGGATTGTCTTCCAATCATGGACAAAATACTAACCAGGGAATTGACGGATCATGTGTATGAACATATCTGAAGAAAATTAAATAATAAATAATGTCTGGAGCAGTGACTATGTAGACCAGTGCCACACTATAAATAGTGATGTATAAAATAAATGATATATATATATATATAATATTTTATATATATTTTATATATACCTTATGAACCTTATGTTGTTTCGTGCGTTGGTCTCTTCACACGGAGGTCAAGCTGGTGGCCCCGCCTCTAGGTCTGGCCTGGTGGTGGAGCGAGTTGCTTTCTTGTGCTCTCCACCGTACATAGCCAGGCACGCCTGGCTCATCTGGTACTGTCCTGAGCCAGGCATCCATTCTTTTCTTGAAGACTTCAACTTTGACCCCCGTTACGTTTCTGAGGTCCTTAGGAAGCTGGTTGAAAAGTCTTGGCCCCCTGACAACCAAGCTATTTTCCTTCAGGGTTGAGGAGGTCCCGTGTCGGGCCTTTAATTTGGGAACACTACACATTCTGCCTTTCCTATTTTCCAGTGTTGTTTGAATGGTAATTGGGTTTAGTTTTAGGTTTGGTATCAGTTTTTCGATCATTTTCTATATGTAGATTATGATGTACCTCTCTCTTCTTCTTCCCAGTGAGTACAGATATAGTTTACGTAGTCTTTCCCAGTAGTTGAGTTCTTGGCTGTGAAATGCCTTTGCGTTTCTTCTAGTTTATTAGTTTCTTCCTTTTTATATGGGGACGTCAAAACTGAGCAGTATTCAAGTTTTGGTATAATCAGTGTTTTTAGCAGGGGAATCATTACTGTCCTGTCCCTTCTCTTGAACGTTCTTAGAACCTGTCTGGTGACTCTTTTTGCTTTATTTATCGCTATCTGATTTTGTGTTTCGAATTTCGCATCATCTGTCATTATTATCCCAAGATCAATCACTTTCATGCTTCTCTGAATTTCCTGTCTATCTGGAGCATAATATGCAGTCTGTTTAAGTTCTTCTTTTCTACCATATCTCAAGAGCTGAAATTTCTTGGCATTGAATGGCATGTTGTTGTCTTCTGACCATTTGTATATTTTGTTCGTGTCCCTCTGCAAGGCCTCCACATCATGTACATCGCTGATTTTTCTGCTGATCTTTGTATCATCTGCAAAGAATGTTACTATACTATTGCTGTTTACTCCGCTGTCTGTCTGTTAGCATGATAATGAACAGGAGTGGGGCCAGTACTGTCCCTTGTGGTACTGAGCTGCGTACTTCCGATTCTGATGATGATATACCTTGAATTTTGACGACCTGCAGACGATCACTAAGGAAGTTGTAGATCCATTTTCCCACTTTGTCTGTTATTCCCATGTCTTTAATTTTATGTGCTATTATACCATGGTCACATTTATCGAAAGCTTTAGCAAAATCTGTGTATATAACATCGTAGTTGTCATTGCCTTCCAATGCATCTAGGTATATATATATATATATAATTATATATATATACAAAGGTGGGCAGGACCGAATTCCAGGAACTCGGTCCTTTTTAAGGACCGTGAGCGGGAAAGTCGGTCCTTTTCTCAGTGAGGAGCGATGGTCCATTTTTAAGCAATCCCGGATGGTCTTTTTTAGTGATTTTAGTGTGTTTAGTGATTATTTGAAGTTCTAAAGAAGATGGATCGTTTCCTCCAGAAGACTCAGAAAGAGACTGAGACTGAACTGAAACTTGTTTCAACACCTGGCACCATCCAGTGAGTGCTGCCATGGAGAGGCTCTTCTCTTTGGGGAAGGACGTCCTCAAGCCGAAAAGGTCAGGGCTCAGTGACAGACATTTTGAAATGCTAGTCTTCTTGAAGGGAAACTCAAGCATTTAACTTAATAACTTTTTTTCATCATTTATGTATTGTATTAATTATAATTTACGTTAATAAAATTAAAGATTTCCGGTGTCTTTAATTTCATTTTTCATTTTAATCAAATTTTTCACTTATATTATATATAAGGACCGAGGACCGAGTCCTTCCTAGGTCTTATCTTCAGAAAGGACCGTGACCGGGACCGTCGGTCCAGTTTGAGGCAAGGACCGGGACCGTCGGTCCTTTTTGAGGCCCGGGTGCCACCTTTGTATATATATATATATATATATATATATATATATATATATTAATATATATATTTTTTTATATATATTATTTATATATATATATTTTATATATATATATATTTATATATATATATTTTATATATATTTATATATATATTATATATATTTTATATATATATATATTTATATATATTTATATATATATATATATATATATATTATATATATATATATATATTTGTATATATATGTGTGTGTATTATATATATATTTGTTATATATATATATATATATATATATATTATACACATATATATACATATATATATATATATTTATATATATATATATATTATATTTATATATATATATATTTTTATATCTGTATTATATATATATATTATTTTTATATATATATTTATATATATATATATATTTTATATATATATTATTTTTATATATATATATATATAATATTATATTATATAATATATATATATTTTATATATATTAATGTTATAATGTTTCAGACCAACAAAGACCCTAGGATCCACTCATGCTGGTTTACCTAACTGTGTTGCAATCGTGTATTGTGTATGTCCTCCGTGGTGGCGGAGGGGACCTACAATTTTACGTGGCTTCCGAACCACAAGAACAAGAAATTTATGTAAAAACTGCCGGTAAATTGGCAACGACCAATTTTTACGAAACTAAATTATTATCATTTTAAAACTAATTAATTATCGATTTAAACTAAAGATAGAATCTCTCGATCCAGAGGATCAAGTCATAATATACTACTATCCACAAATATGTTACACTCTATATCTATTTATAACGGACATGCAAATATATCAGATCCAAAGAATCCAGTCAATTTCATTACGGTATCCATCAAGTCACGGTCCATATCGATTGCGGACCAAGTCAAATTACAACCATATACATTACAATATATGCACTTACGAGGAAAAGTGTAGTGTGGCTGTAAAGACTGTGCAGTAATGTAGAAACATGTGTGCACCCATTATGGGTCTCCCATTTAAAGGTGTTTGTGGGGCAAGTGAAGATCATGAGTTTTTCAATACCTCCAGTACTATGGGGGGCACCGCTCGGCAGAGGAATCTCTTTAAATGGGGTTGTAAGGACAGAGTATCCCCTAACCCAAGACGCTCCTCCCTATATCCCACAACACTAAATATATATATATATATATATATATATATATATATATTTATTTTATATATTATATATATATTTTATATATATATTATATATTTTATATATATATATATATATTTTATATATATATAATATATATATTTTATATACAGGGTGGGCGGAAAGTAGCTCCCTATTTTGGATTGGTAAAAATACGTATATTATCCATTTATTTCAGACGAAATAATATGAAAAGGTAGGCATACATGATAGGTTTTCTCTAAAATTCAATGTGGGCTCCAACTCTTTCCACAGCTTCTGGAGCGCCCAGGAATGGCGTCCACTGACTTTAGCAGGAACTCCGGCGGGATGGAGGACATGACTTCCCGAATTCGGTCCTCCAGTTCTTCCAATGTCCTCGGTTTGGTGCGGTAGACTTCTTCCTTTACCCACCCCCAAAGAAAGAAGTCGCACGGTGTCAAGTCGGGGCTCCTGGCTGGCCATTGATGTGGACCACGACGACCCATCCAACGCCCAGGAAGTGGGCATCCAGCCACTCACGGACAAGAAGAGCGAAGTGCGGAGGGGCGCCATCTTGCATAAATATCAGATCGTCGATGTTCTCCCATGTGCTGACAACCGGCCAGACCTCGTTTCGCAACATAGCAAGGTACCGCTCAGCATTCATGGTGTTGCGCAGAAGGAACGGGCCACAACCTGATCTGAGGTCATACCACACCACACCGTTACACTGAACCGATTCTGCCGTTTTTCAGCGGTAACCGTGCGACTTCTTTCTTTGGGGGTGGGTAAAGGAAGAAGTCTACCGCACCAAACCGAGGACATTGGAAGAACTGGAGAACCGAATTCGGGAAGTCATGTCCTCCATCCCGTCGGGTTCCTGCTAAAGTCAGTGGACACCATTCCTGGGCGGCTCCAGAAGCTGGTGGAAAGAGTTGGAGCCCACATTGAATTTTAGAGAAAACCTACCATGTATGCCTACCTTGTCATATTATGTTTTCTGAAATAAATGGATAATATACGTATTTTTTTACCAATCCAAAATAGGGAGCTACTTTCCGCCCACCCTGTATATATATATATATATTATATTATATATTATATATATATATATATATATATATATATATATTTTATATATATATATATTTATTATATATATATATATATTATATATATAATATATATATAATATATATTATATATATATTATATATATATATTATATATTATATATATATATATATATATATTATATATATATATATAATATATATATATATATTTATATATATATATATATATATTATATATATATATATATATATATATTATATATATATATATATATATATTATATAAAAAATTATTTCTCGAAAGTGACACGTGAAAAGTATTTATGATGAATAAAACCACGAAGGAAAAAAGAAACACAAATGGGTGCTCAAGCGCTTTCGTCTAATGACATCCTCAGGAACACTGGAGTGAAAGGACAGATCAAAGGCAATATATAGGTTACAAAAATAAACATACATACATACTATTCATATATATATATACATATATATAATATATATATTATACATATATACATATATATAGTAAGCATAGAAAAAATTGTGGGAGGAGCCAACATTTTATATGGTCACAACAGAATAAAGAAATAAAAATTAAATATAAATTGAGAAAAAATTAATTACAAAATAGTGCCTTAGTGATATATATGTCACAGCCTAAATAATCATAAGAAATAAACAGGCAAATAAAAAACCACAAATATATATATACATACATATATATATATATATATATATAAAAAGACACTTTTAGCACTTTGGCCGACCTTCAATATAAATTCAAATGGATTGTTTATGGAACAGGTCACAAAAGAATAAAGAAATAAAATAAATATAATATTGTAAGTGGAGTCTACCAATTCAAGCTCAAAAGGGAAGTTTTACAATCATTTAATAGATGAAGCCAAATTGATATATATGTCACCAAAAAAAATAAAGAACTAAACCAAAAAAAAAAAAAACCCAAATTTCATTATTAAAAAAATAAAAAATAATAATAATAAATTGAAAGATAAATTTTAAGAGAGGCACACCAATTTATAAGGGAAAATTACCACATATGCATATTATAGTCACAAACTGTTAGAAATCTAGAAGAGGAAGAACCATTGTTGTCCCAAGGCGATACGATGACTAAGCTGATTGATGCAGCATTGCTTGTATATATATTAAGTTAAGGTGTGTATATATATCCATCTCATAATTGTAAGGTTAGTGAAAAATTAAATTAATTTAGAGCTAGCATTTTTGAGCTCTTGTGGCATCATTGTTTGGTCACACTGTTGGCATCATTTTGAGACGCTGCGCGTCTTTCTACTCGTTTGTGGAAGGTCGTACGTAAAGGTGTGGTTTGATAGAGAGCTCTCTTGCAATTCAGTTTGGTTGTTTAGATACATGATTGTTGCATCGTGCAATAGTCCAGGTTGCGTTGTTGTTGCAAGGTTCAGAAAGAAGACCACAAATAGTACCCTTTTGTTTACCTTTAAGTTCATGTAATTTAAGGTCTAAGGTAGGCCCGCATCGAGTCAGCAACCCTGAGGTTACCCTGAGGTAGGACCTAATAGGATCTCAAATCCGTAAGTTTTAATTTAGCTTAACTTGGGCTTTAGGTAGAACTTGCCCTTTAGAATTTGGCCGTTCACGGCTCAGCTGGGATTTCGAACCCGACAAATAAATAAAATAACATGGTCCTTCAGAACCGGATTTCTACCCCAAGACTGAGTCAGTGACCATTTTTCGGCAAAGTTCTGATTGTGCAAATTGTATCCCAAGTTAGGCCTAGACGGGTTGAGTATTATTGAGTTAAGGTCCCAGGGTAAAAAGTTTGGTCGCCCAATTGCGAAACTTGGCCAGTCGTCTGTCGTTTTTTGGCCTACTTTTTTTCCGGTTTGGTTAATTTTGGGTTATTATTGAATTAAGGTCCCAGGGTAAAGTTTGGTCGCCCAATTGCGAAACTTGGCCAGTCGTCGTCGTTTTTTGGCCTATATTTTTTCTGGTTTGGTTAATTTTGGGTCATTATTGAATTAAGGTCCTGGGGTGGAAAATTTGGTATTCCATACTGGTGTTTGGTTAGTACCCCACTCAGCAATTCAGTTTATTTGAAAGTAAAATTTGCGTTTGATCAGTTTGGTTAAGTATTTCTGCCAATTCAGCTCATTTGGTATTGAGCCCAAGGGTTGTTTACATTGAAGATGAGTGCATCTGAATTGAACAAATTTATAAAAAGGAGAAGTGCCTACAAAGGTCTAATTACAAAGGTCATTGCCACTATAGATTCTGCCATAGAGCAAGAGGATTTACGCTTAGTGACTGCGAAGCTTGCCATATTAGAAACTAAAAAGGTTGCTCTAAGTGAGGTAAATGTTAAAATTGAGGCTCTTATAGAAGAGGATGAAATAGAAAATAACATAATTTACTTTGAAGAGATTATTGATGATATGATAACGTAGGCCTCCGAGCAAAAGAGTTTAGCAGCTCAGTACAGTTAGAGACCAGGTCTAATAATGAAACACAACACTCAACAAATGATGCTTGTGAAGTTAAGGTTAACAGATCTGTAGTTCAATTACCGAGGCTTGTACTCAAAACATTTTCTGGGAGTATTCAGGAATGGCAAGGATGGGCAGACAGTTTTCAATCAGCAGTTCATTCTAGTCAAGTGTTAAGTGCCGTGGAGAAGTTTAATTATTTGCGGTCCCTCTTGGAAGGGGAGGCAGCAAAGACTATAGCAGGATTAGCATTAACAGAGGCTAATTATAATGTGGCTTGGGATATATTAAAGAAACGGTTTGGTAAGCCAGAGATCTTAATTAAAAGCCACCTCCGTGCACTTTTAACTATACCTCCTGTTAATAATCCTAATAGTGTCAAGGAGTTACGGCAGTTATATGATGAATTTGAAATTAGAACTAGGTCCCTGGACAACTTGGGTGTAGGAATGGAAAAGTATGGTATAATGTTGGTTCCTACACTGGAGTCTAAATTGCCTAGCTCAATTTTGCTTGAATTAAGTAGGGGACACTCTGCAGAACATGTGTACATCCCCCTTCAGCAGATGTTAAGTCTTTTAGGCACAGAATTAGCAAGACGAGAGGGAGTTGAGTTTGCACAGTGGGATGGTAAACAAGAGGACAAAGGCAGGCACAGCACCAAAGTTTCCACAAAAAGGAATAGCCCAGGTACAGTGTCAGCTCTACATGCCTCCTCTGAGAATAAATTAAAGGGAATCAAGGAATGTATATTTTGCGAAGGCAACCACAAGTCATATAAATGTGAGGTGGCTGAGGCCTTACCCTTTGAGGAGAGAAAGGACAGGGTAACTAAGTCCACAGCATGTTTTAAATGTTTTTTGAAAGGTCATAGAGCAAGGTTTTGTAAGTTTAAAATTTTGTGCAAAAAATGTCATGGTAGGCATCAGCCATTATTGTGTGAAAACACTCTTAGTAGGCCTACCCCAGAAGTAGAGACATCAGTGGCACATGCCACTGCTATGCAAGGGAGTAAAAGTAAAGGGGGATTATTGCAAACAACTGCAGCCTTATTAATTGGGAATGAGGGAGAAGCTACTGTAAGAGTGTTGTTTGATAGTGGTAGCCAGTGTAGTTTTATTAAGACCAGAATTTCCAGAAAATTGAAGTTTAAAGAACTTAAGAGGGAAAATTTAAGAATTTCTGGGTTTGGGGGTTCCGTTCAAAACCGAACCAAATTTAAGAAGGTAGAAGTTCTGGTTAAAGGGTTGTTACCGCAAAGTCCCACTATCAAGGTCCAAGCTGTAGAGATTGAGGAACTTTGTGCTCCAGTCACTACTTGTTTAGATATGGCATGTGTCCAAGAATTGCAAGTTAAAGGAATTAATTTGGGCAATAATAAGTTTGAGGGAACAGAAGATATTAGTCTTTTGATTGGAGCTGACTATTATTGGGACTTCATCACTGGTAATATTGTCCGTACATCTCAAGGCCCAGTAGCTATTGAAAGTAAGCTAGGCTGGATGCTACATGGTAGTTATTGCAATGAAATGGAAGTTAAGGCTCTCTTTGTTAAGATTGAGGAGAACAGCCATGGTCTGGAAAGGCATTTGAAAGCGTTTTGGGAACTTGAATCTATTGGTATAAAGGACAACCAGGCAAGTACAGTGAACAATGATGTTTTAGAGCAATTTGAAAAAGGGATTGGGTTTAGAGATGGTTGCTATGAAGTTGGCCTACCATGGAAGGATTCTTGCAAACCCGGTTCAAACCTTCAGCTAGCTAATCGGAGGTTGGAGACTTCATTGTACAGGCTAAGAAAAAATGAGGAGTTGTTAATTGAATACGATGAGGCCATCCTAAGTTATGTAAGGGAGGGCTATGCTGAAAGGGTGCAAGGTGAGCTGGTGAGCCAGGAGGCACATTATCTGCCACACCATGCAGTGGTACGGCGAGACAAAACTACCACCAAACTGAGGGTAGTTTTTGATGGCTCAGCCAAGGACAAAGGTGGTGTGTCCTTGAATGACTGTTTGGATGCTGGGCCAAATTTAAATGCAGATTTATTTTCCTTGTTACTGAGATTCAGGTTTGGTAGAGTAGCATTGACTGCAGATGTGAAGCAAGCCTTTTTGCGGATAAAGTTAAAACCAGAGGACAGAGATGCAGTAAGGTATCTGTGGGTGGATACGAAAGACTTGTTGGAAAATGAACCTAAGGTTCAAGCATATAGAATGAAGTCAGTGTTGTTTGGCCTCAGCTCTAGTCCATTTCTGTTGGCAGCTACTATGCAGTACCATTTTAAGAAATATTCTGAAGTCTATCCTAACACTATTGAACACATAAGGAAAAATTTTTATGTTGATGATTTGCTATGTTCCGTGGATAATACAGAAATGGCTAAACAGATATTCATGGAGGCTAGAGCTATAATGAGGGAGGCTGGCATGGAGCTCAGAAAATGGCAGACCAATCATTCGCAATTACAAGAGTTTATGAGTCATTCCTCTGTAGTACCTGATGCAGCAGAAAGTATTGAGGATTCTGGTATTAAGGAGTTGTGGGCAATAGACGCAAAGGTGCTAGGCATCGTTTGGCAGCAAGATGATGATTTGTTTACCTTCAATGGGAAATCTTTAGTAGAGCTGGCCGAGAATGAGACAAGGTGGATGTGATAGCGTGGGGTAGACACCCCAGTTAGGTTACTTAGGTTCTAGCAAACAATCAAAAGCACTTACCGGTGCGTTGAATTAGGTATTCCTTGAAGCCTACCGTTTTATTCCTGTGTCCCACAACAGCCTACCTAACTCTCTCTTACATTACCAATTTAGAAGCTATAGACATTACCCCTAACTATACTTAAGTACGAACAACTTCCTACCCGATTTGTTACCTTAGATTCATCACCTAATTTTACTCAGCACCAAAGATTAGGTCAGATAGGAAAAAACATGTCTAGGCCAGACCAGCAATACGAACAGCCCGTTGGTTGTTTATGGCTTCGTCTTGCCATTCCGCTTAGATTTAGTGATATTTACTCTTTAGTGACTTTTAGACTATATACATATATATACATACACGTCACCTCACTCCTCCCCTACAAGTTTAGTCTGTCAGGGGGATGAGGGACCCTAGACGACCTGCGGAGCGGGGTTGATGTAGTAGGATCAGGTGCAACCTGTATAGGCGGGCAAGTTGAACCATTTTCCGGAGGATCAGTTCTCTCTTCCGGAAGACTCTGGTCCTTCTGCACTTCCCGTTCCCATATCTGGTCCTGATGGCGTTTAATAGAACGACCATCTTCTAGTTGGACTTGAAGGAAACAGGGCCCGTTCTCTCCTGCACAGTTGCAGGAACCCATTTTGGTCCAGCCCCATAGTTGCGAATCACAACTGGATCATTAGGTTTCGCTTCTAGAACTCTCCCTCTTTTAGTGTCGTGGTACAACTTCTGTTTTTCCTGATGGCGTAAAACTCGTTGTTGTAACATTTCGTTTGGACGTAACAAATCAAAAACTGAACGAATTCCCCGGCCAATCAGAAGTTTAGAGGGAGACACCCCTGTCGTGGTGTGTGGTGTTATTCGATATTTAAACAAAAATTTATCCAACACCACTTGCATTTCCTCCCCACGAGAATGACGCAAGGCCGACTTGAAAGTACGGACCATGTTTTCCGCGAGACCGTTAGTAGATGGGTGGAAAACACTAGACCGGACATGTCTAATGCCATTTAGGTGGACGAAGGAACGAAATTCCTCACTGGTAAAACAAGTACCATTGTCGGAAACCAGGACTACGGGTAAACCCCATCGAGCGAAAACTGAACGGAGTAAGCGAATCGTTACACCCGAAGTCGTGGAAGTGGTTGGAAAAATTTCCACCCACTTAGAGTAGGCGTCCACCATGACTAGGAAATAAATATTATTTATAGGACCTGCATAGTCAACATGGATCCTATGCCACGGTATAGTAGGCCATTCCCAAGGATGAAGTGGACTTTTCCTTGGGAGATCTCTGTTCTCTAGGCAGCTTTGACAGGAACGAACCAATGATTCGAGTTCTCCATCTAAACCAGGCCACCAGAAATAAGCTCTCGCCAGCTCTTTCATTTTTGTTGCGCCCATGTGTTCAGCGTGAAGTTCCTTCACTAAATTCGACCTGCCTTTATTTGGAATAATCACTCTGTGGCCCCATAAGAGACAGCCATTTTGAATAGAGAGGCCAGACTGACGCTGAATAAAAGGCTGTAATTCACTCTCAACCTTAGTAGGCCAACCAACTGAGCAGAAATGGATGACCCTAGACAGAATAGGGTCTGATTTTGTCCACTGCTCTATTTGTACTGCAGATACTGGAGTGGATTCCAAAAACTCCACCAAGTGAACCCATTCTGTAGGTATAGGTACACAATCATTTGGATTTTCTAAGGGCAACCTACTTAGCGCATCAGCCGTACCTAGAAGTTTACCTGACCGATGTACTAAGTCAAATTTATAGGCTTGTAGAATCAGTGCCCATCGTTGAATCCTACCTGAGGCCATAACTGGAATATTTTTATTAGGTGAAAATAAACCTAAAAGAGGCTTATGGTCAGTAATTAGTTTAAATTCATGACCCCATAGATAGAAATGAAATTTTTTTACTGCAAATACTAAGGCTAATGCTTCACGTTCCACTTGTGCATATCGTCTTTCCGTCTCAGTTAGTGTTCTAGAAGCAAAACAGATAGGCCTATCTACACCATCAATGTGGTGAGATAACACTGCCCCAATTCCATAAGAACTGCTGTCTGCTGAAACTACGAGAGGAAGTTTAGGATCATAATGCACTAGGAGAGTGGACTTTAGTAGTACGTCCTTGGAAGCCTCAAATGCTTCCTTTTGAGTTTTCTCCCATCTCCACTGTTCCCCAGATCGTAATAGCTTATTTAGGGGTTCAAGGAAAGTCGATGCATTAGGCAAAAATTTCCTATAAAAATTTAGGAGACCTAAATAAGCTTGTAACTGTGTGATGTTTTGTGGAGGTGGTGCCTTTTCTATTGCTTCTAGTTTATCCACCGTTGGATGAATGCCTGAGGCATCTATGCGGAACCCTAAATATGAAACCTCGTTAGTGACCCATGAACACTTTTCTCTCTTTAGCTTAAGTCCAGCATCCCGGAGTCTTTTTAGAACCGTGGTTAATCTAGTTAGGTGTTCTTTTTTAGTCGAACCTGAAATGAGGACATCATCTAGAAAGCAAAGTACCCCTGGAATGTGACCTAGAACTTGGTCCATTGTCCTCTGAAAAATACCTGGAGCCGATGCTATTCCATAGCATAGCCTATTGTACTTATATAGGCCTCGGTGCGTATTTATGATAGTTAATTCTTTAGAGTTTTCATCTAAACTTAGTTGAGCATAGGCTTGGGACATATCGAGTTTTGTGAAATATTTTCCCCCAGCAAGAGAGCTAAATAATTCATCAGGCTTGGGTATAGGATAGCAATCTAGAAGGACGGCTCTATTTGCTGTTAAACGGTAATCCCCGCATAACCGCACGGACTTGTCCGGTTTTAGTACAGGAACTACTGGGGCAGCCCACTTAGCGTGTGTGACTGGTTCAATAATTTTATCTTTTAGCAGCCTGTCAATTTCTAAATCTACCTTCTCCCGCAGTGCATGCGCAATTGAACGAGCCTTACAAAATTTCGGAGTTACATTAGGATCTACTTCTTTGCAGACCTGATGGCCTTTTAGGTTGCCTACTTCAGGCCCAAAAATAGAAGAAAACTCCCTTAACAATGAGTCTATGTCAGATGGATATGAAAGTGTATGCACATCTGCCTGACCCCTTGGCAAGATTTTGTCAATTGGCATTTCCAAAGCATCAATCCAATCACGGCCTAGTAGAGTAGGCCCTTGCTCATCCACCACTAAAAGGGTTAAGGGATGAGACAAAGTTTTCTGGTTAAGTGTAACTGTGACGTATGCTTCTCCACAAATAGGTATTTGTATGTCACCGTACTTCTTCAAAATCGTTTTAGATGCATGTAGTTTAGGTGTGTTTTTGAAAATCTTATCAAAAACTACCTTGGACATGACCGTCCGGGCAGCACCCGTATCCAATTCTAGAGGAACTGTAATTCCATCTAGGCCTACCTCTACAATATATGGGCCTGTATTTTCCCCACTTTGCTGCTCATAGAATAGGTACTCCACTCCAATGTTCGAAGTATTTCCCTTTTGAGGATTTATACTAGAAATGTTAAAATTAGAATTTTCACCCTTTGTTTTCTTTGAATAACACACTTTAGCTATGTGGCCTATTTTACTACAGTTTCGGCAAACTGCTTCTTTAAAAGGGCAATCTTTCTTCCAATGGTGTTTTCCACACCCTGTACATGGCTTGGAAGGCTTAGTAGAATTAGTAGGCTTAGTCATATTCGCCTCATACCTTTTATTTGCCTGTCTAGTAGGCTCGTTAGGTCTGCCAGGCCTAGAAGATTTAAAGCTATTTACGTGTTGGGCTTTACTACTATGATTTCCAAAAGCTCTAACATCTTTAGCAGCTGCTTCTCTAGCCGTAGCTATTTCTACAGCCTGACTAAAAGTTAGGTCCTGTATGGCTAATAGGGCTCTCTGGGTAGACTCCTCTTTGAGACCCATTACAAACCTATCTCTTAGCATTTCATCTAATTTGTCCCCAAATTTACACGTACGGCTATGGCTTTTTATTCCTGCAACAAACTCTGCAATGCTTTCATTTCCCGTCTGATGCCTTGAATAAAATTTGAAACGTTCATAGATGAGAACTACTCGGGGTTTGTAGTGATCGGTTAGGGCCTGTACCAATTCCTTATAGGTGCAAGTTTCCGGTGCTTTAGGAGAAACTAGGTCCATAACTAAACCAAACGTTTTAGGGCCTATTATAGTTAAAAAGGTAGGTACTTTCTTAGCATCCGGAATGGAATTTGCCTCGAAAAACAACCTCACCCTAGTGGCATAAGCTTCGAAGTCCTCCCCATTGTCTTCGTAGGGGCTTATATGGCCAATCACCGACATGCTAGAGCAAAACCGAATTAGACCAACTCACGTGAAGTAGGTTAGGTTAGTTTAAATTTGGTCTAGTTACTGAATAGTGAATTTTATTAGAGTAGGGCTGAATAGTGAATTGTATTAGAGTTAGGGCTGAGTAAGAATTAGTTTTAGAGTTAGGGCTGAGTAGGAATTAGTTTTAGAGTTAGGGCTGAGTAGGAATTAGTTTTAGAATTTGGGCGGCGGGACCTACGCTATAGTACGGTAGCTTCCCCACACAAACAAACCAAATCGGACGACCCACTAGTCTGCATCCAATTTTCCAAACAACCACTTGAACCCAATAAGCCAAATTAACCCAATAAGCCAAATTAACCCAATGAGCCAAATTTAACCCACTGAACAAAATTTAACCAAATGAGCCAAATCCCATCCTCGTCGCCAAATGTGATAGCGTGGGTAGACACCCCAGTTAGGTTACTTAGGTTCTAGCAAACAATCAAAGCACTTACCGGTGCGTTGAATTAGGTATTCCTTGAAGCCTACCGTTTTATTCCTGTGTCCCACAACAGCCTACCTAACTCTCTCTTACATTACCAATTTAGAAGCTATAGACATTACCCCTAACTATACTTAAGTACGAACAACTTCCTACCCGATTTGTTACCTTAGATTCATCACCTAATTTTACTCAGCACCAAAGATTAGGTCAGATAGGAAAAAACATGTCTAGGCCAGACCGAAGCAATACGAACAGCCCGTTGGTTGTTTATGGCTTCGTCTTGCCATTCCGCTTAGATTTAGTGATATTTACTCTTTAGTGACTTTTAGACTATATACATATATATACATACACGTCACCTCAGTGGACAAAACGTACAGCTCTTAGTTTGGCTTCGAAGGTCTTTGATCCTCTTGGATTCCTGGCTCCATTTGTGATAAAGTAAAAAATTTGGTTTCAGAGCCTCTGGGAAATTGGACTTGGTTGGGACCAAGAGTTACCTGATCATATGGTGGTAAGGTGGAAATATTGGTTCAAAGAATTGGCACATCTTGGAGACATTGAAATCCCAAGATGGTACTTTGGAGAGTTGAACAATAGTCCAGACAATTTGGAGCTGCACATCTTTTGTGATGCAAGTGAGGAAGCCTATGCAACTTGTATTTATATAAGAGGCGCATTGCAAAGAAGTAAGTTGCAGGTTGGTTGCTGCAAAGAGCAGAGTAGCACCTTGAAAAGGCTTTCGTTCCAAGGTTGGAATTGATGGGTGCCGTTATTGCTAGTCGGCTTGCAATTACAGTGCGAAAGTCTTTGGCCCTCTATGAAATTCCAAGCTATTATTGGACAGACTCCACTATAGTTTGGCACTGGTTAAGAAGTCAGGCAAGGAAATGGAAACCATTTGTTGCCAATAGGGTGGAGAAATTCAAGCGCACACAGATCCCAAGCAATGGAAGCATTGTCCAAGCATCCAAAACCCCGCTGATTTACCAACACGAGGAATTTCAGTGAAAGATCTTTCACAGTCAAGTTTGTGGTGGAATGGGCCAGAGTGGCTAAAACTTGGAAGTGAAAACTGGCCTTCTAATCAGCCCATTGTAGGAGAATGCCAGGCTGAAGAAGCATGGGTGAGTGAGGTGAGAAAATGCGCTGTGAACAGTTGTCAAGTTATGCAGCAGGACCCCATATTGAGGCTTGAGGACATTAGCAGTCTGAAAAGATTGTTAAGAGTGACAGCATGGGTATATAGATTTACCAACAACATTAAGGGAGAAACAAGAAGGGAAGGAATTCTGAACAGTAATGAGATTCAGCAAGCCAGGAAATACTGGGTGGTATATATGCAGAAAAAAATTTGGTGAAGAGAGAGAATTGCTCACCAGCCATCCATTACAGGTTCTACAACACATTCTGCGCTCAAGGGTTTGGATGTGTTTTTGGATCAGGATTTATTGAGAGTAGTAGTACAGTT
>JAJOZX010003691.1:0-47500 GCA_023014485.1 Bathynomus jamesi
TCCAGGAGACTTAGTATTAGCTCTGTTAATTGTAACCTACAGGTTATCAAAAAGGTTAGCCAGTTTATTAACACCTTTAGCTGGATCTATTTCTGAATCCAATATTTAAGTAGCATGGATCTTATTAACAAACTACTGAAGTTTACTAATGATCCTAATTTCAAACTGGTTAGTTTTAACCCTTTCACTGCCACCTGACACACATGTGCATCAAGAGGCATGTTAGCCTATGCCAGTGATGCACAAACGCATCCTCCATATCACTGCACTAAAGCAGATATAATGAGTCCTGGCATGGCTTTTTGCTCAGTGTAGCCATTGTGGCACTTGGGGAAAAGTGTGATCTTACAGCCTTTTCACTTGGTTTTCAAAAGAAAATGTCATTCTGATTTTTATCATAATTTTTACTCTATGGATAAAAATCATATTCATATTCAAATGCCTCATTTGGCAGACTATTGGAAAAAAGATATATTGTTTAATATGGCTTGTTTTTCATCTAATACGAGTAGAAATCATTTTCTTCTTATACTGAGATGGCTTCATTTTTGTAGAAACCAGAGGCCAGGTGATGAACTCCCTGTAGACAGACTTTTCAAAATTAAGCCTATGCTTGATTTTTTTAATTCAAGGATGGATAGCCTTTACTATCCCCACAAAGAACTTTCACTTGATGAATCTATGGCACTGTGGAAAGGTCGCCTTATCTTCCATTACGTAGTACATAAAGAATAAGACACATAAATACATGATAAAACTATCAGCTTTCAGAGCCCTCTGGTTTAGTTCTAAAAACTATGGTCTACAGTGGTGTCTTAGATGATACAGGTGGAAAGGGTCATTTAGCAAATGTTGTCCTGCATCTTATGCAAGGCAAACTGAACAATGGTCATGCCCTATATATGGACAATTTCTACAATAGTTATTATCTTGCTTGTTGTCTATCTACTAGATCAAAACATGCACTGCACAGGAACTCTACATTCAAATTGTAAAGACAACCCAAAACAAGTTACTGGTGCAAAAGTTAAAAAGTAGAAAGACAATGCCAATATATTCAAATGGTGTAGCAGTAACCAAATGCCATGATTGTAGAAAAATATTGATAATTTCTACCAAGTATTCTGATAAAGTGGTAAATGTTACAAATTGCAGAGGAAAAGTTGTTAGTAAGCCTGAAGCTGTTGCACAATATGTCTTTATGGGTGGTGTAGACAAAAAAGATCAAATGAAGTCATACTATCCCATGTGAAAGGAAATTTCAGATGATGATGATGCTCAATAGTTTCTACCTCTACAAAAAGTACTCTTCTGAAAATGACACCTATTACAATTTTTCGCCTATCAGTTGTGCAAGAACTACTTTCTGTGTCTTCTGTAACTCCTCCATCTACAAAGCATCATAGACCACCAAGCAATGCAATGGCATGTACCCACTAAGTTACAACCTAATGCCCATGGCAAAACAATGAGAAAACACTGTCAAGTGTGCTTTGAGGAAGGAAAACTAAAAGACAACATACTTTTGTGAAAAATGTCCTAAAAAGCCAGCCCTGTTTAGAGACATGCTTTGCAAAAATGCATCAGTAAATAACGAAGGAAAAGGGAAACTTTATTTTTTCTAAACTATTTCATATGTTGCGTAGCATTTTTATTATTTTTTATTCCTACACTCATAAAAATAGATAATTTTGAAAACCTTATGATGACTAGTTATTTTTTTATTAAGTTCATCAATTATAATGGAAAAAAATGTGATGCACATGTGCATCATGCAGGATTATGGCAAAAATTTTACAGCCAATGCCGTAGATGCACATGTGCATCATGTTAAAAAAAATCAATAAATACCTACTAATTCTCATATCAAAGCAATAGTATATATTCTTGCAATTGAAAAAAGGCTTAACTCATAAAAAAATGCAATAGTGCTGCACAAAATTTTCAATTTTTCAAGCAGCAATGAACAGGTTAATGTACTGGTATGTTCTTTATTCACTTTAAAATCTTTGTTGATAAAATGTTTGACTTTCTAAAGGTTAAGATTTCTGAGTCTTGTTTCCCTGTTAAACACAACACACTTATTGAATTAATAACAATTAACCAGATGTCCCTCATACGAATGATGAAGGATGCTAAGTAGATGATGATAATGCTTGAAAAGTTGAACATTTCAAAAGAGGAGCTTTGTAGCATTTTAAGTTTGCGCCCAATATTAAAATATTGGGTGCCTATGATTGATGAAGATTTACACTAAAATGCTACCACATACAGGTGTCCAGCAAGCATATTTGGAAACAACAAATTATAATCTTTCCAAAAAGCATTGTTTGATCTGGTTCACCTTAGTGGTACTGATTGGCCAAAATATGGAGTCTGGCTCATGGACTAAAAGGTTATAAATCTCAGTTCGAAGATATGTTTTATGCTATGTCAGGGGTTCCCAACATTTTTTGGCTGTGTACCCCTCAATGGGTTTGGGAAGTGCTTCATACCACCCCCTACTCAGAAGACAGTGTAGCCACTATATTGTCTCTTGAGAGTTCTTTTCCATGTGAAAGTTAGTTCCAAAGCAGGATGCCACATACCCCGGGGAATGTGTGTGCCCCCATTTGGGAACCCTGTGCTATGTCATTTGGATTGGCAATGGAAAATCCCCTTTCACTTGTGTTAGCTAATTTATATGTAGAATTTTACCCACTACTGTTAATTTCAAAATTGTTTGGTACTGGTATATAGATGATGTCTTATGCCTTTGGCCTATGTCTGGGTCCCAGTTCATTCATCCAGGATTTAGCTTTTTTCAAACTCTATGCCCTTCCACCTTGAGCTTCTCTTGTCCCTTCTGTGCCATCCCCTTCCTCATCCTTTTGTTCTAGGCCTGCTCAGGCCTCATCCACCCACTCACCTATTCCATCCTCTCCTCTGTCTACCTTCTTGTCATCCTTGCTTGCATAACCCCTTAAATTCTTGCTTGCTTGCTTAACCCCTTAAATTCTTGCTTGCTTGCTTAACCCCTTAAATTCTTGCTTGCTTAACCCCTTAAATTCTTGCTTGCTAGCTTGCTTGCTTAACCCCTTAAATTCTTGCTTGCTTGCTTAACCCCTTAAATTTTTGCTTGCTTAACCCCTTAAATTCTTGCTTACTTCCTTGCTGAACCCCTTAAATTCTTGCTTGCTAGCTTGCTTAACCCCTTAAATTCTTGCTTGCTAGCTTGCTTAACCCTTTAAATTCTTGCTTGCTTGCTTGCTTGTTGAACCCCTTAAATTCTTGCTTGCTAGCTTGCTTAACCCCTTAAATTCTTGCTTGCTTGCTTAACCCCTTAAATTCTTGCTTAACCCCTTAAATTCTTGCTTAACCCCTTAAATTCTTGCTTAACCCCTTAAATTCTTGCTTAACCCCTTAAATTCTTGCTTGCTTGCTTAACCCCTTAAATTCTTGCTTGCTTGCTTAACCCCTTAAATTCTTGCTTGCTTGCTTAACCCCTTAAATTCTTGCTTCCTTGCTTAACCCCTTAAATTCTTGCTTCCTTAACCCCTTAAATTCTTGCTTGCTTGCTTGCTTAACCCCTTAAATTCTTGCTTGCTTGCTTAACCCCTTAAATTCTTGCTTGCTTAACCCCTTAAATTCTTGCTTGTTTAACCCTTTAAATTCTTGCTTGCTTAACCCTTTAAATTCTTGCTTGCTAGCTTGCTTAACCCCTTAAATTCTTGCTTGCTAGCTTGCTTAACCCCTTAAATTCTTGCTTGCTTAACCCCTTAAATTCTTGCTTGCTTAACCCCTTAAATTCTTGCTTGCTTAACCCCTTAAATTCTTGCTTGCTTAACCCCTTAAATTCTTGCTTGCTTAACCCCTTAAATTCTTGCTTGCTTAACCCCTTAAATTCTTGCTTGCTTAACCCCTTAAATTCTTGCTTGCTTAACCCCTTAAATTCTTGCTTGCTTGCTTAACCCCTTAAATTCTTGCTTGCTTGCTTGCTTAACCCTTTAAATTCTTGCTTGCTTAACCCTTTAAATTCTTGCTTGCTTGCTTAACCCTTTAAATTCTTGCTTGCTTGCTTAACCCTTTAAATTCTTGCTTGCTTGCTTAACCCTTTAAATTCTTGCTTGCTTGCTTAACCCTTTAAATTCTTGCTTGCTTGCTTAACCCTTTAAATTCTTGCTTGCTTGCTTAACCCTTTAAATTCTTGCTTGCTTGCTTAACCCTTTAAATTCTTGCTTGCTTGCTTAACCCTTTAAATTCTTGCTTGCTTGCTTAACCCTTTAAATTCTTGCTTGCTTGATTAACCCTTTAAATTCTTGCTTGCTTGATTAACCCTTTAAATTCTTGCTTGCTTGCTTAACCCTTTAAATTCTTGCTTGCTTGCTTAACCCTTTAAATTCTTGCTTGCTAGCTTAACCCTTTAAATTCTTGCTTGCTAGCTTAACCCTTTAAATTCTTGCTTGCTTGCTTAACCCTTTAAATTCTTGCTTGCTTAACCCTTTAAATTCTTGCTTGCTTCCTTGCTTAACCCTTTAAATTCTTGCTTGCTTCCTTGCTTAACCCTTTAAATTCTTGCTTGCTTCCTTGCTTAACCCTTTAAATTCTTGCTTGCTTCCTTGCTTAACCCTTTAAATTCTTGCTTGCTTGCTTGCCCCCTTAAATTCTTTCTTGCTTGCTTGCTTAACCCCTTAAATTCTTTCTTGCATGCTTAAGCCCTTAAATTCTTGCTTGCTTGCTTAACCCCTTAAATTCTTGCTTGCTTGCTTAACCCCTTAAATTCTTGCTTGCTTGCTTAACCCCTTAAATTCTTGCTTGCATGCTTGCTTAACCCCTTAAATTCTTGCTTGCTTGCTTGCTTAACCCATTAAATGCTTGCTTGCTTAACCCATTAAATGCTTTCTTGCTTAACCCATTAAATGCATGCTTGCTTGCTTAACCCCTTAAATGCTTGCTTGCTTGCTTTACCCCTTAAATTCTTGCTTGCTTGCTTAGCCCCTTAAATTCATGCTTGCTTGCTTAGCCCCTTAAATTCATGCTTGCTTGCTTAACCCCTTAAATTCATGCTTGCTTGCTTGCTTGCTTAACCCTTTCAATTTTTGCTTGCTTGCTTGCTTAACCCTTTAAATTCTTGCTTGCTTCCTTGCTTAACCTTTTAAATTCTTGCTTGCTTCCTTGCTTAACCTTTTAAATGCTTGCTTGCTTAACCCTTTAAATTCTTGCTTGCTTAACCCCTTAAATTCTTGCTTGCTTAACCCCTTAAATTCTTGCTTGCTTAGCCCCTTAAATTCTTGCTTGCTTAACCCCTTAAATTCTTGCTTGCTTAACCCCTTAAATGCTTGCTTGATTAACCCCTTAAATGCTTGCTTGCTTAACCCTAAATGCTTGCTTGCTTAACCCCTTAAATGCTTGCTTGCTTAACCCCTTAAATGCTTGCTTGCTTAACCCCTTAAATTCTTGCTTGATTAAATGCAAAAACTTCTTTTTTCTACGTGAAGGTCAAAATATGAAAATAAAAACCCACTCTAATAGACAGAGTTTATTTCCACAACAGTTTCGATGCCCACTGGCATCCTCCTCGGGTGGATACAGAAAAATGAATGAACCAAAACAAGAGGGAAAAACAGTCCAGGGACCGACCATTAAGAAATTCGCACCTAAGTTAGATCCCATTCTCCCAACACCGGAAGGGCATTTTCATTAAGTACATTCGCACAAATTTGAAACTATCTTCCTGTTGTAAACATACAGATTCTATTTTTTTTTTTTTTTTTTTTTTACATAATTATTACATTTATTATTAAATTTATTACATTTAATATTGCATAATTATTTATTACAGAAATTATAAATTTATTATTACATTGGTTATTACATTGTTGTTTATTATACAGAACTTATAAACAGAAAAACGAATGAAAAAGGTGATTAGGAAACAATCTGTGTGTATAGAAAAAGTAGATAATTTTAATTTGTGCGAAGGTACTTATAAGTTAGACCCTTTAATGAGATTCTTGGTCAAAATATCCCTTGCAGAGTCGTGGGAACGTGTTCGAACCTAAATGTGAATTTCTTAAAGGTCTCTGGATTGTTTCCTTACTTGCTTTTAGTAAATGTAATAATGGAAGTAATAAATGTGGAAATAAATATAAATGCAACAGATGTAATAATAAAGGTAATATTATAAATTTAATAATTAGGGTAAAGGTAATAATAATAAATGTTAAAAAATGTAAATGCAATAATAAATGCAGTAATTATGTCAAAATATTAGAATCTGTATGTATAGAACAAGAAGATAGTTTTAATTTGTGCGAATGTTCTTATAAGCGGGACCCTGTAATAAAATGCCCTTCCGGTGTCGGGAGAACGGTATCTAACCTAGGTGCGAATTTCTCAATGGTCTCTGGATTGTTTCCTAATCGCCTTTTTCATTCATTTTTTGGTTTATAAGTTCTGTATAACAAACAACAATGTAATAATAAATTTATAATTTCTGTAATAAATAATTATGCAATATTAAATGTAATAAATTTAATAATAAATGTAATAATTATATAAAAAAAAAAAATAGAATCTGTATGTTTAGAACAGGAAGATAGTTTTAAATTTGTGCGAATGTACTAAATGAAAATGCCCTTCCGGTGTTGGGAGAATGTGATCTAACCTAGGTGTGAATTTCTTAATGGTCGGTCCCTGGTGTAGTGAATACTCTTATTTTAGTTTCAAGTTAAATGTTAATTTTACAGTTTTGAATTTCGGAATAGTTATAAATTCATTTTAAATTAGTTACCCATCATAATTCAATTGTGAACCACATTAATACTAATTTTATGTATACTATATTATTTTATTGTATGTAAACATAATTAATTATATATCACAATTGTCAGTTAATTATTTATATTCAAATATTTATTTTAATCTAATACCATGTCCATTTTACAAATAAATAATAGAAATCCAAGGGTTATATTTTCCACCTTTGGTACTGTCGCAGTTTCGCCTAACGGACTCAATACGGCTAGTGAGATAATCACTGGTTGGCACTTAACTAGCGGCAGTGCTTATGGCTACATCATCCAGGTTAACCTATACCGGATAGATGCGCTACGGTCCCAAGCCGTAGCTTGCCTAGGCCGACGACGACGACGACGTAAACCAACACTGGAATGTTTTTCCCTCTTGTTTCGGTTCATTCGTTTTTCTGTATCCACCTGAGGAGGATGCCAGTGGGCGTCGAAACTGTTGTGGAAATAAATTCTGTCTATTAGAGTGGGTTTATATTTTCATATCTTGCTTGCTTAACCCCTTAAGTTCTTGCTTGCTTGCTTGCTTAACCCCTTAAGTTCTTGCTTGCTTGCTTGCTTAACCCCTTAAGTTCTTGCTTGCTTGCTTGCTTAACCCCTTAAATTCTTGCTTGCTTGCTTGCTTGCTTGCTTAACCCCTTAAATTCTTGCTTGCTTGCTTGCTTAACCCCTTAAATTCTTGCTTGCTTGCTTGCTTAACCCCTTAAATCCTTGCTTGACCCCTTAAATTCTTGCTTGCTTAACCCCTTAAATTCTTGCTTGCTTAACCCCTTAAATTCTTGCTTGCTTGCTTAACCCTTTAAATTCTTGCTTGCTTAACCCTTTAAATTCTTGCTTGCTTAACCCTTTAAATTCTTGCTTGCTTAACCCTTTAAATTCTTGCTTGCTTAACCCTTTAAATTCTTGCTTGCTTAACCCTTTAAATTCTTGCTTGCTTAACACTTTACATTCTTGCTTGTTGCTTGCTTAACCCCTTAAATTCTTGCTTGCTTAACCCCTTAAATTCTTGCTTGCTTGCTTAACCCCTTAAATTCTTGCTTGCTTAACCCCTGAAAATCTTACTTGCTTGCTTGCTTAACCCCTTAAATTCTTGCTTACTTGCTTGCTTAACCCCTTAAATTCTTACTTGCTTGCTTAACCCCTTAAATTCTTACTTGCTTCTTGCTTAACCCCTTAAATTCTTTTTACTTGCTTGCTTGCTTAACCCCTTAAATTCTTACTTGCTTAACCCCTTAAATTCTTACTTGCTTGCTTGCTTAACCCCTTAAATTCTTACTTGCTTGCTTAACCCCTTAAATTCTTACTTGCTTGCTTAACCCCTTAAATTCTTACTTGCTTGCTTAACCCCTTAAATTCTTACTTGCTTGCTTAACCCCTTAAATTCTTACTTGCTTGCTTAACCCCTTAAATTCTTACTTGCTTGCTTAACCCCTTAAATTCTTACTTGCTTGCTTAACCCCTTAAATTCTTTCTTGCTTGATTAACCCTTTAAATTCTTACTTGCTTGCTTAACCCCTTACTCTCTCTCAGGCTAACCTTAGAGTGGAGCTTAGGGTCTTTGTTAGCCTTAGCTTCTGTAGAGCTGTAGATCTTTTCTTCTCCATCCCCCCTAGAATTTTTCTGGACATTCCAAATGAACTGTCACTACCAGTGACCTAGGCCGGGCTGAAACTATAATTTTTGTTTGATTTTAATTTATCAGAGTGACTAACAGTTGGCTTTTGATATAAAAATAAGATTCCTGAAGAAAATAATTGGTGGCCACCAACGTGTGTCCGGCCACCCCCGTTTTTGTAAAAACATCTAATGCTGCACTAGCAAAATCAGGAAAATGGCAATATCTCCTCTTCTGAACATGCTAGAGAGATGGTTTGTATACCAAAAGATGCAGAATTTGGTTTAGAACAAAGTATTAAGAGTGGTATTTTTTCATAAAACCTTTAGTTTTTGAGTTATTTTAGAAAAACTAATTTTTTGGACCCATAGACCTCCTTTCGACTGAATGTCAACACAATGAAACATTCTCAAGCTACAAATTGACATGTATTAGTGGTTTTCAATCAGCAATCAAAATCAATCAAAATCAGCCATTTTAAATTCATTGAAAATGCTTTTTGACATTCCAAAACGCCAAACATTAAATTATACAATTAACAAATTGTCATTTTGTCATATTTTAGCATGATAAATAATAATCTAGAACTCAAAATATTTTTTAGACACAAAATCTTTCATTAATTTATGTGATCTAATTTTGTTTCTAATAAGACCATCTCTACGCTCATGACCTACAACAGCCAAGGATGCTTCAGTGACAAGCTTCCCAGTTTCCCATTGGGACATAGCAGACAGCTTGTGGTATGCAGAAGCTTTGAAATTGATGATTGGCTTTCTAAAGATCCTAACATTCTCATCTATAGCAGGATATTCATCAGTACCACCTTCATGATCCTCTTCATTCTCATCATCACTTTCAATTATTCCACCTGCAAAATCATTGCTACTACCAGATTCATCAAAATCCTCTATAACTCCCATCAGACACAGAACTTTATTGACAGCACACCTCCTCACCTCTTCATCTGCCAGCATTCCAACTAAAATATTTTCACCATGAGCAAAATAGCTGTTATTGTTTAATACGTCATAACAAATTTCTCTAATTTTCCTGTCAGGGAATTTATTTACTCTTTGGATCATATTGAATAGGTTTCTTGACCCATCACTTAGCCTCTTATTAGCCTTGATATTGAACCAACTGTGAAAGTATACTTTGATGATGAATTCTACTATGATTTTGAGGTTCTTACTGGGTCTTTTTTGTGAAACATAAAAGCAAAGAATTCTACAGGCTAAGGTGAGCCATCGAGAGTAATTTAGCAGGCCAACTTCTAAGAGTGCAAGGTCTTCATCCACTTCACCAGTAATAATTGCCCAGCAGATGCAGTATCTATAGTATTGGTCTGTTGATAAATTATTGACCACCTCATTTGGTAGAAGCACAAATGCAGGATAAGGTATAGATTTGAAGTCCACAACATTCCATTCTGACACATCCCCATTGAGCTGAGAACCAATAGGGCCAGAAAATTTGTCTGGACTTTTTGTTGTCCCATCTAAAGTTATGAAGATGTGTCTAAGTGGCAATTCATTTAGATGCAGAAGACAAATATCCCACTGAAGAGGTTGCCCTAAAAACATTTCCAAATATCTGATTGACCCATGCATATGTCCTGTGTTAGTATTTGTCCCATCTGCTTTAACCAAGTTTAATTTGGCCTCAAGTTCTGTCCCTTTAATGATCTTATAAATGCCATGAGCAATGTCAATGCCTTTGCCACTCTCCGGGGTAAAATGGTCGATGTAGTTAGTAATCAAAAAGCCAAATCATGCTTATTTTAGAATTTCTTTTGTCACTAAGGTCCGTCGAAAGGGGGTCTATGGGCCCCAAAAATTAGTTTTTCTAAAATAACTCAGAAACTAAAGGTTTTATGAAAAAATACCACTCTTAATAATTTGTTCTAAATCAAATTGTGCATCTTTTGGTATGCAAACCATCTCTCTAGCATGTTCAGAAGAAGAGAGATTGCCATTTTCCTGATTTTGCTAGTGCGGCATTAGATGTTTTTACAAAAATGGGGGTGGCCAGACACACGTTGGTGGCCACCAATTATTTTTTTCAGGAATCTTATTTTTATATCAAAAGCCAACTGTTAATGACTCTGATTAATTCTATCTTGAGTTTCAGCCCAGCCTAGACTCTGTCTGTCTGTCTACCACTGTTCCCATCTGCTTCACCTCTGTAGTCTCTTGTTTATGTACTCATCCTCCTGAAATCCTTGCTGACATTTTAGCCTATATATTCACAACTACTACCTGCTCTGGCCCCTCTTTTCCTCTTCATTTTCCCATTAACCATATCGGATGTCAGAAGGGATTTCAGAAAATTTCTCCAGGAACCAAATGTCATTTTTGGGTTTAGGTGGTATATTTCAGCAAATATAGGATGTGTAAGTGTCAAAAACATTAAATTTTTATTCCTGATATAATTTTTTTGCCTTCAAAAAATGAGTGACATGGTTCCCACTAAAATTTTCTTCCAGAGCTGTGTCACTCTCGTGATTCATACAGTATGTAAAATTTACCATTCTATGCTTTTTTCAGAATTTACTTAGGTTTATTAAAAAAAAAAAAAAAAAAAAAAAAAAAAAAAAAAAAGTGCTGAGTATATAATTTAGCATTTTTTACTATTATGGCAAGCTCAAAGCCTGAGAAAAGATTATTAAATCAAGAAAAATGTAACAAATTATCAATGAATATGATTCAGTTGCTGATCCAAGTTACATTTGAAGTGAATTATCAGAAGATGATACAGACAATGAAGTAGAAAGGTGCCCAAGTGAAATGTTCATAAACAAAGATGATAAGAATTTAGATGATCTAGAATGAGGCACAGTGGCTGTTCAAGATGTAGTAGTATGGACTGAATACCAAGAGAGAACTCAAAACTTACTTTTACTCATAATGCAGGCATTTTTCTTTTTCTTCTCTATTTTACCACTGATTCATACCTAGGGAAAGTGGTACATATCTCAGTCAGACAGTGGGTGGGTAGTGTCACTGGGTTGGGGATGGTAGACTAAGGGAGTGGGTAAGGTTCATTGCTGGAGAGGCGGAAGGAGGGGTATAGACTTAGATGCAATGAAGCAGATGGGAATGGGTGAGGAACAGGAAAATCACTTCTGCTGAAAAATGCGAACCTTTGGCAAGTATGGATTGTAGACACTTGGGTATGGAAATACTGGACAAGAGAGAGAAACACTTGCGATGAAGAGTGGACAGGTTTGGGCATTCAACCAGAAGGTGTATGATGGTGATGGGGGTATGGCAGAGCAGGGTTGGCAATCTAGCCATAAGGTGACTGTATGTAATGCATGTCCTAGGCAGAGATGGGCTAAAATCACTTCTTTATGGTGGGACCAGTGGGATGAGGAAGCTCAGTATCCTAGTTGCAGTTTGATCTTGTGGAGTTTGTGTGTGGCCTGGTCCCATTCCCATTGCCAGATGGAGTGGAAGTGGGAGCAGAGAGTCAGGAAAAAGTCAGAGAAAGGGAGGGGCCAGGAGGAGTCTGGTAGTAAGCAGGCCATCTTTGCCATGCAGTCCACCTCCTCATCACCCTGGATCCCAACATGTGCCAGAACATTAAAAAGTAGAAGGGTTGCTGGATGGTGCAGACGAGTGCATACAGGGGGGTTAATCTCTTGGGGAAGAGAAATGCACTTTGGGAATCTGAATAAATGACAAAGGAGCTGGCAGAGCAGGTGTGCACAATGTCAAGGTCTGATACTTGAGGGTGATACTGGCCCAGCCACTTTCTCAAGGCATCATGGGGCAGGCTGATACCTCAAGAAAGTGGCTGGGCCAGTATCACTGCTGAGGTGGCCATACCAACTTCCGAGTGGGAACCATCTGTATAAATGGAGACAGTGTCCAGGTGCATGTTCTTGGAAAAGTGACCCATATATCATAGCGATCGTGGTAGTCTTTGGTAGGGTACACAGGCCCCTGCAAAACTTGGGTGAGAAGAACCAGGGAGGGTAGATGCTGTATAAGATGGGAATAACTGAGGGGTGGGTTAGCATATTGGAAAAGTCCAGGAAGGAGTGGACTACTTCAGTGAAGTTCAGAAATCACAGCACACAGAAGCAAAGAGGGTACTCTGTGCATGGAGTATGTCCTCATGAGGAGCAGACCCTGTCGGAGGGTGAGAGAGAATTAATTGCATTCCACTTGGAGGTTGGGGAAGAGTGGAAGGCACTGGTGGAGAGGCAGAGGCCCCAATTAACTACCGGGTCCAAGATATGGAGTCAGGCATTGGAGGCTGAACCATATACAACACTGCCATAGTCCAGCTTCAACTGAACCATGGAAGTGTAAAGGTGAAGGAGAGAGCATCAGTCTGCACCCCCACGTGGTGTGGGAGAGGTGATCTAGGAGAGTGAGGGGACATTGGAGGAATTGCTTCAGGTGTTTGAGATGGGGAACCCAGTTGAGCCATCAGTCCAGTCATGCCCAGAAATTGCGTGGAGGGTACCACCTCAAGAGGATCGCTATATAACGTGACAGAGGGGAATAGGAAGTGTTGCAGGTCTTCATCTGCTGAAGAGTATACACTTGGTCTTCAGGGTGGAACCCAACCAACGTCACCCACCTTTCCATCCGATAGATGGTGAGCTGAATTTGCCATTGAATGACAGATGGTTCCTGCCCCACAAAGTAGATTGCAAGGTCATCCGCAGAGATGGAAGAATGGATGGTGGGTGGAAGGCATTTTGCGACTGTTCATAGGCGTATAAGGCAGGGGGGGGGGGCAGCCCCACCCAGGACTAGGGAACTTTCAGGGTAAATAATAAAATTTTTAGGGCACATTTTTCCTGACATTCCTTTGGTTTTTTTTTTTACTTCTTGGTGAATTAATTACTTGCCACTATACTTGTAGTTAATAATTAAAACATAAGTTGAGGACTTACTGAATTCTATATCAACTGCAATGCCATAGTTTTGCTCATCATTTAGAAATGTAGCAAAATTTTCTCATTTTTGTAAATTGTAATTTTTTTTATATAAAAAAGGCTTTAACCTCTTGGGCCCAATGCTGCGTATCAAACAGTTTTGCTATATCTGAGGTTAGTGTAACCACCTTCGATTTGCATATAGTAAGGTTATACAGGCCTATGGTATGTATACCATGTATTATAGGCATATATATATATAAGTATATATTCATATATATATATAAGTATATATTCATTATATATATATATATATATATATATATATATATATATAAGCTGACTCTACTCACATTTTTATTCTGAAGATGATGGATTCTTCTGGTGCCATTCGCGGAAGTGCTCTAAAGAGTATAGGCCTGGAGTGCCAGGGCAACCAATGCAGCATTTCCTAGTGCATTTTTCCTTAGGATGGCACACACTGCACCTTTTTTGGGGCCTTTTTTGGGTGTCTGTGGCTGGTATTGGGACATAGCAATGAGTGACTTCTCTTTTTCGCTTAGATGCATCACGCTTACGGTTTGCCCTCTCATAGTCTTCCCTTACTTCTTGGTAGCCAGAATTATGCACTGATAGAAGTTTATGAACCAAATGAATAATGTATTTTCGAAAACTGATTTTCTTGGTTTTGTTTACATTAGTGTAAACCAGGAAGCTATTTAGAACTATTCGCATCACCAAGTGTAGGCCTAGTTTTTTGAACCATGCCAAGGATTTTCTACCTGGGTCATATGGTTCCAACATTTGGTCAGCCATGTCGACAGATCCCATCAGTTCATTATATTTGTGAATGTGAAGAGGTTTTTTATAAAATGTTGTTACTCCACCAAAATACGTTTTGGTCTTCTCTACATATCCCCCCCCCCCCAAGTAAAGTGCCATCCCATACACCTATGACTTGTGTTCATAATTATGAAAAAGCATAGAACACCAAGGATGGTTCCCTGTGGGTCCCCATCCTCCCACACAAAGGTGTCTGAGAGGAGTGGGCCCACCCACACTTTAAAGGTTCATGAGGAGAGGAAGCCCCTCATGAAGGTTGGCATGGCTCCAACAAGACCCAGATATTGGAGCTGACTGAGGATTATTTTCCAATGGGTGGCATCATAGGCCTTCTGTATGTCAAAAAAAATTGATAAGATGAATTTTCCACTGTCAAAGACATTCTGTATGTCTCAGCTGAGGAG
Source organism: Bathynomus jamesi (assembly GCA_023014485.1). Lineage (NCBI taxonomy): Eukaryota > Metazoa > Arthropoda > Malacostraca > Isopoda > Cirolanidae > Bathynomus > Bathynomus jamesi. Next base: position 14,548 of record JAJOZX010003691.1, read on the forward strand.
CATGAGGGGATCAGTAGTGGAGCAAAATTGTCTGAAACCAGACTGGGAAAGAATCACTATTTTCAAGGAAGAAAGATAGTCACATAGTGACCATATTTTTCAGAGACTTTGCAGGATCTCTTTTACTTGTTGTTTTAGTGTATCTCAAACATGGAGAAAAAAATCAAATAAATCTTTTCTTTTCTTTTAAATAAAAAAATCACCAACCCTGATTAAGCAGATGGTGTAGTCTATCCATGGAAAGCCAGGAGCAATCACCTGTAACAGGGATTGGATAGATTGTGGAAGTGGACTGCGTGTGGTGTACAAGAATGGCAGCAGCCCCCCCCCATATATATATATATATATATATATATATATATATATATATATATATATATATATATATATATATATTAGGGTGTTTCATACCTATAGGGTAAAATAAAATGAGCTTGGAGTTTTAATCCACACGTTTCTCCGTATTCTAAAGAACAAGAAAACACGTTTGTGCAAGTTTGAACCAGATCGCGCTGCATTTAGAGGTCCCCAACTTTGACGACTTTTTGTCAGTTCATTTCTCGCCTGCCTGCAGTGAAGACGGTTTTCTTCGTCACGAGCAGTTCGTGTTGTATAGCCTATTGGACAACTATGGAGGTAATTATATATGCTACTAATTATCTCATTTTACTGTGGTATTGAAATTTATTATTATTTAATTTCTGTCATTTTACTGTGGTAGTGGTATTTATTATTAATATTACATGAAATTAATTAGTCTGTTACATATTGGACAACTAAGCTGGTAATTATTTATGATACTAATTAATGTAATTTTACTGCGGTATTGAAATTTATTTAATTAATGAATTGTCAAAGAGAACGTAGTGTACACGTATCAGTTTTATAAATAAAGAAAAGCAGTAACTGGGACTCGAACCAGTGTCATAGCCATTTGGCGGCATCGCTCAAGTCGGCGTACACAGCACGCTATCCACTCCCTAGATGGTGTAGTGGATAGCGTGCTGTGTACGCCGACTTGAGCGATGCCGCCAAACAGCTATGACACTGGTTCGAGTCCCAGTTACTGCTTTTCTTTATTTAATTAATGAAATTAATTACGATGTGAAATTATTTCTGTGGAATTATTTAGTTTGTTTTCTTTTCCAGGTGTCTACCAGAGCGAAAACAGAAGTGTTTCTTATTGGCCAGACGGATGCGAACATCACATCAAGTGGCCTTCCAACTCAGTTGCAAGTACTCAAAAAGTACTTTTACCACCAAAAGGAGCAAAAATTTGGACGTACTAAATGCCTGAACCTGTGCCTGGATGCCTGTCTCATATTTTGGGAGAGAGCGAGAATCCCCATGATGCGTCGAGATTCGGCCTTGAGGAAGATGGAATCCCTTCTCAAGGAATACGACCGGCTTGTGAAGCACAAGTCACATAAAGCAGAGTCCTTCCGAGTGAAGGAGGCGATGCTCAAGGAGGCAATAGCGAAGGAGATCATGGACATTGCTCATTCACAGGCTAAGGAAATGATGAAGAATCAGGAGGACATCCACTTTCTCGACATGCAGCGTGAAGATCCAAATTCCTGCAGCATGGGCCCTGTTGACATGAAGCTTCACTATAAGGAGATTAGGAAAAGGAAGAGGCTGGACAAGATTAAGGAACAACAGGAGAAGGCCAGGAAGGAACAAGGAGCTGCAGAAGATACGGGGGCTTTAGTGATTTCAACTTCGTCAGAGACTGACTCAGATGTCGTTGACCCAACCGTGGAAGTTTTTCCATCCTCCTCCAAAGGAAATACCAAGAAGCGATGCAGGAATCTGATCTCACAGGATGTGACGACTACCTACGATCGGCTGAATATTTCGTACCGCGATTCAGCTATGTCGTACGCTGCAGCGGCTAAATCACCTGAATAAAACCAAGAAGGATTTCATGGACAAATGATTCGCAAGAAGTGGTTATGTTTTTTGTATCTTTGTGAAAATGTGTAGTGAAATGGTACTCGTTTGTTGAATAAAAATTCATTGACAGATTTTTGTTTAATTTTTTCCATTTATGATCTGCCAGAGCATCAAACTGGGGACCCGTAAACTTTAAACTATTGAATTAATACTTCGGTTTATCAGTCTCCTCAGCAAATGGAACAAGGGGATCCATGTGGATTAAAATTTTTCCAAACTTTTAATTTATGAAACACCCTAATATATATATATATATATAATATATATATATATATATATATATATATATATACAGGTAGCCCTCGTTTTGCGCTGGTCCGATTTGCGCCGATTCACAATAGCACCAGTCACTATCCACAAGGCCATGAATATTTATTTTTGCAATTTTTTTATAAATTAAAAATTTAAAATCATCAAAAATGGTAAAAATATGTAACTACTGTATATATAAACTGTATATACAATATATATATATACTGTATAAGTGCTGTACAGCTAGTACGGTACTGTATTTATAATCTCTTATTATTACGGTACTGTATTATATATTTTATTATACAGTAGTGTACAGTACATTATTTATTATATATTAAAAAACTTTTAGAAAAAATGGAGCAATTGCTGACACTTTGGGTTGATGATTTGAACCAAAAAAACATTCCCTTGACCCAAGCTATAATAACTGAAAAGGCCAAGTCAATTTTTGAAGACAAAGAAGAAAGGAGGAGGTCAGTGCAATGAAACATTTTTGGCTAGCAAGGGCTGGTTCATGAGATTTAAAGCAAGAACCAAATGCAGAAGTGTGAAAATTACCAAACATGTGAAGGTAAGTGTACAAAATTTAATTGTTTTATGTATTAATTTATTTTTTATTTATTATATTTATGTAGGTTAAAAATAAAACACTTTTTTTAATTAAAAAACTTTATTTCTGAGCTTTAAATACTCCAGTATTGAAAAGGATAGGTAAAATTTTTGGTGCCCAGAACCTAATCCTGTGATTTCCCATTGACTCCATTATATAAAGGGTTCCATTTGCGCCTGTCCCCCCAAGAACCTAACCCCAGCGTAAATCGAGGGCTACCTGTATATGGTGTCCCATAAGTCCGGCATCATACAAAAAATAATAAAAAAAGGCAAAACAAAAGCTTTTATTTACAGAACGTGCTCAATATGTCCACCATTGTTTTCAATACACAAATTCAGATGTGATACCCAGTCAGCAAGCACACAGTGAATGATGTCAGGAGTAATGGTGTTACATGCCCCAATAATGCACTGCCACAATGTTCAACACTCCTAATTTTCTCTGCGTATACCAGCTCTTTCAAGTGGCCCAGAGCTAAAAATCTAGTGGCGTGAGATCCGGGCTTCTAGCTGGACATTCCACAGGCCCTCAATGTCCTATTCAATGACCAGGGAATTGTTGGTACAGGTATTCCTTTACTTGGGTGCTGTAATGTGCAGGAGCGCCATCTTGCTGGAACCATGTTGGGAAATTTCCTTCTTCGTTCAAGACACTGGGAAATGCTTCTTCCTTGAGCATACGTAGGTAGGTGCCTCCAGAGACATGTTCATCGAAAAAGAGGGGGCCTATGATGCAATCCTTCCAAATGCCACACCATACCATCACCCAAGATGCACCTTGTTCCTTTGAAGAGGTATACCAGTGAGGGTTGTTTTGAGACCAGTAGTGGGTGTTCTGTCGATTTACCTCACCATTTCCATAAAAAACAGCCTCATCACTGAACAGAATGGTGGATGGGAAATTGGCATCCCGAACATAAGAAAAATATGAATTATGGTTTGTAGAAATAGAAAAATATAAATTTCTCCTATGATGCCGGACTTATTGGACACCATATATCAGGGCTGTGGAGTCGGTGATAAAATTTGCCAACTCCAACTCTGACTCCAAAAATTTTAACATTCCGACTCCGACTCCAGAAATCTGACTTGTATAATTACGACTCCGACTCCAATGGAATGTTAAGGACATATTGATTACGATTAGCTTTATTAGGCCAATGGAGACTCATAAACAAGGCATTTCGTCACCACCACATGACTCATCATGTTACTTAGTGGCTGTAACTATGCCTTAATGGCTTTTTTTCTCTTTATTAAAAAATTACAATAAATCCGAAAATACAAACTGATTGAAGCTTAAACAAAATAAGATTACTATTGGTTTAGCAAATTAATAAGATGTTTTTGTATTATTATAAACATCCGTAACAAAATGTACTAACCTAAACTGAATTTTTAAATTTCCTTATTATTAATTATGTTAATTAATTAATTATAATCCTTATTAATTATAAGCAACTATATTTATATATTATTTATATATTATATATTATTTATATATTATATTATACAGGGTGGGTGGAAAGTAGCTCCCTAATTTAAATTACATATAAATTATGTATAAATTGTGATTGTATTTATATTGTTATGGTGTGTTCTCTAAAGTGGTACAATTGTAACGTTCATTTTTTTTTTCATTTCAGATTGAAGGGTAACATGGCTGTGTGTTTAACACTGCAGGAGCGTGCCCAGTTGGCGGCACGGTACGAAGTTTGGCAATCTGTCATTCGAGTTCAAAGATGGTGGCGGGCCATTCACGGACCACGTGCCCAAGTGGACCCGAAAACAATCAAGAACTGCCACTCGAAGCTCATGACCACGGGGTCTGTGGCAGATGTTCAAAGATGTGGTCGCCCTTCGACATCCAGGGCCCAGGAGACAGTGCAGGCAGTTCAGGAAATGTTCGCACTGAGTCCACGAAAGTCAACTCGCCAGGCAGCTCGGGAAAGTGGACTCTCTCGCTACTCAGTGCGAACTGTGCTGAAGAAGGAGCTGAACTGGCGTGCGTGGAAGCCGCATTACTGCCAATCTCTCTCGGATGAGGACTGCGACATTCGCATGGAGTTCAGGGAAATCATGCTGGCTTGGCATGAAGACTGGCCCCATCTCTTCCGCAACATCCTCTGGAGCGATGAGGCGGTGTTCCACGTCGGAGGCTTTGTCAACCGCCACAATTGCCACTACTGGGCAGGAGAGGATCCCATGGTTACCGCTGAAAAACGGCAGAATCGGTTCAGTGTAACGGTGTGGTGTGGTATGACCTCAGATCAGGTTGTGGGCCTGTTCCTTCTGCGCAACACCATGAATGCTGAGCGGTACCTTGCTATGTTGCGAAACGAGGTCTGGCCGGTTGTCAGCACATGGGAGAACATCGACGATCTGATATTTATGCAAGATGGCGCCCCTCCGCACTTCGCTCTTGTTGTCCGTGAGTGGCTGGATGCCCACTTCCCTGGGCGTTGGATGGGTCGTCGTGGTCCACATCAATGGCCAGCCAGGAGCCCCGACTTGACACCGTGCGACTTCTTTCTTTGGGGGTGGGTAAAGGAAGAAGTCTACCGCACCAAACCGAGGACATTGGAAGAACTGGAGGACCGAATTCGGGAAGTCATGTCCTCCATCCCGCCGGAGTTCCTGCTAAAGTCAGTGGACACCATTTCTGGGCGGCTCCAGAAGCTGGTGGAAAGAGTTGGAGCCCACATTGAATTTTAGAGAAAACCTACCATGTATGCCTACCTTTTCATATTATTTCTTCTGAAATAAATGGATAATATACATTTTTTTACCAATCCAAAATAGGGAGCTACTTTCCGCCCACCCTGTATATTAAAACATTAGGTTAAATCTATTTTATTCATAAAATTGAGCTAGGCTGCTATGGTTATAGTTGAAGGATTTGCACCAACTCCGACTCCATCCAACTATGCACTTCCGACTCCGACTCCACTCAAAATTGACAGACTCCAGAACTCCAACTCCACAGCCGTCATATATATATATATATATATATATATATATATATATATATATATATATATATATATATATGTTTTGCTGTTGTGGCGGTTACACGTGTTTCGATCGAAGTCCGAATAAAAGTGATATTACAGTAAAAATCCTGCAGTTAATCAGTTTAAACGGTGCCGATTTTGAGTTAATTGATAGTGAATAGCGGTATTTCTTTTTAAAAAAGTAAAAATCGCGGCGTATACCAAAAAAGTGAATAAAATCAAAGTGAATTAATATATACAGCATTTGTTTTTGTTATTTTTCCGAGTCTCTTTGTGAGGAAAGTTTGTTTTTGAAGTGCCGCAAATATCCCCCCATTATCCCCCGCAGCCACGGTCGAGAGGACCAATCAGTGAGAAGTATACAGCGTGCCACATCCCCTACCCTGGAGTAACGGAAAATTCTTTCCCTCACACAGCTTGAGTCATCCCCCACCCAATACCTCCCATAATACCCCCCTTTTGAGTCACTTCACCAACATGGAAATTAATGCATACATGCAACTCTGTGGAATCTGTAAAACTGCAACAGCTGAGACAGAGGCGATAAGGTGCGATTTCTGTCAGCTACTTTTTGATTTTAAATGCCTAGAATGGGGAGATGAAAAAATCTCCCTTATAACGAACGCAAAGCAGTTTAATGGAATAAAAATTTTCTGCGAGAACTGCTTGACCGAATTAAACTCTTTTACGGTATTTAAAGCAGAAAGAGACTATGAGAAGAGAATGAAAGAGGAAAGTGGAAACAAAGAACAGTGGAAAATGGAAGAAATAGAGAAAGGCGAAATAGAAAGAATTCAAATACCATCACAAAATGAGGCTGAAAACACACAGGCGACAAAGAGTGTAAAGACAACACACAGCATAAGGGCAACGAAGGACAAACACAACTAGCACAAATAGCACAAATAGCACAAGAGGGCAGTCAAGTAAACGAAGTAAAACTGTCCCCCAATAAGGAGCAAAAAACAAAAGCCAAGAGTAAATATGGGGAAGGAATTATATGCAGGTATTATATAAAAGAAAATTGCAGATTTAAAAGAGGACAATGTATATATGAACATCCCCCAATATGCAATTTCTTCTATAATAATGGTCGTTGTAAATTTGGAGACGGATGTAAATTCTACCACCCAGACATTTGCAGAACTTACGCAAAATACAGAACCTGCAAATTCAGGAATAAATGCTACTATCAACATCTCCCGACGGACTCAACGAACAAAGGAAAAAGTTTAAATGACAATAGGAATAAAAATGACAATAGGAACAACAATAGGAACATAATAAGCGAACAAGAAATTTTTTCAACATCTCAGACACCTTACGAATGCTAAATGTCATCCACATGCAGTTGACACAGCTGGAAACCCCCGAGCCAAATCGCTACCGGGCATGAAGCTACCAATACAAGTAGGAGGAAACGGATCTCTTTCGGAGGATCATAGAGCAACGAATCAAGCAATATCGAAGGAAAACGAACTTGAAATGCACAAGGGGCAATGAAAAACAGAGAACATAAAAATTGTCCTGGCTAATATTCAAGGAATAAGACCAAACCAATCACTCAATAAGGTTTTGTACCTGAAAGGATTTATGGACGAAACAAGGGCGGACATCGCATGCCTCACAGGAACTCATCTTAAAGATTGCCAAGGAAATTGTGAAAACTGCAAACATTGTATTGATAAGAAAGAGATAAATATAGAGGGCTTCAACTTACTAAGAGCGGATAGAACGACGAGACGGAAAGGTGGCTGTGCTATATATGTACAGGAAGGTCATATGACAGAGACAATAATAAGTAAATCAAACAGCTATGTGGAACTCCTAGCAGTGAAAATAGAAAAACTAAACTTGATAGTAATAGTCATCTATAGACCTCCAAGCACCCCAACCAAAAAATTCTCGGAGGCCATTGATGACATTAGAAAGCTAATAAAGGCCATAAACCCTCCATCCCCCAATATAATGATCTGCGGAGACTTTAACTTCCCATTCATAAAATACAAAAAGGTGAATAGGAATATATATATTCACCAGGACAAGGGGGGTACAAGAGAAGATCAGGAACAAGCAAAAATTGATGGCTCTCACAAACGAGTTTATGCTGACACAGGAGATAACAGAAAATACCAGAAAAAATAACTGCCTAGATCTGGTATTCATGAATAACACGAACTTGATTGCTGATATAAAAATAACCCCAACCATTATCTCAGACCACAACTTATCGAGATATCAACAAATATGATGGCAGCATTAGAAGACAATACACATATTGTGGAAAGAAGTAAATTCGGGGCCTTTAACTTAAACTCGAAGACTATAAATTGGGAAGCAATCAGATCGCACATGGCCCAAATAGAATGGAGAACAATTTTCGAGAATAAAACAACGGAAGAAATGCTAACAACTTTGGAGGAAAAACTGAGAATTTTAGAAAAATATGCTCCGAAATCACAGCCAAAAGGAAAGAGGAGCTGGCTAGAAAGGCAAAAGAGAAGACTATTCCGCAAAAGAAAGAGAGTGGAGGCGAAGTTAGGAAACTGCGGAGATAATGGCAGGAAAATAATAAAAGAAAAACTGGAGGGTATCGATAGGGAAATACAAGCCATGATTAAGGACCATACAGAGAGGGAAGAGGAAAGGGCGGTAGAAGCAATAAAGGAAAATCCAAAATACTTCTATAGCTATGCAAAAAGGAAAACAAAGACGCATGCCGCTATTGGGCCCTTAAGGACGGGAAATAATGAACTAACCGACGATCCAAAAGAAATATCTGATACATTGAGAGCTCAATATGAATCAGTTTTCAGTACCCCAAAAAGTGACAAAGCGATACCTGACATAAATGCATTCTTTGAAGAGGAATTGCAAGGAGAGTATATAACAGACTTTGAGTTTACACCAGAAGATGTAGCGAGAGCTATAGAACAAATGAAACTACATTCAGCTGCAGGTCCGGACAATTGGAACACATTATTGATTAAAAACTGTAAAAATGAAATAGCTACACCTTTATACTGGATATGGAGAAGATCCCTAGACACTGGGGAAATACCGAGCATCTTGAAAAGAGAATCAAACATTCTATTAGAAAAGTTCATTAAGATAGAAATTTACGTAATTTTGAAAATTTTCATTTTCTTTTGTCCAAGAGCACCTTATTGTATTAATATAAAATAAGGTGCTTAAGTTACATTATTTATGAGTATATTGTGAGTATAATCCAAATTTAAAAATCCTTTTTTACATTGAATTTTAATAAACAAGCATTGTTTTTACTCTTATTGTTTCTTTTCAGACTGCTTTATTTGAAAAATAAATAAAAAATGAGTCAAACAGCTACAAAACAGCATGACTTTATTCTTGGTCGCTTGCAGGCTGATATTATGAGTTCATCTAAAATTGTTTTACCATCCAATAAAGATGTTCTAAGCCATTTTATTTATTTACGGAGAATGCAGTATAAGGGTCCAAAAGTTACAAAAGATTCTACTGTTAATGAAGTTCTACAGAAGCTACTAATAATATGGCAAAAAGCATGCATTCCTACTATATATTAGTAAAAACCCTAAAGGCAGGAAGATGCTGTTAAATCTAGAAGAAATGCATAATATTTAATCAAGCACAAAAAAAGAGCAAGCTTTGAAAATGAACTCTCAATTTCATGAAAATTATGGATTCCCTTTTTGACATCTCTTCTCAAAATGCCGTTGAATTAATCCAAAAAGACCGCATGAGAACTGAGCCTCAGAAAGCATATGATATTTCATTCTTAGAAGATCAAAGAACAAAACGAGAAACATGTTTAGGTTTGCTAGATGCAGATTATGCATCAAAAGTACAGCGCAAGTACATTAGATTAGAGAAAGAGAAGAAACGCAAAGAGAAACATAAATCAGTGAAGCAAGTGAGTGCTACAGCCACAACATCAGAGACCCTTCTTTCTAGCACGACCAGTTCTGAGACAGACAGCTATGAAGAGTTTCCGACAGAACCTACAGCAGGACCTTCAAATGCTTCCAGCCCCAAAAATATTCTTGCCTCGCCATTGGTTTCCTCCACTGCACACAGACTTAATCTCTCTATTGGACAATGGACTGTTTTTGCTGCTGCAGTAGCCATTAGGTGTGGCAAGGATATTGAAAAACTGTCTCTCTCCAGGACCACATCTGCAAGAGCCACTCGAAAGACAAGAAAACGAAAATATGAAACTTGCATCAAGGATTTTACTCCTCCTGATCACTGCCTATACATTGGGATAGCAAGCTGCTTATTAAATCATGTTCAGAACAAGAAGACCGCCTTGCAATACTTGTTACTGGATACTCAAATGTAGAAAAACTTTTATTAGTTTCTATAATAGATGATTCCACTGGATTGTCTCAAGCCACTTCTGTATTTCAAAGTATTGAAAAATGGAACTTGAAGCAAAATGTCTTTGGAGTATCATTTGATACCACTGCATCCAATTCAGGATGGATGAAAGGTTCCTGTAAGTTACTTGAAGAACTTTTGCAAAAGAAATTGATTTGGTTAGCATGTCTCCATCATGTGGCTGAAAGAGTTTTGTGTGCTGTGTATGAAACCATTTTTGGCCCAAGTAAATCTCCTGAGTTTGAGTTATTCAAAGAATTTAGCGAGTCTAAATGGAAGAAAATTAATACGAAATCTACATACAATGTTCTTGATGTTAAATCAAGGTATCAAAGAGGCCTAAAGGAAGAATGTGTAGAATTTATGACCCAATGTTTAAGAAAATCTGACTGCTTTCCACGTGATGACTATAAGGAAGTTGCCGAAACAACTTTAATGCTTTTAGGAGAGGTTTCCAGAGAAAACAGTCATTGGCGGAAACCTGGTGCAATGCACCATGCCAGGTGGATGGCAATGATTTTGTATACAAATAAAATGTATGCTTTTGCCCACCAAGCATCATATGATGAATCATTGATTAAGAAATTAAAGAGAATGTGTCTATTTAATGCATTAATTTATGGAAAATACTGGCTTTTATGTTCTAATTCACTAGATAGTCCAGCTAATGATCTGAAGTTTTATCATGATTTGGTGAATTACAAGAAGGAAGATAGGGAAGTTGCAAATGCTGCTTTGAAATCTTTTGCCAATCATTACTGGTATTTGACGGAGGAAGTGGTCCCTTTGAGTTTCTTTGGATTGCTAAGTAATGATGAAAAAGATAAGATCGCAAAATCCTTAAACAAATATCCAGTTCCAGAAAATTATGTATGTGGGCAACCTGTTTTCCCCATTTTAAAGGAAGACACAAAGCTTCATCAGCTAGTAGGTCCAATTTCATGGCATTATTTCAATGCTGTGGGTCAAAACCAGACTCATGGATAAAGAAACCAGCATCAACATGGGAAGAGGTCAATGACTACAACAAACTAAAAAACATTCTTTCATCTATTAGAGTAGTCAATGATACCGCTGAAAGAGGAATCAAGCTGGTTCAAGATTCTTTCATCTATTAGAGTAGTCAATGATACCGCTGAAAGAGGAATCAAGCTGGTTCAAGACTTTCATGACAAATGTCAAAATGAAGAAGAATTTCAAGGTCTTTTGCAAATTGTGGAAGAGAATAGAAGACTAATTCCTGATCCTAGTAAAGAGACTCTTAAAAGAATGAAACTCAGTAAAGAATAGTTCATTAACAGATAGATTAGGTATTTTTATTTGCAGAGATTGTTTTAATTTAGAAGAGGCTGATTTTTTTTTGTTATTAAATATACCATAAATTGTCTTTTCTTATTTCTATGTTTAAAAAGCTCTTATATCAATGATTTCTAATTAGGAAACTTGTTTCTTTTTATTTTTTTGAGGAAAGTGTTGAATAAAGGAAAAAAAAAATGATGGGACCTCACAACTACAGATAAAGTATTAATTTTTAGCTTTATTTTATATACAGGGTGGGCCGTAAGTTTCCATACATAGGAAAAATTAAACGTTTGTTTTTATGTTTCAGATACCCTAACAATATGCGTTTGACATAAGATCTTGTTTACTGATGAAGCAAATTTTTACGTCAATGGAGAGGTTAATCGGCAAAACATACGTTATTGGAATAATGCTAACCCTAACTGGCTGAGTCCAACGAAGATGCAAGGTGCCGGTAAAGTGATGGTGTGGGCCGGGATATGGGGTGACAGAATTATTGGACCATTTTTTGTCAGTGGAAATCTTAATGCCGAAAGGTATCTTAACATGTTGCAAGAAGAGATTTTCCCATCCCTGCTAAACGAGGAAGGTAACTTCCCAGTTTACTTCCAGCAAGATGGAGCTCCACCTCATTATGGTCTTCACGTGCGTCAGTATTTGGATCAGCAGTTTCCGGATGCTTGGATTGGTCGGCGTGGTCCTGTGGAGTGGCCTCCCAGATCCCCAGATCTCACCCCCCTTGATTTCTATCTTTGGGGGCACTTGAAGGCCATGGTGTATCAGGAAAAGATACGAGACATAAATCATCTAAAGGAACGTATCACCAACGCCATTACAAGCATAACGTCAACTGTGCTAATGCGTGTTCATCAACAGTGGGGAACACGTATTGAAGTGTGTTTTCAAAACAATGGCAACCATGTAGAGCATATTATATAAATAAAAATGGTTGTCCATAAAAAAAATGTTTATTTTTCCTATGTATGGAAACTTACGGCCCACCCTGTATATATAGTTTTGAGGTTGTCCTCACTTTGTATAGGCTAGTTATAATAAAAACTAATTATGATTTGCATTATAACTAGCAAATACAAAGCGCATCACCGCGAAGCTGCATTGGGGTGATGCTTCAAAGGTGGCGGTAACACCTTATTTAAGAAGGCACTGCAAGCAAAAAAAATTTTTAATTTAAATTTTTAAAAAATAAATGAAAATTTTCAAAATTAAGTAAATTTCTATTTTGATGAACTTTTCTAATAGAACTTTTGATTCTAAATCTTTTTATTCAATAACATTTTTCGATAAAGTTGATAGTGTTTGAGATATATGGGGTTTTTAGGAAAAGGGGATGCGCAAAATTTCAAGGGGGGATGGGGGGGATTCAAAATTTGTCGGATTAGAAAATGCCTGTAAAATTCGTGTTTAGGCCATCATTTGGCACAACATTAGGCTCCTGGACCTTGACTTTTTGAAAATGACCCAAAAATGGTACACCCTAATGCCTATCACAACTAATAGAGCACTACAACAATATCCTAGATGCATTGGAAGGCAATGACAACTACGATGTTATATACACAGATTTTGCTAAAGCTTTCGATAAATGTGACCATGGTATAATAGCACATAAAATTAAAGACATGGGAATAACAGGCAAAGTGGGAAAATGGATCTACAACTTCCTTAGTGATCGTCTGCAGGTCGTCAAAATTCAAGGTATATCATCATCAGAATCGGAAGTACGCAGCTCAGTACCACAAGGGACAGTACTGGCCCCACTCCTGTTCATTATCATGCTAACAGACATAGACAACGGAGTAAACAGCAATAGTATAGTAACATCCTTTGCAGACGATACAAAGATCAGCAGAAAAATCAGCGATGTACATGACGTGGAGGCCTTGCAGAGGGACACGAACAAAATATACAAATGGTCAGAAGACAACATGTCATTCAACGCCGAGAAATTTCAACTCTTGAGATATGGTAGAAAAGAAGAACTTAAACAGACAGCATATTATGCTCCAGATAGACAGGAAATTCAGAGAAGCATGAAAGCGATTGATCTCGGGATAATAATGACATGATGCGAAATTCGAGACACAAAATCAGATAGTGATAAATAAAGCAGAGAGAGTCGCCGGACAGGTTCTAAGAACGTTCAAGAGAAGGGACAGGACAGTAATGATTCCCCTGCTAAAAACACTGATTATACCAAAACTTGAATACTGCTCAGTTTTGATGTCCCCATATAAAAAGGAAGAAACTAATAAACTAGAAGAAACGCAAAGGCATTTCACAGCCAAGATTGATGGCTGCAAAGAACTCAGCTACTGGGAAAGACTACGTAAACTAAATCTGTACTCACTGGAAAGAAGAAGAGAGGTACATCATAATCTACATATGGAAAATGATCAAAAAACTGTACCAAACCTAAAACTAAACCCAATTACCATTCAAACAACACTTTTCTACAGGCCATAATGTCTGTGAGCAAGGAAGAACAAATCCAGATAATTCTACTCATAGGAAATTGGAGTCAAAGAGGCCACTGCTGAATTTAACAGACTGCATCCAGACTGTGAGACAACAACACAGAGTTGTGTTAGCAGACTTGTTGCAAAGTTTAAGGAAACAGGACCCATAGAAGATAAACCATGCAGTGGACCTTCAAGGAGGTCCACTGATGATGATACAGCAACCGCTATCCTGGCTCATTTTAACAGTAGTCCCAATAAGTCTCTTCGGCGATTGTCCGCCTAGACAGGAGTGTTGAAAAGTATCATCCATCGCATTCTTCAGGCTCACAAATGGCATCCATATAAACTTCAGATCCTACAGAAATTAAGCGATGATGATCCCAACTGGCGGATGGAATTTTGTGAATGGGCTACGGAATAATATGCTTGGGATGCCAATTTCCTGTCCACCATTCTGCTCAGTGATGAGGCCGTTTTTTATGGAAATGGTGAGGCAAATCGACAGAACACCCACTACTGGTCTCAAAACAACCCTCATTGGTATACCTCTTCAAAGGAACAAGGTGCATCTCGGGTGATGGTATGGTGTGGCATTTGGAAGGATCGCATCATATGCCCCCTCTTTTTCGACGAACATGTCACTGGAGGCACCTACCTACGTATGCTCAAGGAGGAAGCATTTCCCAGAGCCTTGAACGAAGAAGGAAATTTCTCAACATGGTTCCAGCAAGATGGCACTCCTCCACATTACAGCACCTAAGTAAGGGAATACCTGTACCAGCAATTCCCTGGACATTGGATAGGACATCAAAGGCCTGTGGAATGGCCAGCTAGAAGCCCGGATCTCATGCCACTAGATTTTTATCTCTGGGGTCACTTGAAAGTGCTGGTATACGCAGAGAAAATTAGTAGTGTTGAACATTTGCAGCAGCGCATTATTGGGGCATGTAACACCATTACTCCTGACATCATTCGCCGTGTGCTTGCTGACTGGGTATCACATCTGAATTTGTGTATTGAAAACAATAGTGGACATAGCTATTGAGCATGTTCTGTAAATCAAAGCTTTTGTTTTGCCTTTTTTTATTATTTTTCCTATGATGCCAAACTTATGGGACACCCTGTATATATATATATATGTATATATATATATATATATAATATATATATATGTAATATGTATATATATATATATATATATATATATATAATATATATTATATATATATATATATAGATATATATATTATATGTTATATATATAATATATATAATATATATATATGTATATATATATATATAATATATATAATATAATATATATAATATATATATATATATATATATATATAATATATATATATATATATATATATATATATCTAATATATATATATATATATATATATATATATATATTATGCGGGTTGCTTCTACAGAGCTTCAATTTAATATTTAGGAGAAATCCAATGACAAGGAGAATTGTAAATGCCATGAAAAGTCTTCTTTATTGCGCAACGTTTCGAGCAATACGCTCATCTTCAGGCTGTTTAATAACAATGTGAAATTAAAATCAATATTGAATGAAAAACAAACAGAAATTTCTATAACCTATTCGTAAAGACAAATTTTAAAAGACTGAGAAAAGAGGGTTAAGTTCTAAGTTATACAGATTTACATATAAAATTAAGAAGTTATTTTTAAATACATGTAGTAAATGTGAAATTAATACACTGGAAAAATTACCAATAGTACACTGGAACAATGGAGCTATCTACCTTACACAGCAGTATCCGAGGCCGACTAATTTGAGCAGAGGAAACGGGAACGAAGGATGGCGAGGGAGATAGGGGAAGGAGGGATTATAAGGAATTGGGGAAGGAGGAGGGATCATAGCAAATTGAGAGGGACGGACGATGAGTCAACATTCAGACTAGGGGACAATGCTTTAATGAAAAGGGATTCTAAAATTCTTAGTGAGTTGGGACAAGTATTACAACCAAGAATTTTAAAATTGTCTAAAGTGACATCAATTTTGCATTTGATGCTATGTTCACGAATGCTGGAGGCTTCCTTAGTTTTTAAATTTTACCTGTTCGGCCACTTATTCCCATATGCGAATAAAATCTAGCCCTGAGAGAGCGAACAGTGCTGCCGATGTAATTCCCAAGGAGACACCTGGGGCAGGTAAATAAATATACAACACCGCTACGCAACGAGTCAGGGGTTCGATCCTTCGCTGAGAAAAAGCTACCTAAAGACGTTTTATTAATAAATATGATGCGGAAATCAGTATGATAAAAAAATTTCCTTAACAATTTTGTAAATTTAAGCTTAAATTCCTTATTCAAGGGACCCATTTCAGGTACCAAGAAATATTTTATATCCTTCGGCACTGTAATACATGGAAGTTGAGGGCTATAAACATTATTTAAGAAGGATCTAATTAGTTTGTCTACATATTGAACAGGAAAACTATTATTAGTAAAGTATGATCTTAGATTATTAAATTCATCATTAAGTAAGGTAAAATTAGAGGTCAAATTATATCCTCTGAACAGGAGAGTTTTAATACAAGACATCTTATAGTTGAAATCAGTAAAACTAAAAAAATTCATGCCCAAACCAGTGAAAGTGGGTTTCCTATAAACTGATGTAGTAATAGAATCACCGTTTTTCGAAATTAAAAGATCTAAGAAGGGGAGGGAGCCATTTTGCTCAGTTTCCATTGTATACGTTATATTGGGGTGCAAAGAATTTAGGAAGTTAAAGAATTGTTGCGCTTGTACCGCATTATCAAAGACTGCTATCGAATCATCAACGAAGCGTCGATAGAAAATTGGCTTGAGATGAGTGGGAGATTGTCTAAAAATTACACTTTCTAAATGAGTCATAAAAAAGTCAGCTGCTAACGGTCCGACTGGTGATCCCATCCCTACCCCATCAATTTGTTGGTAAACCTTATTGTTGAAAGTGAAATAGCATTGTTTGAAGACCAATTCTAAAAGTTCCTTCAAATGAGACAATGAAAAACCATGAAAATTATCAACTGAGCTAAAAACCCTATCTAAAATAATGGCAATAGTTTCAGATACAGGTACATTTGTGAAAAGTGACTTTACATCAAAACTGACAAAAAACTTTTTTGAATCGAAGTTTTTACCCAGGAGTTCTTTTGGAATTCAAACGAGTTATTTATAGTGTAAACATTTTTCGCAAAGGGGGACAGGAGACGAACAACAAATTTTGCCAATTGAAAGGTGGGTAAGTTATACGAAGCTAAAATAGGACGGAGAGGTGTTCCAGCTTTATGGATTTTAGGCAGACAGTATAATTGAGCAAGATTAGCACCAGATGCGAACAACTGAGAGTAAGTATCATTTTTATTATCTTTAAGGACTTTAGTCGTGACAGAAATCTATTAACCTGGTCTTCTAACCTTACAATGACTTTATTTACAGGTTCTAGAATTTGTTTGAATTTAGTAAGATCACTTAGGATTTCATTAGTTTTGTTTATGTAGTCCGATTTATTCAAAATAACCACTCCGTTACCCTTGTCTGGTCTAGTCACAACAATCTCCTGGTTCTTTGCCAAATTCTTAATACACTGCAAATCACTCTTCCTAAATATGAAAGATTGAAATTTAAGATTTCTAAGTTTAAGAAAAAATTCTTGAGTTAAATTTGAGAACTGACATTTGAGATTATTGAAATCCCCCACATGGGGAACATTTTTCAAGCCATTGAAAAATTTTTCAAAGTAAAGAAAAAACGAGGGCTTATATATTTGAAACAACGGAAGCTTAAATTGCAAACCAAGTGACAGTAAAAACTTTTCCCGAGGGGAGAGTGTGTAACTAGAAAGATTCGAAATTACCTTCTCTGAATTGAAAAAATTTGGTGAATTCATTCCCAAAGCCTTTAACTTACGTTCATGTGTTTCCAAGATGGTAGAGTGAAATTTTTCTAGTTCACGTTGTACAAGAGAAATTATTAATAAATAGTCCAACAACGACAAGGTATTTTTAAGAGTAGTTATATAATGCCCAAGAGACTTGTTATGCGAATCTGATATTTTGATTTTATAATTAATTTCATTATTTAATAAATATTCCAGGGACGATTGATAAAATTCAGAGTCATATAGATTATCACGGTAGAGTTTGAAGTAAACAAATTTCGGGAAAATCCTGCAAGTCCGACACATTTCAAGAAAATAACAGTCCAGTTTTGACTTGAGAAACTTTCGTGAAGTCTTCCAAACATGGCGATAAGCCCTGAGGCCATCTTGTCCATACCTTGAATATATATAATTATGCGGGTTGCTTCTACAGAGCTTCAATTTAATATTTAGGAGAAATCCAATGACAAGGAGAAATGTAAATGCCATGAAAAGTCTTCTTTATTGCGCAACGTTTCGAGCAATACGCTCATCTTCAGGCTGTTTAATAACAATGTGAAATTAAAATCAATATTGAATGAAAAACAAACAGAAATTTCTATAACCTATTCGTAAAGACAAATTTTAAAAGACTGAGAAAAGAGGGTTAAGTTCTAAGTTATACAGATTTACATAAAAATTAAGAAGTTATTTTTAAATACATGTAGTAAATGTGAAATTAATACACTGGAAAAATTACCAATAGTACACTGGAACAATGGAGCTATCTACCTTACACAGCAGTATCCGAGGCCGACTAATTTGAGCAGAGGAAACGGGAACGAAGGATGGCGAGGGAGATAGGGGAAGGAGGGATTATAAGGAATTGGGGAAGGAGGAGGGATCATAGCAAATTGAGAGGGACGGACGATGAGTCAACATTCAGACTAGGGGACAATGCTTTAATGAAAAGGGATTCTAAAATTCTTAGTGAGTTGGGACAAGTATTACAACCAAGAATTTTAAAATTGTCTAAAGTGACATCAATTTTGCATTTGATGCTATGTTCACGAATGCTGGAGGCCGAACAGGTAAAATTTTAAAAACTAAGGAAGCCTCCAGCATTCGTGAACATAGCATCAAATGCAAAATTGATGTCACTTTAGACAATTTTAAAATTCTTGGTTGTAATACTTGTCCCAACTCACTAAGAATTTTAGAATCCCTTTTCATTAAAGCATTGTCCCCTAGTCTGAATGTTGACTCATCGTCCGTCCCTCTCAATTTGCTATGATCCCTCCTCCTTCCCCAATTCCTTATAATCCCTCCTTCCCCTATCTCCCTCGCCATCCTTCGTTCCCGTTTCCTCTGCTCAAATTAGTCGGCCTCGGATACTGCTGTGTAAGGTAGATAGCTCCATTGTTCCAGTGTACTATTGGTAATTTTTCCAGTGTATTAATTTCACATTTACTACATGTATTTAAAAATAACTTCTTAATTTTATATGTAAATCTGTATAACTTAGAACTTAACCCTCTTTTCTCAGTCTTTTAAAATTTGTCTTTACGAATAGGTTATAGAAATTTCTGTTTGTTTTTCATTCAATATTGATTTTAATTTCACATTGTTATTAAACAGCCTGAAGATGAGCGTATTGCTCGAAACGTTGCGCAATAAAGAAGACTTTTCATGGCATTTACATTTCTCCTTGTCATTGGATTTCTCCTAAATATTAAATTGAAGCTCTGTAGAAGCAACCCGCATAATTATATATATTCAAGGTATGGACAAGATGGCCTCAGGGCTTATCGCCATGTTTGGAAGACTTCACGAAAGTTTCTCAAGTCAAAACTGGACTGTTATTTTCTTGAAATGTGTCGGACTTGCAGGATTTTCCCGAAATTTGTTTACTTCAAACTCTACCGTGATAATCTATATGACTCTGAATTTTATCAATCGTCCCTGGAATATTTATTAAATAATGAAATTAATTATAAAATCAAAATATCAGATTCGCATAACAAGTCTCTTGGGCATTATATAACTACTCTTAAAAATACCTTGTCGTTGTTGGACTATTTATTAATAATTTCTCTTGTACAACGTGAACTAGAAAAATTTCACTCTACCATCTTGGAAACACATGAACGTAAGTTAAAGGCTTTGGGAATGAATTCACCAAATTTTTTCAATTCAGAGAAGGTAATTTCGAATCTTTCTAGTTACACACTCTCCCCTCGGGAAAAGTTTTTACTGTCACTTGGTTTGCAATTTAAGCTTCCGTTGTTTCAAATATATAAGCCCTCGTTTTTTCTTTACTTTGAAAAAATTTTCAATGGCTTGAAAAATGTTCCCCATGTGGGGGATTTCAATAATCTCAAATGTCAGTTCTCAAATTTAACTCAAGAATTTTTTCTTAAACTTAGAAATCTTAAATTTCAATCTTTCATATTTAGGAAGAGTGATTTGCAGTGTATTAAGAATTTGGCAAAGAACCAGGAGATTGTTGTGACTAGACCAGACAAGGGTAACGGAGTGGTTATTTTGAATAAATCGGACTACATAAACAAAACTAATGAAATCCTAAGTGATCTTACTAAATTCAAACAAATTCTAGAACCTGTAAATAAAGTCATTGTAAGGTTAGAAGACCAGGTTAATAGATTTCTGTCACGACTAAAGTCCTTAAAGATAATAAAAAAATGATACTTACTCTCAGTTGTTCGCATCTGGTGCTAATCTTGCTCAATTATACTGTCTGCCTAAAATCCATAAAGCTGGAACACCTCTCCGTCCTATTTTAGCTTCGTATAACTTACCCACCTTTCAATTGGCAAAATTTGTTGTTCGTCTCCTGTCCCCCTTTGCGAAAAATGTTTACACTATAAATAACTCGTTTGAATTCCAAAAAGAACTCCTGGGTAAAAACTTCGATTCAAAAAAGTTTTTTGTCAGTTTTGATGTAAAGTCACTTTTCACAAATGTACCTGTATCTGAAACTATTGCCATTATTTTAGATAGGGTTTTTAGCTAGTTGATAATTTTCATGGTTTTTCATTGTCTCATTTGAAGGAACTTTTAGAATTGGTCTTCAAACAATGCTATTTCACTTTCAACAATAAGGTTTACCAACAAATTGATGGGGTAGGGATGGGATCACCAGTCGGACCGTTAGCAGCTGACTTTTTTATGACTCATTTAGAAAGTGTAATTTTTAGACAATCTCCCACTCATCTCAAGCCAATTTTCTATCGACGCTTCGTTGATGATTCGATAGCAGTCTTTGATAATGCGGTACAAGCGCAACAATTCTTTAACTTCCTAAATTCTTTGCACCCCAATATAACGTATACAATGGAAACTGAGCAAAATGGCTCCCTCCCCTTCTTAGATCTTTTAATTTCGAAAAACGGTGATTCTATTACTACATCAGTTTATAGGAAACCCACTTTCACTGGTTTGGGCATGAATTTTTTTAGTTTTACTGATTTCAACTATAAGATGTCTTGTATTAAAACTCTCCTGTTCAGAGGATATAATTTGACCTCTAATTTTACCTTACTTAATGATGAATTTAATAATCTAAGATCATACTTTACTAATAATAGTTTTCCTGTTCAATATGTAGACAAACTAATTAGATCCTTCTTAAATAATGTTTATAGCCCTCAACTTCCATGTATTACAGTGCCGAAGGATATAAAATATTTCTTGGTACCTGAAATGGGTCCCTTGAATAAGGAATTTAAGCTTAAATTTACAAAATTGTTAAGGAAATTTTTTTATCATACTGATTTCCGCATCATATTTATTAATAAAACGTCTTTAGGTAGCTTTTTCTCAGCGAAGGATCGAACCCCTGACTCGTTGCGTAGCGGTGTTGTATATTTATTTACCTGCCCTAGGTGTCTCCTTGGGAATTACATCGGCAGCACTGTTCGCTCTCTCAGGGCTAGATTTTATTCGCATATGGGAATAAGTGGCCGAACAGGTAAAATTTTAAAAACTAAGGAAGCCTCCAGCATTCGTGAACATAGCATCAAATGCAAAATTGATGTCACTTTAGACAATTTTAAAATTCTTGGTTGTAATACTTGTCCCAACTCACTAAGAATTTTAGAATCCCTTTTCATTAAAGCATTGTCCCCTAGTCTGAATGTTGACTCATCGTCCGTCCCTCTCAATTTGCTATGATCCCTCCTCCTTCCCCAATTCCTTATAATCCCTCCTTCCGTTTCCTCTGCTCAAATTAGTCGGCCTCGGATACTGCTGTGTAAGGTAGATAGCTCCATTGTTCCAGTGTACTATTGGTAATTTTTCCAGTGTATTAATTTCACATTTACTACATGTATTTAAAAATAACTTCTTAATTTTTATATGTAAATCTGTATAACTTAGAACTTAACCCTCTTTTCTCAGTCTTTTAAAATTTGTCTTTACGAATAGGTTATAGAAATTTCTGTTTGTTTTTCATTCAATATTGATTTTAATTTCACATTGTTATTAAACAGCCTGAAGATGAGCGTATTGCTCGAAACGTTGCGCAATAAAGAAGACTTTTCATGGCATTTACAATTCTCCTTGTCATTGGATTTCTCCTAAATATTATATATATATATATATGTATATGTATATACTATGTATGTATATGTATATGTATATATATATATGTTATGTATATATATGTATTATTTTTTTTTTTTTTAAGTTAAGAACCAATTCGCCTCTATTTAAAAGGGCATATCTCGGCGGAAAAACAAAGAAAAAGTGAGAGGAAAGACAGAGGAAAAAGAAAGGGTGGAGGGGACAGTCGAAGTGGAAAAAGACCAAGGATGACAAGGACTGCAGGGTCGAGCCCCATCATCCTTGGGTGCTAGGGCCGGGAGGGCGCACGAGAAACCTCCAGGAACAACCACGTACAAACGAGCACAAAGAACACTCAAGAGCACGAGCTTAGAACCCCCTTGCGGGGATGTATATGTATATATATGTATGTATATGTATATGTATATATATATATATATATATGTATATATATTATATATATTCATCATCATATATATATATAGTTATAGTAAAGAATGACGCTTGTATAGGAGAATATTCCGTGCAAGATGAGAGTGAGAGAGAATGAAACAAATGAAAAAATGAGGTAACCACCCAGGAATCGAACCTGGGATCTTCCGATTGCCGGTCAGATATGATAACCATTACACCACGGGCCTCACTCAATCATGGTTATCATATCTGACCGGCAATCGGAAGATCCCGGGTTCGATTCCCGGGTGGTTACCTCATTTTTTCATTTGTTTCGTTCTCTCGCTCTCATCTTGCGGCGGAATATTCTCCTATACAAGCGTCGTTCTTTACGTTAATTATACTGCGTGTTTACAGTTTAAATGTATATAATGTACGGCATGCAGGAGGTGCCCCTTTGGGGCATTGGTTTCTGTGCGTATGTAGAGGAATTATGGCATTTGATTGAGTGAGGCCCATGGTGTAATGGTTATCATATCTGACTGGCAATCGGAAGATCCCGGGTTCGATTCCTGGGTGGTTACCTCATTTTTTCATTTGTTTTGTTCTCTCGCTCTCATCTTGCATGGAATATTCTCCTATACAAGCGTCGTTCTTTACGTTAATTATACTGCGTGTTTGCAGTTTAAATATATATATATATATATATATATATATATATATATATATATATATATATGCTGTTTTACTCTGATATCTAAAGTTTTCCCAGTTTGACCTAGCTATATAAACTGAGTTACATTGTTTACTTCCACTTGAGTAGAGAGAGTCAGCCGCATTAACTGGGATGTTCTTTATTAGGCAAAATTTAACAGTATTTTCATACTTAATGATTAGGTTAATTCTAATTGTTTTAAGTAAGGTTGGAAGAGGTTTAAAATTTACATGGTAAGGGGGAGGCTTAGGATATTTTTAGAATCAAATTCTTTTGAATTAAGTTATTGTAATATCACTAGCTACTTTTTTTAGTTTTCCTCAAACAATTTCTGCAAATTGAGTAGGATAACCTACTGTAGTTTAACCCTTTAAGGATGAAAGGTACAAATTGCTAATGCTTCAAATACACACATTCGTAACTTAGCCCTACAAAAAATTCAGGGCTTAAAGGGTTAATACCAGTGTTCATAATATTGCAAACTCAAAAATTAAAAACTCAGGACAAACAACTCTTAATGGCTCTGAGAAACATAGAAGAAAAAATTGATGTTATTTAGGAGTGATGGTCAGAATAAAAGTGAACTAATGAGTTGTTATTAGTACGCTTGCAAAATACTTATTTAAATTGATTTGTGCATCTCCAAATTTTTAGATCCAGAAACGATAAGCATTTTCCTTTTCAACATTAAATTTTATAGATGAAACTAAATTAGTGAGCCTATCAAGGAATTCATCAACATCCAGATTTTCATGCTAAAGGCATAATGGAGTGGAATGAATTACTGCTTCACTGCCCATCCAAACATTCAAGCCCCCAAAAATTCTTATTTTCCTCTTTGCTCATGATTTCCAAGACTATTCTTGAATGCCTTGCAGAAGTTTCACCATGTTTTTTCTGCATATCTGTTTCTCTTGAGCCAAATGATTTATTACTTCATTGTCAAAAAAAAATTTGAATACTTCTATTGGGGAAATATCTTCTGGTGGGGCTTAATGTATGCCTGCATTACCCTGAGCCAGGGGTGGATTAACTGTACTTGGGGCCTGAGGCTAATTTTATTTTGGGGGCCCTTTTCTATAGATTTTTATTAATAATACATGTACAGTATGTATGGTACTTAGGCGAATTGAGAAATGAACTTAAAAGAACCTTAAGACATTGTATTTTGCCATTTGCTAAAACAAAACAGTATTAAACAAACTTTACTTTAGGGCCTAGAAAACAAAAAATAAAACAGAATTTGTCAGTTTGTGTACCATCATATTTAACCCTTAACTAGTCGCATGGGGTCATTGTGACCCCAGTGATAATTTTGTGGCTAATTTAAAAGAAATGGGGAACTCTGCAAAAACCTTGCTCAGGCTAGCTTACTTTATGACCCAGATGTTTATCTTTCAGTTGAAATAGGTCAGCTACAGTGAAAGGTTTACACGTTTGTATTGTACACATTGACTCCATGCGACTAGTTACGTGACAATATTATGGATACACTGAAATTTTATGGAAGGTAAGTTTTGAGTTATTTATAATTTATATATATGCAAAATGTGTTTGATTATGTGTGTGGGTGTGTATGTGTGCGCGTGCGCGCTCATAGGCCTATAAGCAAATTTATATTTTCAAAATATTCAAAAAATTTCTAAACTTTCGCCAGTTTGCTTATTTTCTTTCTTTATTGTTACCTACCTATGTACTCTTATATATATTTATTATATATATATATATATTATATATAATATATATATACATTATAACTGCAAACACGCAGTATAATTAAAGTAAAGAACGACGCTTTGTATAGGAGACTTATCCACGCAAGATGAGAGCGAAAGAACGAAACAATTGAAAAAATGAGGTACCCACCCGGGGATCGAACCCGGGATCTTCCGATTGCCGGTCAGACATGATAACCACTACACCATAGGCCTCACCCAAACAAATGCTCGTAATCCCTCTACATACGCGCATGTTTGCAGTTATAATGTATAAATGTTACGGCATGCGGGAGGTGCCCCTTTGGGGCATTGGTTTCTGCGCGTATGTAGAGGGATTATGAGCATTTGTTTGGGTGAGGCCTATGGTGTAGTGGTTATCATGTCTGACCGGCAATCGGAAGATCCCGGGTTTGATTCCCGGGTGGGTACCTCATTTTTTTCAATTGTTTCGTTCTTTCGCTCTCATCTTGCGTGGATAAGTCTCCTATACAAAGCGTCGTTCTTTACATTAATTATACTGCATGTTTGCAGTTATAATGTATAAATGTTACGGCATGCGGGGGGTGCCCCTTTGGGGCATTGGTTTCTGCGCGTATGTAGAGGGATTACGAGCATTTGTTTGGGTGAGGCCTATGGTGTAGTGGTTATCATGTCTGACCAGCAATCGGAAGATCCCGGGTTTGATTCCCGGGTGGGTACCTCATTTTTTCAATTGTTTCGTTCTTTCACTCTCATCTTGCGTGGATAAGTCTCCTATACAAAGCGTCGTTCTTTACGTTATATACACACACATATATATATATATGTATATATATACATATACATATATATATATATATATATATATATATACATATATATACAGGGTGTCCGAGAATTATCTGTACAATTTTTGGCTGTTATTAAAAGTCAACCATGAAGTGTAGAAATTCCAGTGTTGTCCCATTTTACAGAGAATCTCATTAAGTTTTTTCTGATACCAAGTTTTGACAAATGTTTTTAGAAATTACAGTGTGTCCGAACATTATCTGTACAATTTCATCTTTTAATAAAATTCTTGATAACACACGTAAAATTCTTAAACAAGATTATTTAGAATCTGTATTTTCAAAAGTTTCTTTTATTAAAGTAACGTTGTTAGAAACATTCGATATGTGCACCATTAGTGATTCGCAAAACATCCAATCGATACTCCAAATGTTGCCATGTACGCTGCAGCATATCCACATCAATTCGCTCAATAGCAGCTGTGATTCTTGCTTTTAAATCATCAATGTCTGTCACCCGCGTACATTTCTAAAAAACTTGTCAAAACGTGGTATCAGAAAAAACTTAATGAGATTCTCTGTAAAATGGGACAACACTGGAATTTCTACACTTCATGGTTGACTTTTAATAACAGCCAAAAATTGTACAGATAATTCTCGGACACCCTGTATATATATATATATATATATAATCATGCGGGTTGCTTCTACAGAGCTTCAATTTAATATTTAGGAGAAATCCAATGACAAGGAGAAATGTAAATGCCATGAAAAGTCTTCTTTAATGCAATGTTTCGAGCAATACGCTCATCTTCAGGCTGTTTAATAACAATGTGAAATTAAAATCAATATTGAATGTAAAACAAAACAGAAAATTTCTATA
The DNA here is from genome assembly GCA_023014485.1 of Bathynomus jamesi. Taxonomy (NCBI): domain Eukaryota; kingdom Metazoa; phylum Arthropoda; class Malacostraca; order Isopoda; family Cirolanidae; genus Bathynomus; species Bathynomus jamesi. The sequence goes on from JAJOZX010003691.1 coordinate 41,489, forward strand.
ACCTATTCATGAAGACAAATTTTAAAGACTGAGAAAAGAGGGTTAAATTCTAAGTTATACAGATTTACATATAAAAATTAAGAAGCTATTTTTAAATACATATAGTAAATGTGAAATTAATACACTGGAAAAATTAACAATAGTACACTGGAATAATGAAACTAACTACCTTACACTGCAGTTTCCGAGGCTAACTGAATTGAACAGAGGCAATACGGGAAAACAAGAGATGGCAAGGGCGATTGGGGAAGGGGGGATTATAAGGAATTGGGGAAGGAGGAGGGATCATAGCAAATTGAGGGGGATGGCAGATGAGTCAACATTTAGACTCGGGGACAATGTTTTGATGAAAAGCGATTCCAAAATTCTTAGTGAGTTGGGACAAGTATTACAACCAAGAATTTTAAAATTGTCTAAAGTGACATCAATTTTACATTCTATGCTGTGTTCGCGAATCCTCGAAACTTCTTTAGTTTTTAAAATTTTACCTGTTCAGCCACTTATTCCCATATGCGAATAAAATCTAGCCCTGAGAGAGCGAACAGTGCTGCCAATGTAATTCCCAAGGAGACACCTAGGGCAGGTAAATAAATATACAACACCGCTACGCAACGAGTCAGGGGTTCGATCCTTCGCTGAGAAAAGCTACCTAAAGACGTTTTATTAATAAATATGATGCGGAAATCAGTATGATAAAAAAATTTCTTTAACAATTTTGTAAATTTAAGCTTAAATTCCTTATTCAAAGGACCCATTTCAGGTACCAAGAAATATTTTATATCCTTCGGCACTGTAATACATGGAAGTTGAGGGCTATAAACACTATTTAAGAAGGATCTAATTAGTTTGTCTACATATTGAAGAGGAAAACTATTATTAGTAAAGTATGATCTTAGATTATTAAATTCATCATTAAGTAAGGTAAAACTAGAGGTCAAATTATATCCTCTGAACAGGAGAGTTTTAATACAAGACATCTTATAGTTGAAATCAGTAAAACTAAAAAAATTCATGCCCAAACCAGTGAAAGTGGGTTTCCTGTAAACTGATGTAGTAATAGAATCACCGTTTTTCGAAATTAAAAGATCTAAGAAGGGGAGGGAGCCATTTTGCTCAGTTTCCATTGTATACGTTTAGACAATTTTAAAATTCTTGGTTGTAATACTTGTCCCAACTCACTAAGAATTTTGGAATCGCTTTTCATCAAAACATTGTCCCCGAGTCTAAATGTTGACTCATCTGCCATCCCCCTCAATTTGCTATGATCCCTCCTCCTTCCCCAATTCCTTATAATCCCCCCTTCCCCAATCGCCCTCGCCATCTCTTGTTTTCCCGTATTGCCTCTGTTCAATTCAGTTAGCCTCGGAAACTGCAGTGTAAGGTAGTTAGTTTCATTATTCCAGTGTACTATTGTTAATTTTTCCAGTGTATTAATTTCACATTTACTATATGTATTTAAAAATAGCTTCTTAATTTTTATATGTAAATCTGTATAACTTAGAATTTAACCCTCTTTTCTCAGTCTTTAAAATTTGTCTTCATGAATAGGTTATAGAAATTTTCTGTTTTGTTTTTCATTCAATATTGATTTTAATTTCACATTGTTATTAAACAGCCTGAAGATGAGCGTATTGCTCAAACGTTGCATTAAAGAAGACTTTTCATGGCATTTACATTTCTCCTTGTCATTGGATTTCTCCTAAATATTATATATATATATATTATATATATATATATATATTAGGGTGCATCAAACGCCCTTAGGTTCTTGGATTTTAATGTCTATTCTCTCAAATGTTACACTTGTTGCTAGAAGTGTGTATGCCAAAAATTAATTAAATCGGAGGTGGTCCTGGGTGGCCACCGGTCACTTTTATATTTTCGCGGCAATTTTCAGGGCCGCGCTATGTAAAAATATCTATTTTTTTTATTTACCAACCAGTTGACTACTTACATTGTTTCTTTTAATATAGAGTTGCTAAGGGGTGATTTACATAACATTTGAGAGAATAGACATTAAAATCCAAGAACCTAAGGGCGTTTGATGCACCCTAAAGGGGTGATTTACATAAAACATGTACCATAAACAAAACTTCACTTATAGTCTAATAATATCCTTTATTGTCTTTCAGAAACAATGGAAGCTGTAACAATGGAAGCTAAGAAGACCAGATTAGCAAGTGCCATTTTTGGTCTTGGCAATGCTCTTACAGAAGGAGATGGTACATTGACAGGAGTCCGCCTCCCAACTTGCCGGCAGGTTCTTCGATGCGTGATGTGGCACATCCAGAAAGAAATATGTGAAGGCAAACAAACACAGCCACTCAAATGGAAATCTGCCAGCATAGTCCTTATCCAGCTGAAAACATTCTACACTAAAGCAAATATTCCTATGCTTTCAGACCATCAATGCTGCAAACTAATACTTGACCTTCTTAATGACAATAACAAATTGCGTCAAATACCTGTTTCTCGCAGAGAATCTCCAAACACTTTGGCTAAGTTGCAATCCATGAATGAACGTCTTGATAAGACCTTTGGTGTATGGACAAAAGATGCAATGACAAACATTAAGAATGAGGAAGATAGAGCATTTTTAGAGTCAATGAAATCTGACAGAGTAGCCTCATTTGGTAGTGTTGACAAGAAGAAAGCTGATAAAGATCGTAGAAAAGAAAAACGCATCTTAGCGGAAGCTTCAAGACAAGAACGTCATGAATCATCCAGTGTACAAGAGATGAAAAGTTCTGTATGCTCTGATGATAGTGCCTCTGCAGATAGCTTGGAAGAAACTGAAGAAGATGCGATTCCAGAGCTTCAAAGGAAGCGTAGTCACCACAGATCAACATATGCAGGTATGTCTGCCTTTATTCCTCATGATATTCTGAAAAGGCCTTCAGTCGTGTCTGTTGCTACTCGACTAAACATAACTCCTGTTCAACAGGCTGTGCTCACCGAAGCTGTAATTCAAGAGGCAGGAGGTGATCCACGTCGTGTGGCCAAGTCGTATTCAACTGCTGATAAGGCTCGACGATCAATAACAAGTGCTATCGCCAAAGATATTCGAGAAAATTGGATCGCCCCAACAGCTGCAACACTTCACTGGGATGGCAAGCAGATGCATACGCTCACAAACAAGAATGGCAAGGAAGAAAGATTGCCAGTGTTGGTTGGGAATGCCACTGATGTAAAGCTACTGGGAGTGGCTAGATATCCTCGTGGAAGTGATATGTCATCAGGTGACATCATTGCCGAGCACACTTACACGTTTCTACATTCATGGAAGTGCAAACAGTCAGTTGTCAACTTACAGTACTGGCCAAATTATTAGGAATTTTTTTAAAATTTCATTTTTTGGTATAAAATGTTAAATTAAACCAATTTTAAACGTTGAAAAGTTATTTATTTCTACACAAGAATACATGGTCATTATTTAGCAATAGTTTAGTACTTAGTTTGACCCACCTTAGCTGCCATAATGGCTGCGACACGCTTCGGCATGCCATGAATCAATTTTTTGCATAATTCTTTAGTCGAACGAAGCGTGTTTGTTCGTCAGTTGTCGTTTGGTTGTCGTGCGATGCGGGTGTGTTTCTCTTTCTTTTACGTGTCATTGTAACTACCGTTTAATTTAAATAGTGTATTTACCCAATTTCGGCAATTATTTGTTACAGTTTTTAAGTGAATTTGAAAATGGGGCGAAAGAATGACTTGAGTCCACGGAAAATTGGCAAATACAGGTTTTATTAACTTCTTCTACATTTAAACAAAGGAAATCGCTGCCAAACTCCATGTTTCACCACAGTCAGTACTTCGTATTAAGAAAAAAATGGTATTTGGAGAAAATGTAGGCCCCAAAAGGGTTGGAAGATGCGGCAGAAAAAGGGTAACGACTCCAAGAACTGATAGACAGATTGCAATTTTGTCTCTTAGAAATAGAAGAGCTACTTGCAAAAACATTTCCAGTAGTCTAGCGGCTGATGGCATCAATATTAGTCGTAGAACAGTCAACAGGAGGCTTCTAACTGCCGGCTTCAAAGCCTACCGCCCAAGGAAGAAGCCCAGGCTCATTGAGGCTATGAAGAAGGCACGTTTTGCATGGGCAAAGGAACACATTTACTGGACTAGTGAGGATTGGGAACAGGTAAGAATAATATTTAACATTAAATAGAATGTTAATACAGTAAATACAGTATGCATAGAAGTGTATTTACAGTACGTGATAAAACTGCAGTAAAAATATCTGTAAAGCAGCAAGTCATACTGTACTTCGTTTTAGCTGTACTTCATACGCTATGCACTGACTCTTTCACAGGGCTTTCTTTGATTGCAGGTGGTGTTCTCCGATGAGTCAACGATTGCCGTGCTTGACGATCGTGTTCAAAGTGTAAGAAGGAGGCCTGGAGAAGAATTTTTGCCTGAGTGTCTGATGAAAACGGTGAAATTTCCACAAAAGATCATGGTTTGGGGAGCAATTTCTGTGCATGGAACTAGTCGTTTGAGCATTGTTGAGGGGAATATGAACCAAGTCAAGTATATAGAAGTACTAAGAAGACGTCTACTGCCTCAAATAAGGGAATGGTATGGTAATAGACGTTGGATTTTTCAACAAGACTCAGCTCCATGCCACACGGCAAAGTCGGTTAAAAAATGGTGTCATGAAAATAGTGTTCGGTTGCTCCCATGGGCTGGAAATTCTCCAGACATGAACCCAATCGAAAGTTTATGGTGTATTTTAAAGGACGTAATCCATGAAACGCCGATAACAACAAAACACCAACTCATAGAGCGACTTATTCAAGTCTGGTTTCACTCTACACGTATTAAGGAATTATGCAAAAATTGATTCATGGTATGCCGAAGCGTGTCGCAGCCCTTAAGGCAGCTAAGGGGGGTCAAACTAAGTACTAAACTATTGCTAAATAATGACCATGTATTCTTGTGTAGAAATAAATAACTTTTCAACGTTTAAAATTGGTTTAATTTAACATTTTATACCAAAAAATGAAATTTTTAAAAAATTCCTAATAATTTGGCCAGTACTGTATGTTTTGACACAACAGCATCAAACACTGGACACATTACAGCTGCCTGTGTTACCATTCAATCAAAACTGGACCGTGCTCTTCTGTGGTGTGCATGTCACCATCATGTTGGAGAGGTAATCCTGGATCATGTGTTTGACGCTCTCAAAATTGAGACATCAAAGTCTCCAGAAGCATCTTTGTTCCAAAGATTCCAGAAGAATTGGGAACGCATATCGCATGCAAAGGATGAAAGTTTAACCAAAATTGACATTTCAATGTACAATGACGATGCACAACAACTGCTTTTATCCTGCAAAAACAAGGTTTTAAGCACAATCCGCACAAGCGCTTCATACTGTAGGGAAGACTACAAGGAAATGGCACAACTCTGCCAGGTAGTCCTCGATGATGATGTCACAAAACAAGGAACACTCCACAGACCTGGGGCCATGCATAAAGCAAGGTGGATGTCAAAGATTCTTTATTCCATCAAATATGCCTACTTGAAGAGCAAATTTCTGTACTACCTCGAGGAACTGTAACAACACAACATCAACAAGAAAAACTGAAGGAGTTTGTTGTTTTTGTTGTTTATATTTATTGTGATTGGTGGCTCATATGTCAGTCTGCTTCAAATGCCCCATGGTTTGATTTGTGCTTATACAAGACTCTGCTCAACTATAAAGCTGTCAACTCAATCATTTCAGTCAGCGCTGTGAAAGCCTTTGATAGACATTTGTGGTATTTAACCCCAGAACTGGTTGTTTTGGCACTGTTCAGCAATGCAGTACCTCAAAGGAGCGTCGTGCCCTTGCAGATGTGTTACTGGCCATACAACCAGATGAAATGCCAAGCACTCCAAAACACCGCTACAGTTCTGGATATGGCAAACCGTCATTTCCAAAAATTACAGAAGCGACAACCCTGGCTGATCTTGTGAATGAGGACTCGTGGTTTACAGTGAACCTTCTTCACCTGGATATGA